>JAKSZT010054561.1:1434533-1889909 GCA_026826555.1 Tolypeutes matacus | reverse complement strand
GTGAGAATTTTGATTTTTACCCATAATAAAAAAAAAATTAAAAAAAAAAAAAAGAGAAACGAAAAAAAAAAACAAAAAAACCAATAGTATAAATACAGAAATGATCTTCTACTACAACGTGTTAAGAATGTGGTGATACATGGGGAAAATATAACTAATATAATTTATGGACTATAGTTAACAACAAAATTGTAATGTTTTTGTATCAAAAGTAAAGTTGATACTATATTAATTCTAAAATTAAAAAAAGAATATGGGGTTAGGCTTTGTGAGATATGAAAACTATTAAGTATTTTTTTCTCTTCATGTTTTTTCATTAATATGGAGACCTTGACTGTGTCATTTAACTAATCTGTGTTCATCTGTGTATATTTCTGAACACTAGAGGAACAACTGAGTTAGCAGTTGGAATTAGATGAGATGAAATTTCCTGAAAAAGAATTTTTTGGAAGAATGTTTCCATAACTGGCTGATCTCCTTTTATTTTTTCTTTTATTTTTGAGAATTTGAATGAAGTTGTTAATCAAAAAATCAATGGAGAGAATCAGCATAACCAAAAGTTGGTTCTTTGAAAATATCAATAAATTCAACAAAGTTTTAGCTAGACTAATAAAAAAGAGACCACAGATAATTAATACCAGAAATAAAAGGGGGACATTATTACCAACCCCACAGAAATTTAAAAAATAAACCTGGATGAAGTGGACAGATTACTAGAAACACACAAATTACCTACACTGCACAAAGAAGATATAGAATAGATCAACAGACTAATAAAAAGTAGAGATTGAGTCAGTAATCAAAACCTAGTAAAAAAGAAAAGTCCAGGACCAGATGGCTTCACTGGTGAATTTTACCAAATATTCCAAGAAGAATTAATGCTTATCCTGCTCAAACTTTTCCAAAAAAAAAAAAAATTGAAGAAGGAATACTCCCTAAGGCATTCAATGAGGCCAACAATACACTAATATGAAAGCCAGATAAAGGTACCATAAATAAAGTACAGACCAATATCTCTTATGAATATAGATGCAAAAAACCCTTACAAATAGCCTAGCAAATAGAACTCAACAGCAGATTAAAAGAATTATACACAATAATCAAGTGGGATTTATCACAGGTGTGCAATTGTGGTTCAATAGAAGAAAATAAAATTATGTAATACAAGCCATAATAGATCAAAGGGGAAAAAAAAACACATGATGATCTCAATTGCTTCATTTGACAAAATCCAATATGCGTTCTTGATAAAAACACTTAGAGGAATATTTACTCACCATCATTAAGGACATATATAAAAGCCCACATCATACTCAATGGTGAGAATGAAAGTTTTCCCTCATTAGTACAATGCCACAGTAATCAAAACAGCATGATACTGGCACAAGAACAGACATAAAGAACAATGGAATAGAATTGAGTATTCAGAAATAAACCCTCGTATCTATGGCTAATTGCCTTTGACAATGGTGCCAAGTCCATTTAATGGGGAAATAATCTTTATACCAAGTAGTGCTGGGAAAACCAGATATCCACATGAAAAAAATGAAGGATTATCCCTACCTCAAATCATATACAAAAATTAACTCAAGGGGGAGGTCAAGATGGCAGCTGAGTAAGGAGCTACACGAGTCAGCTCATCCTACAGGGCAGATAGTAATCACCGAGAGCTATCTAAAGCACATGTTTGGGGGCTCCAGGAGACCAGAAGAGCATCCTGCAACATCCTTGAAAGAATGGAAGGAAGAAACTGACCATCCACAGTGAAGCTGCCTGAGTAGAACACACCATGCCACAGAGGCTGGTGCCCATACTCCACTGGTAGCACAAGCCGCCTAGGGAACAATACCATGGGTGGAGTTGGAAGCTCCATTTCCAAAAAAATGGGGGACAAAGAGATGACTGGCCACCGAATTCAGCTACTGATTAGTAAACTTGGCTGGCTAAAGTATAATCCTAAGAAAAGCTAAAGTTTGAACCTGTCAAAATCAGAAAGAGGCCAGTAGCAGCCATTTTAAATCAGCTTCCACCAAGAGGGGAAGCAAGGATGATTGAAAATCACAGTGGCAGTAGGGACTGGCTTCTTTCCACCCAGATCAGATTGCAGTCCTAGCCTAGGCTCCAGTCCCACCTCTGGCAGGGAGGAAGCTTATGGGACATATACCAGTCTCTCCAGGTAATTGCAGGGGCTTTTGGCTCTCACAGATTGAATAATCAGACACCTGGGTCTTCAGACATCCCCATACCTTGATAGGATAGAAAAGGAGCTGTGTTTCCTAGACCTCTCTGGGCAACTGCAGGCGCTTTCAGTTCACATGAACTGGTTGATTGGGCACCTCCAATTCCATCTCCCTCCTCCCCTCCCCCCCCCATATGATAGGAGGGACCTGGTATTTCCTCAGCCCATCTGGGAAATGCAGGTGCTTTTCACCTCCACAAACTTGAATGCTGAGTGCCTGTGGCCCTACCCTTACCCTCAATAGGACAAGAGGGGAGTGATATTTTCCCAGCCTCTCTGGGTAACTGCAGGTGCTTTTGGCCCACCCATACTGAATTGTTGGACACCTGTAGCACCATCCCTGTCCCCAAGTAGGACAGGAGGGGAGATGTGTTTCCTCAGCCTTTCTGGGCAATGCAGGCACTTTCAGTCTGCACAGACTGAACTGTTGGGTGCCTGTGGATGCACCCCACCCCACCCCCAATAGGATAGGAGGGTGCTGGTGTTTCCTCAGACTCTATGGGCAATGGAAAGTACTTTCAGGCCTACATGACTTTTGAGTTCCTGTGGCTCTACCCCCATCCCCTAATAGGATAAGAGGGAGCTGCTGTTTTCTCAGCCTCTCTGGGCAATTGCATGCACTTTTGGCCTACACAGACTGAACTGATTGGCACTTTTGGTTCTATCCCCACCCTGTAAAGGGAAGAAGGGACAGTACTCTCTCAGCCTCTCAGGGCAACTGCAGGTGCATGCAGCCCACATGGATTACATTGCTGGGCACTCTCGAGGGTCCATCCCCTCCCCTGGCAGGAAAGGATGGGGCCCCATGCTACCTGGCAACTGCAATTACTTTGGACCTTTATGGCACAGATTGTTGCCCACACCTGCAGCTCCATTCCTACCCCAGGCAGGGCAGGAAGGGATGTGAAACTTCATTAGTCTCTCTGGGCAACTACAGAGAGTCTTGGCCTGTATGACATGGATTATTACACAATACTTCAGCTCTGTCTCTATCCCTGGCAGAGAAGAAAGGTGGGAGAAACTTCATCAGCCCCTGTGGCAATGTGGGCAGCTTTAGCCTCCAGAGCTTACAGTACCAACTACATCCTCAGCACCTACTACACGACCAGTAAGGGAAAAAGGGCAAGAAAGCCCTGAACAAAAGAAAGAAACTGCACCCAGAATAAATACATCTAGTAAGCCTGATGCCAGGACACAAACAAAAAATTACAATCCATACCAAGACACAGGAAGATATGGCCCATTCAAAGGAACAAGATAAGGCCACAGATGACATTAAGGAGTTGAATAATAGCTGTTCAAACAAATCCACTTAATAAATTCAATGAAATGGCTAAAGAGATTAAGGATATTAAGAAGACACTGGGCAATAACAAAGAAGAAGTTGAAAGCATACATAGAAAAATAGCTGATCTTATGGGAATGAAAGGCACAATAAATTAAATTAAAAATACACTGGAAGCATATAACAATAGATTTGAGGAGGCAGAAGCAAGGATCGGTGACCTTGAAGACATGGCTTCCAAAATGAATATACAAAGGAACAGATGAAGAAATGAATGGAAAAAAATGAACAGGGTTTCAGGGAACTAAAATGACAGCAAGAGACTTGCAAACATAGATGTCATGAGTGTCCCAGAAGGAGAAGAGATGGGAAAAGGAAGAGAAAGAATATTTGAAGAAATAATGGTAGACAATTTCCCAACCCTACTGAAGTACGAAGGTATCTGTTTCCAAAAAGCACAGCCTACTCCCATCCAAATAAATCTGAATAAACCAACCCCAAAACACATACTAATCAGAATATCAAATGCCAAGACAAAGAAAGAATTCTGAGAAAAGTGATGCAAAACATATAAGGGATACCCAACAAGATTAAGTGCTGATTTCTCATTAGAAACCAGGGAGGCAAGAAGGCAGTGGTATGATATATTCAAGATACTTCAAGAGAAAAACTGCATGCCAAGAATGTTAAATCTGGCAAGACTGTTTTTCAAAATGATGGTAAGTTTAGAATATTCACAGATAAATAGAAACTGAGGGAGTTTGTAACCAAGAGGCCGGCTTTCCAGGAAATACAAAGGGAATGCTACAGTTTGTAGGAAGACAGGAGAGCAAGGCTTGGGAGAGAGTCTAGAAATGAAGATTATATCAGTAAAATTAACTAAAAGTGTAAAAACAGTGATGAAACTAAAATATGACAGATAAACTCCAAGAGTTAAAATGGATGAAATAAGAACTGCTTTACAGTGATAACACTGAAATTTAATGTATTAAACTCCCCAATCAAAAGATACAGACTGGGGGAATGGATAAGAAAATATGAGTCATCTGTATGTTATCTACAAGACACTCACCTTTGAACATGGATACCAATAGATTGAAAGTGAAAGGCTGGAAAGTTATTCCACTAATGCAATAACCAAAAAGAAAACTGGAGAAGAACTACTTATATAGGAAGAAATAGACTTTGTAAGCAAAACTGTTATTAGAGACAAGGACTTTATATATAACAGAAGTGGCAATTCACTAGGAAGAAATAGCATTCATAAATGTATATGCACCTAACCAGAATGCCTCAAGATACATGAGGCAAACACTGGCAAAATTGAAGGGAGAAATAGTTATCTCTACAATATTGAGACTTCAATACACCATTCTCAGCATTGGATAGAACATCTGGGCAAAGGATCAATAAAGAAACAAGGACCTTGAATAATATGAAAAATGGACTAAACCTAATAGACATATACAGAACTTTTCATCCCAAAATAGCAAGATTTACAGTCTTCTAAAATGCTCATGGATCTTTCTCCAGGATAGACCACATGTTGGGTTACAAAGAGATCTCAATAAATTTAACAAGATCCAAATTGTACAAAACACTTTCTCAAACCGTAATGAAACAAAGTTGAAAATCAACAAGAGGTAGAAAAAGGAAAAATTCACAAATATGTGGAGATTAAACAACACAGTCTTAAATAATCAGTTGTTTGAAGAAGAAATTTCAGGAGAAATCAATAAACATCTTGAGAATAAAAAAAAATGAGAACACAACATATCAGAATCTAGGGTATGCAACAAGACAGCGCTGAGAGGGAAATTTATAGCCCTCACTGCTTACATTAAAAAAAAAAAAAAAAGAGCAAAAATCAATGACCTAACTACACAGCTGGAGGAACTAGAAAAAGTAGAGCAAAGCAAAGAGAAGGAATGAAATAACAAAGATCAGAGCAGAAATAAATTAAATTGAGAACAAAAAAACAATAGAGAGAATGAACAAAACCAAAAGCTTTTTCTCCAAGAAGATTAACAAAATCCAGAAACCTTTAGATAGACTGTAAAAGAAAAAAAGAGAAAAGATACAAATATAATAAAAAATGAAAATGAGGACATACTAATAATCCCAAAGAAATAAAAGAGATCATAAAAAGATACTTTAAACAACTGTATGTCAACAAACCAGACAATTAGATGAAATGGAAAAATTCCTAGGAATTTATGAACAACCTACACTGATGCTAGAAGAAACAGAAGACCTCAACAAACCAATCACAAGTAAAGACATTGAAACAGTCATCAAACAACTACTCCAAATTAAAAGCCCAGGACCAGATGGTTTCACAGGTGAGTTCTACTAAGCATTCAAAGAAGATTTAATACCAATCTTATTCAAGCTCTTTCAAAAATTTGCACAAGAAGGAATGCTACCAAACTTATTCTATGAAGCCAATATTACCCTAATACCAAAGCCAGGCAGAGATAATGCAAAAAAAGAAAATTACAGGCCCATTTCCTGAATGAATAGGGATGCAAAAACCCTTTTAAAAAATGCTAATGAGGGAAGCGGCTGTGGCTCAATCAGTAGGGCTCCCGTTTACCATATGGGAGGCCCCGGGTTCTGTTCCCGGGGCCTCCTGGTGAAGGCAAGCCCGCCCGCATGGCGTGGTTAGCTGACCCAGCGAGCACAAGCAGCAAGGGGGGGGATAAATGAATAAATAAATAAAATCTTAAAAAAAAAATAAAAAATGCTAATGAAATCCAACAACACATTAAAAGAATTATTCATCATGATCAAGTGGGTTCTATGCCAGGCATGCAAGGGTGATTCAAAACAAGAAAATCAATCAGCATAATACATCATATTAATAAATCAAAGAAGAAAAATCACATGAACTTATCGATTGATGCAGAAAAGGCATTTGACAAAATACAGCATCCTTTCTTGATAAAATTACTACCAAAGATAGAGATTGAAGGAAACTTTCTCAACATGATAAAGGCCATATATGAAAAATCCACAGGTAACATTGTAGTCAATGTTGAAAGACTGAAAGCTTTCCCATTGAGATCAGGGACAAGACATGAATGCCCACATTCACCACTGTTATTCAATATAGTGCTAGAGATTCTAGCTAGAGCAATCAGGCAGGAAAAAGAAATAAAAGGCACCCAAATCAGAAAGGAAGAAGTAAAACTTTCACTATTTGCAGATGATATGATCTTATACTTGGAAAGTCCCCAAAAAATCTACAACAAAGCTGCTAGAGCTAAAAAATTATTCCAGTAGAGTGCCAGAATACAAGATCAATAAGCAAAAAAAAAAAAAAAAAAAAAAATCAGTGATGTGTCTATACACTAGTAATGCACAATCTGACAAGGAAGTCAGGAAAAAATTTCCATTTACAAAAGCAACTAAAAGAATCAAATATTTAGGAACAACCTTAACCAAGGATGTAAAGTAAATGTATTCAGAAAACTATAGTGCATTGCTAAAAGAATAAAGAAAGACCTAAAAAATTTGGAACACTTTTCCATGATCATAGAATAGAAGGTTAAATATCATTAAGATGTCAATTCTACCCAAAATAATATGCAGAGTAAATGCAATCCTGGTAAAAATTCCACAAGCATTTTTTAAAAATAAATAGAAATAACAATTATCAGATTTATTTGGAAGGTTAAGGTGCCCTAAATAGCCAGAAACTTCTTAAAAAGGAAAAGCAGAGTTGGAGGACTCTCACTTCTGGACTTTAAATCATATTAGCTAGCTAAAGTGGTAAAAATAGCATGGTACTGGCATAAAAATAGACATATAGACCAATGGAACTGAACTGATGGTTCAGGTACAGACCCTCACATCTATGGTCAAGTGATTTTTGACAAACTTACCCAAGCTGGGTAGGAATAGTCTATTCAACAAATGATTCTGGAAGAACTGGATATACATAGCCAAAGGACAGAAAGAGGATCCCTATCTCACACCTTATACAAAAAAATAACTAAAAATAGATCAAAGACCAAAATATAAATCTAGAACCATAGATTTCCTAGAAGAAAATGTAGGATAACATCTTCCAGTCCTGGTGGTAGGTGATTCATTCTTAAACCTTACCCCTAAGGCATGAGCAATGAAAAAAAAACAACAACAAAAAAAAACATGGATAACTGAGATTGCCTCAAACTTAAATACTTTTGTGATTCAAAGGACTTTGTCAAGAAGGGGAAAAAGAAGCCCATTCAGTGGGAGAAAATATTTGGAAACCACACATCCAAAAAGGATTTGATTCCCATTCTATATAAAGAGATCATACAACTCAACAATAAAAGAGCAAGCAATCCAATTTTAAAAAGAACAAAAGACTCAAATAGACATTTCTCCAGAAAGGAAATACAAATGGCCAAAAAGCATATGAAAAAAATTTTCAATATCACTAGCTATTAGGAAAACGCAAATCAAAATGACAACAAGATATCATCTCACACTGCATAGAATGGCCATTAAAAAAAAACAAAAAACAAAACAAAACAGAAAACAGTAAGTGCTGGAGAGGATATGGAGAAATAGGAACACACTTTTACTGTTGGTGGGATTGTAAAATGGTGCAGCTTCTGTGGAAGACAGTTTGGTGGTTCCTCGGGTAGCTAAATATAGAATTGCCTTATGATCCAGGAATTCATCTACTAGGAATATATCCAGAAGAACTGAAAACTTTGACATGAACAGACATCTGTGTACCGATGTTCATAGCAACACTATTCACAATTACCAAAAGATGCAAACAACCCAAGTGTCCATCAACCAATGAATGGGTATGTACATACAATGGCATACTATGCTATAGCAAGAAGAAATGAAATTGGGACACATTTGATAACATGGATGACTCTTGAAGATGATATGCTAAGTAAAATAAGCCAGACACAGAAGGATAAATATTGCATATCTCACTAATATGCACTAAATACAAAGAATAAATGCATGGAGTTAAAACCTAGAGTATAGGTCATTAGGAGATAAGAGTAGGACTGTGAAGGAGTACTGATACTTAATGTATGTAGAAGTTTTAATTAATTTGACTGTAAATATGTGGAAATGCATAGATATAATGGTAATGCGTTATAGTGAGTAGCACCTGGTTTATAAATGGGATTGTGGCTGAAAAGGGTAGTCTAGGGATGTAAATGTCATTTGAAAGAAAAGTAGAGAATAATCTAGGATTGAATAACACAGTGAACCCAGGGGTGGATGAGAATTGTGGTTAATAGTACAAATGCAGGAATGTCTTTCTGTTAACTAGAAAGGATGCATGTCACTATAGTAGGGTGGTGGGAATGTGGAGAAACACAGGAAAAATACAATTAACGTAACCTGTGGACTACAGTTAACAGCAATATTGTAATATTCTAGTATCAATGCCAAAGATATACTGTGTTAATAATAGAGGAGTATGGAAAAAATATGCCAAATGACACTATAGACCAGAGTTAGTGGTAATAGTCCAATGATATTGTCTCATAATCTGTAACAAATGTTCCACAGTGGTGTGGTGTGTTGGTGAAGAGTTGTTGCTGGGAATTCTACACATGTACAAGATTGTTTTGTAAGTTTACAACTTCTGCAATAAAAATATATTAAAAATAAATGAAAAAAAATGATATATACATTTAAAAAATTAACTCAAAATGTATCAAAATCCTAAATGTTAGAACCAAAACTATAAAAAACCAAGAAGGAAACATAGAGAATTATCTTTAGTACCTTGTGTTATGCAATTGTTTTTTAGACTTTAAACAAAAGAAAAAAATAGATAAATGAGACATTATCAAATTTAAAATTTTTGCATATCCAATGAGTTCATCACGAAAGTAAAAAGCCAACTTACAGAAATGTTGAAACTATTTGGAAACTGACTATGCGGTAAGGGTTTAATATCCAGAATATATAAAGAAATACTACAAGTCAACAACAAGAATGCAAACAACCCAGTTAAAAAATGGGCAAAAGTCATGAAAAGATATTTTCTCCAAAAAAGATATACAAATGATCAAAAAGTACATGAAAAAATGTTCAACATCATTTCAGCATCATTAGCCATTTGTGAAATGTAAATCAAAACCCCAATGAGATACCATGTCATACCTACTAGAATGCTACTTTTAATAAAATAGAAAACTACAAGTGTTGGACAGATGTGAAGAAATAGGAACACTTACTCATTGCTGGTGGGAATGTATAATAGTGCAGCCACTTGGAAAAAAGGTTGGTTTTTCTTAAGAAATTTAAATATAGAAATACCTTATTACCTGGCAATCCCACTTCAAGGCATATACCCCCAAAATTAAAAGCAAGGTATCGGATATTTGCACACCAAAGTTCATAGGGGCTTTATTCACAATTGCCAAAAGATGGAAGCAACCCAAATGTCCCTCAACAGATGAATGGATTTAAAAAATGAAGTATATATGTACACTGGAATATTATCAAACCATGAAAAGGAATAAAGGTCTTATACATTCAACAATATGGATGAACCTTGAAGACATCATGTTGAATGAAATGTTAGACACACAGGGATCAAAATTGTATGATCTCATTGATATGAAATTATTCATTTCATAGAGCCAGAAACTAGAATACAGTTTACCAGGTTCTGCAACGGGTGTAGTAAATGGGGAGTTAATGTTTAATGGGTAGAGTTTCTGTTGGCAGTGATGGAAAATTTTGGTGATGCTAGTGGTGATGGAAGCACCACACTCTGAGTATAGTTAACAGTACTGAATTATATATTTGAATGTGGTTAAAAGGGGAATTTTTAATTTGTATATATTTTACTAGAATAATTTTTAAAATAATAAACATAGGACTTTATAATGCAAAGTGAACACTACTGTAAACTGTGGACTATAGTTAATTGTATAATTATAATAATATTGCTTCATCAATTTTAACAAAGTTACCACCCTAATGCCAATATTAATAACAGGGAAAACTATCTTAGGCGGGTACATGGTAACTCCGTATTTTCTGCAAGATTTTTCTCTAAACCTGCAACTTTTCTAATAAAACATACAACCATTAAAAAATATATATGTAAATTCATAAAAACCTCCAAAAATATACTGCATAAATTAAGTTTCCTGCATAAGTACAAAGAAAACTGAACTCTAATGCTCATTTTTATGATATGCTCTCTCTCCCTCTGTCTCTCTCCTTTTCTTTTTCATTCCTATGGATTGAGAAATATATGGAAAAGTTATCTGTGGCTGGCAAGTTAGAGAAATAGATCTGAGAAAAAAATCTTTCCTTTCCTTAGACTCCTGCTTATTCCACAGCTTGCTACCAAAACTACCAACTAAAACTCTACCTGTCAGAATCTTCTTCCCCAGAGTGATTTTGCTATCTCCCTAATTGAGTTTAACATCCACCTTTACTAAAAAGTATACTCAGCTTCTCTCAGCTAGAATAAAATGAAATCATCTTAGCTTTAGGATGAAACAACCTTGAAACCAGAAATTCTTTCTCCAGCATTGCAGTGATGGGGCTTCTTCAATAGCCTTAAGGAGTCCTTCCAGCTGGTTTGTTTTTCACCACTACCTGGCAATAAAGGCTCTCCTCACCAAGAGTTGCACAGGTCTCAGTGCAATTTAACTTATGACTAACATCCTCTGTCTGAGGGTTGTCTTTCCATTCAAGCTTTTGAAGACAGAGTCATGGGAGCATAACTAAATGAGTTTTATTGTCCCACAGTAGTGGGAACATAGGACTAAGAAGTTAACCTAATTTATAAAACAGAATTCCTAATTGATTTAGAACCCGATATTCCTTTTAAAAGAGAAGTGCTAGAGAAACAAATCTATCTAAATTCTGTTTTTATTTGTGAGATAGGAAATGCTTCAGATATCTTTTTCCATTTTCCATTTTTTTGAGGATCACAGTTACTAGAAGGGTGACTTCTGTAGATTTCACCTCTTAGAGTTGTCCAGACTATATAACAAGAAATCATACTTTGTTTTTCTTTCACCTGTCTTTTAAAAAGAAGTAATAAAAGTAATAGGAGTTTTTCTTCACTAAATAATTGTTATTCACTACATAATTAATATGATATTAAATTACAAATTCATTTCAATCTCATCATTATAATTATATTAATTTTTTTCTTTAAATACAATTTTAGGCATTTTAAAATCCTTGACCAATAAAGCAATGAAAAAAAAAAACATGAATAAAAAAGTCCTTGATTAGAATCTCCTTCCAAGTTTTAAATGATGATATTAATTTCAAAATGCCAGCCATGTAACTGTTCACATTTCAAGTCCTAGATGTACTGTAATTTAAATTGAAGACAAAACAAAAAAAAGTAAGACACTAGGGAAGACATGGAAGAAAATGTCACTGTACATACAAGCAACAGATATTACAGTGATGAAAGGCAAAATGTCAAAAAAATTTTTAATATTTTTCATTATTTTTAATACCTCAGTTTTTAAATTTTAATTGAGTTTTAGTTTTTTCTAAATTACTATGTATTTTATTTCTTATATTTAAACCTATCATTATTATTTCATTCTTCTATTAATTATATTTGGCAATATTCTTGGCTTCATTTTTGAAGATGTTTTGGACCACAGAAGGGTTACAAATGTGGGAGGGGAGGATGATTGGTGTGGGGAGTCAGTGATGGGGATACATGGGAAGAAGTTCACCTGGGCTACATATAAGGTATATAAAAGTGTTCAAAAGTTCACAGGACATTGTCACAGTGGGTAGAGATTCACACAATAACTGAAAAAGTATTGGATTTCCATCCTGGGGAGCTCTGCCACATTCTCTAATGGAACAGCAACAATCCCCCGAGTACAGGGTCAATGGCTAGTGAAGAAGGATGGTCCACTGATGGGCCCTTGATATTGATGAATATGCTTATGAGACTTTGCTCTTGAAATTGCAACTTAGACTAGTGTTGTAGGGTGCCTAAGAGTTACTTCCTGAAAGCCTCCATGTTGCTCAAATGTGGCCTCTCTCTAAGCCAAACTCAGCATATAAATACATTACCTTCCCCCCAGTATGGGACATGACTCCCAAGGATGAGCCTCCCTGGCACCAAGGGATTACTACCAAGAACCAACTAGCAATACAACTCGGAAAAGACCTTGAATAAAAGGGGGGAAAGGTAAAGACAAATGAGTTTATATGGCTAAGAGACTTCAAAGTGAATCAGGATGTCATCCCAGAGGTAATACTTATGCACATCTCAGCAGGATTGCATTGACTGCTGAAGTAGATACTACCCCAAATAGTGGGGCTCCTGAGACCCCTGGAGACACCCAGGTCCTATGGTCATGGCAGATAGCTCTGAAGTTTGGTGCCCTGCCAGTGGGTCCTACTTTGGAGTTTGTGCTCCTGAGTGTGACAGTGTTGGACTCAGTTATGACTTCTCTACACATGCTTCTTCTGTCCCTTCTATTTGAACCTACAGTTGGTGCTGGAGTTGGTAGGTATAGGCCCAAGAGACTTGAATCTTCGGGCTCTCCATGTACCAGCTGGCCCTGAGCCTCAACTGAATTGCAACACCTACTCTCCAGTTCATTGGACTCACCCAGATCAACTAACAAGGAGGTGAGGATGGACAACCACCACATCAAGGAACTGAGAAAGTCTACAACTGCAAGCAAGAGAGCCCATCCCTTAGCCGTATGAGATCAAAGCCCCATCTCAATTAGAGGTGGAGTGGGCATCACCATCCCAGAATCCTCAGGATTGGGGAATGAAATATCAACTAGAGTAGACTTACTGGTATTCTACTATAGACTTATTGTGATTCTAGCAATGGAAGAAGTTATATCATTGATTTGGAGACAGTGGCCACTGGAGGTGCTGAAGGCAGGGAGAGGGAAAAAGAGGTGTAATATGGAGCACTTTTGGGACTTGGAATTGTCCTGAATGGCATTGAAAGGACAGATACAGGCCATTATATACCCTGCCATAACCTACAGAGTTGAGTGGGAGAGAGTGTAAACTACAATGTAAAATATAATCCATCCTTAGGGGCAAATCTCCAAAATGTGTTCATCATTTGTGATGAATGTACCACACTAATGAAAGAAGTTGTTAATGTGGGGAAAAGTGGAAGGTGTGGGGAGTGGGACATATGGGAATCCATTATTTTTTTTAACATACCATTTTATGTAATCTAAGTATCTTTTAGAAAAAAAAAATTGTATTTAAAACAATAGATATACAGAAATCTCCAATATAAATTTTATTTCACTTGTAATATTAACTCCTTTGTAACTGCCACCACATTCCAAGAAACAAGTAGAAAAGCTTCCCTATAAAACATCAAAAGAAACAGAAAAAAAAAAAAATTCTACCTCTTGTTTCCTTTCCTAACACTTGTTTCTTTTGTATGTAAGGAGAAAACTCTTCTCTGTGAAAAACTATTAGTCTGATTTAGGTACAAGTCTGCTCTGTATTCTTCCCAACAATCTCCATCTGCATCCTTACTTGAATGCCTCATCTGGGGAATTTGATTATTGTTTACCAATGTTCCATTTGCAACTGACTGCATATGAAACACGAATGCCATCCCTTTACGGGTAAACCCCAGTAATAAATGAAGTCAAAATTCTTTATTCTTCATCTGACACAAGTCATTAATTTTCCTAGACAAGGAGTTAGTTGTGAGGTTACATTCCAATTTTGATTTTCTTTTCTTTCTCAAGCCCTAAAAAAGTTTTCTTTCTTCTCTATTATTTTGTCCATTTAGAATTTAATCCTAAGATTTCTCACAGAAGAGTCAGAAAAAAATACATCATTTTTTTCTTTGCTTTGGGTCAAAATGCCCCAAGAATGACTAATGTTGAAATTGCTAGTAAATCAAGTGTCTTTTATCTCCTAAGTGTCCAAATGGTAAAATGTCTCTGGATCAGACTGAGCATACTCAAAAATGGAAAGAATATATTCCTTATTTTCATCGGAATTGGAGGGCTCAGTCTCAAGATTAATTGAACAATTAGTAAATAAATTTTTGTTGCACTCTTAAATAGTGTGGACATTAGTAATTATATAGCTCATATCTATTATGTATGAAGTTTTATAGTTCCTAACTTTATTACCCTCAAACGTTTTTCAAATATAGAATATGTCATTTTGAAACAGTTGGAAAAAAACAGTGAAGTAAATACCAGCAAGAAAAAACACTCTAAGGTAGAGAAAACAAATGTTGAAATTTTGCAGTGTATCTATCCAAAACTTAAATATATTCTACCATAAAAATGTTCCATAAGATATTTAACTTGTGCTCTATTGTTGTACATTTAGGTTGTTTGAAATTTTATTCGATGAGAAATTGAACACATCATGAAGATACATCTCTTTACAAATCTCCGGTTGTTCCTCAGGGTAAATTTCTAAAAGGGGTATTATTGAAATAAAAGTACATTCATTCCCTTTTAAGGCAAGCCTTTGGAAGAAAAATAAGATTTATATTTCTACCAGCAATAACTAAAAGGGACCATTTTCCTGCAACTTCAGAACGCTGGTAAATACGTTTTTATTATTAGTATTACAAGTTTGTAGAATGATAAAGTGGCACATTATTTTAATTTTTTAAACGACAATATAAATATAAATTTAAAAAGATGGGTAGTCTGTGTGTAAGTAGATGAAGGGAAAGAACATCAGAAAAAATATTGCTTTCAAATCACAATTTAGACTTAACATTAATCCTTCAGCACTCTTTTTTTTTTCCTTCAGCACTGTTTTCATTGAAAATCTAGCTGTCACATTGTGTTCATTTCTCTTATTTAGGATATGTGAAAACTTCTTTCTCATTCTTTTAAAGGATTTAGTAAACATTTAGAGAAATGTATTTGCCCTCTCCTGTCCAAGTTTAATGTCAAAACAAAAATAACAAATAGTCTTCAAATTATGGTACTTCAGCTTTGTAAACAACTTATAAGTTATAAAAATAGACTGCTTGAGAATTTAAAATTTAAGTCAATAATGCAATATAAAAGGCCTTTGTCAATTTTCAAACTATATGTACCAATATGTCATTTTATAGTCTGAAAATAGTCTAATGAAGATAGGAACAGAGAGGAAAAGAACTACCAAAGAAACAGGCTCAGATGCACACATATGCAGATCTCAGACCTAGACTATCAGGTGAAGAATGGATTTGTATACTGGATTGTGACTTCAACAGGCAGACTTGCATATATGCAAAGCTGGGTAAAGAACACAAATGAAGGTCCTCCACATGCCACAAATCTAAATGTTTAAAAGTTATACATCAAGCTATGTTTACATTTGGTTTTCACTCAGGATCCCACAGCTTGCTCATCGAGAAATGTCCTCTAGTCCGAGGCTAAAGAGGCCCCAGGGCCAGTCCTGCTAACAGAGCACAGATGTCCTGGGTTCCAGGCGGGGCTGAGGCTGGCCCAACAGCCAGGATTTCAGGGAGGAATCCAGTTTGGAGACCAAGCTGCACAAGCTTCCCTGGAAGCCAGAGGTGGCAGGTTCTCACCTCCTATGACTGCCTTCCTTTTCCCAGGCTGTTCTGACAATCTCTCAGGAGGACATTACCTGAATAGAGGGAAAGGTGAGAGTGGTGCAACCTGGAGAAACTGTTCGACATAGTCCCACTGTGGGTGACTCGGGGAAGCTGAATATAAACAAGGGCAGCCGCTTTTCTCCATTTGCAAAGAATAGAAGTATGTTTTATGCTCTCTGTACACACACTGCCCTGCCCTCAGCTCCCAATCCTAGCTGGGAGCCCGGTTTCATTCAGTATCCTCCTCCTGCATCCTTTTCACCCATCAGTTGCCCAACTTTCAAAAACCTTCTTGTGATACAAAGAAGAAAAAGTGTTTTTGTTTTTGTTTTTGTAATATCTAGCATCCTGCAGGGCAGGAATCCCTCGAGTCCAGGTCTAAATCCTGGTGTGGAGAATGGCATTCAATTAATTAATCAGATTAAATGATGTGTTACCAGCATCCTGGCTCAGATTAGGCACCTGCCTCTTTTACTTACAAATTTGCTGAATAAAGAATATCACTTTGCCAATCGTTATCTGAATTTTCTATTTTCAAAAATGAAAATAGGGTAGTGGATGTGGCTCAAGTGGTTGAGCGCCTGCTTCCCATATGGGAGGTCCGGGTTCAGTCCCCAATGCCTTCTAATAACAACAGCAAACAACAAGCAAACAAATGGGAAAAAAAAAAAGAAAAACAACTCAGGGGAGCTGATGTGGCTCAGTGGTTGAGCTTCCCATATACCAGGTCTGATTCAATCCCCGGCTCCATACCTAAAAAAAAATTTTTTTTTAATGAGGATAATCACTAAAGACCCCTTCCATGACAACAAAGGTCTGAAGTTCTATGATATTGAAAACTGTAGGTGAAACTTTATTAGGCTTAGCATCTTCTAGAATCTTCTCATTAGACAGAATTGAATAAGGGTATTTGGCATTAAGAAGAGAAGTCCCATTATCTTGTAACTTCAAATAGTCTAATGTATGCAATCTACTGCGATGTGTACTCCATGATTTACAGCTTACTGAGAAGAAAGTAACACAGAGAAAACAAATAAACAAATAAACAAACACAGACACACATAAGCACAAAAGCAGATGTATCCCACTCTAACTAGAGGCATTCAACATTTTAATAGCTAAAAAGCCCTGTTAAAAATCCTCCAGATTTGTCATAGTCTTTATTTCCTCAATTCCTAGTTAGCACATTTAAAATATTATGTTTTAAATCTAACTCTATTTTGTATAATATGATAAATAATTTTATTCAGAAAATCAGTGAAAGAGACATAAACTGGGCAACTTAAAATATATCATTTTGCATGAACTCAGTCAATATCATTACTGAAACATTTTCCTTTTTTAGTATTATTTTATTTTTCTAACCAAAATTCATGAAATGAATACTGTTGGGCTGGGCATGTTACTTTGAAAAGAAAAGAAAACAAAACATCTCTCCTGTGCCAAATTGCTTGGTGTATACTTGGTATTTACATGAAGAAACTGAAAATTATAATTAAGTATGACAAGGGCACAATAAAGACGAGCATCGGTTAGTGAGGGTAGCACTGAAGAGGAGCATGAAAATGAGATGGGTGGGCATGGGGTAGAGGTGTTTTGGGTCAGGTGAAGCACCACACCACTGACTCCCTCAGTTTTCCTGGAATATCCTTCAGTTTTTTGATTGACAGTTATATTAAGGAAGCTCTTTTCAAATAGGAGAAAAAGGACAGAATATATCCATTTTAACATATACGCTTATTTTAATGCAATACCATGAAGTGTCAAATGACTTCGGTCTTGTGAATTTTGTTGATAGAATGGCACATATACTTTTTGATCCCCTAGCATCTGCAAAGCATTTTATTAGGATAAATACAGAAATAATATTTCTGCAGTTCAATGCTTTGTCCGAGTGGACAAAAGATTTGAGAGTTTATCAAGATATTTGATCAAGGTAGAAATCCTGTCTGCAATTTCTCTAGTGTAAACACATGCCACTTTGACCCTGTGAGGACCAGAACTGTCTGCATTATCTCAAACGGAAACAGAACACTGTGGGATATCTGAAAAGGCAATTGAAACCACAGTAGGGAAACTTGTTATTGGATTTTTTTAAAAAATCTCATGCTTTGTGACATACTAGCATTTGAGTAGGTCAGCCTTGTTTAGGAGTGAATACTTTAATAACAAATATCTCTTCATAACAAACTTCACTTGCTACTGTAATTGACCTCACATATATGAAATTTTTATTGCTATGGATTTTAATCAACACTTCATCCAACATCCTAACTTGCCACTGAATAAAGCCTGGTGAGTATCACAGCCCTGACATTACAAAGTGGCCTATGTGGTTGATAGCCTCTGTCATAAGACCAATGCCATTATATAAATACAATAAAAAACTTTTGTGTGAAATGCTTATATTTGACCCCTGTAGCAGACATCTGTTAGTATCACTGTGCTACTGGCAAAATATTGTTTCCCTCCCACACATCTTCATAGGTGATTGGGAACTCTAGAGAAATGAAGTAAGATTTCAACTTTCTATAAAACTCCCTTTAAGAAACTGCCACATACTTGTATTTTTAAAGAGTTTTGATTGTTTAAAAGGGTCACTTAAGTTAGAAAGTAAAACCTCCCTTTAAGATGAGATTAGAAAGAAGTTACGGAGTTTAGGTAAAAGACAGATACAGCCCATTACATATCTTGCCATAACCTACAAAACTCTGCGGGAGAGAGTGTAACTACAATGTAAACTATAATCCATGCTTTGATTTGGAAATGCTCCAAAATGTTTTCATCAGTTGTAACGAATGTATCACACTAATGAAAGATGTTAATATGGGAAAATGTGGGAAGTGTGGGGAGCAGGGCATATGGGAATCCCCTATATTTTTATGTAACATTTATAGAATCTAAATACCTTTTTAAAATGTATATATTTTTTAAATAAATAAATATAATAAAGAAGTTTAAAAAAAAAAAAAGGCTAAGCTTTCTTTTATAGAGCTTCTGTTATCTAGACTTCCCACACAGCTCTTGAGAGACAAAGGAGTGGGTGAATGACACTAGAGAAAGAAGGCACAAGAAAAATATAACCAAGTGAGAGACCAAATGTCAGGCAAGATTCTTTCCTCAAGACTACTTAATTAGTGGGGGTCTATTAAATGTAGTTAAATGTATTCTCTCTCCTATGGCTAGCAGGAGGAATCAGAGCTCAGTCCGTGATAAGGCAAATTTGATGCCAAATCAAGTTAGAGGAGAAAGAAGAAAAGAGAAAAAAGTTTGGTGTAATCCAGAGCAACACTTTTGTAGGCAAAAATGCTGAAAGCTGCCTTTGATTGGCAATACAGTCTTTAAATAAGAAGTCCCAAAAATAAGAAGGAAACTTTAGAAACTGAGCAGGGTAATGAAAAAAACAGAACCAAATTGTTTTTCTCTCTCAGGTCCGCACATAAAAGCAGATAATGTGTGTTTTAGTAACATTTACTGTGTTTTCTAATAGAGGTTTATATTTGTATAGAGAAATATTATTTAATTCTCTTCCCTATAAGATATTTTCCTTATAGAAACCCAACTCAACTCTATATCAATGACAAAGCCTTACGTTGCCAAATACATTATAGCATAAAAAAGCAATTACCATTTTTTAGGCACCTACTATGTGCCAGAAGCAACAAAGATTAATTATTTAAATCTTTATGGTTGTCCTATGATGTAATTATCTTCCTTTTACAGAGAAAGAAACCAAGATTTAGATATTTTCTTCAATTTGAAATAATTAATCAAGGACCAACCCAGCAGTTGACTAAAGTTTAGCCTGTCAGCAAAGTCCATATTATTTCCATATAACACTTCTGATATTGTTGGTGCCAAGGGCTGCCAACTGCAGAAGGCAAGCCATTCAATAAATATTGTAGGGAGACTAATTGAATTTGGTCAATGTGTACTTCATAATAATTTTACTTTTTCCCTTGATTACTATAGTTGTGGTTAACTAGTGAGGAATGTGCTGATTATTTTGAATCACTGAAACTCTTCATGAAAGTTGACCTTAGAAGGGAGTGCCATATTTATAAAATGTATATATTTTGTGAAATTTCATTATCATTATGATCACAACCCTTCTTCTCTGCACCAAAGTAAAGGCACCACAACTATCACCCCAATTCTTATCAACACATGTGGCAAAATACATATTGGGTATTAGAGGTTCACTAGGTTTGCAATAGTTAACAAGCTGTGACTCAATTCCCCATGACATGCATTGAGGAAAGACAAGCCCTCCCACCCACCCATAGCCTATGTGCCTAAAGTCACGGCATTTCCCCAAAGGTTGAACAAAGAAACCATGTGGAGATGGGAGAAAAGTGCGATAGAGAGCATCAATCCCTCCATACCAAAGCACCACCTGCTCCTCCAGCATTCCAAGAAAACATAACTCCTTAACCCACTACCCTCTAGCCATAGAAGAGAAAATTTTCACCTCTAGAGCTTCCTATTGGCCCCTGCACTTTACTCAAACCCTTGATCCCCTCCCACTGACTATCATTTTCCCACCTTGGAATGTACTGTATAAATTCAAATCCCTCCTTTCCAGGGGTGGCCTGAAGTCTATTCTTCAGACCCCCTCTGTTGGGAGAGCTTCCCAATAAACTTTCTGCCTGCAATCATCAGTCTCCGTGTCCCAGTGAGCACTGTTTTCCCCAACATTGGGGAGGTAAGGGGATCTAAGAATTCCCACTAACTTTTCTAAGTTGGAAAATTGTATAAATATTAATACTTTCAAAAAATAATATATTTCTAATCCATCATAAATAACTACTAGTATAAATATATTTTACAAGTTACTTTAAATTTCATGATATTGATTCTTACAGATAGTCTGTAATTTCCTCTGAAAAATATTCCTAAACTCCTGTATCTTTTCAAGGAAACTATATTCTCCTAAGCATTTGTCTATTTCTTGATCTCATGTTCTTCTTTTTCTCACTTTGGGTACCTGAATGTCCTTTTATACCTATGACTAATCCTTCTTAGATTCCTCCTTCTATGATTTCTGCCTATCACCCCACACAGAGGGGTTCCTGAGAGCTCCGGAGACACCTTGGTCCTATATAAGGGGGGATAGCCCCAGAGACTGATGCCTTATCAGTGAGTTCTATTTTGGAATCTGTGCTCCTGAGAGTGACAGAATTAGACTCAAATAAGTCCTCCCTGCACATGGTTCACCAGTCCCTTCTATTCAAACCTATATGTGATGCTGGAGTTTTTAGGTATACTTCCAGAGACTGGAGCCTCCCGCCTACCTATGTGCCAGGTGTGCATGAAATCTAGGTGGAGCTGCAACTCCTACCCTACAGCTCAATGGACTCATCCAAGTCACCTGGTGAGGAGACAACGATGGGCAATGACCATCCCAGGGAATGGAGAGGGCCTGCATTTGCAGGCAGGATCATCCCACCCACCATATCAATGGGATATAAGCCCTCTCTCACTTGGAGTTGGAGTGCACATCACCATCCCAGTCCCCTCAGGATTGGGGGAAGAACTATGGACTAGAGTGGACTTGATGGTATTCTCTTGTTCACATATGGTGATTCTAGCAATGCAAGAAATTATAACAATGAGGTGGAGCCAGTGGCCACTTGACACTTTTGGGGTAGGGAGGGGATGAGCAGATGAAATACAGGGGCTTCTTTGGGAGTTGGAGGTTGTCCTGAGTACCGTTGTGGCAACGGATGTAGGCCATTTTAAATCAGCACACACCACTCAGAACTGAGTGGGAAAGAGTGTGGTCTGCAGTGTGAACTGTGGTCTATGGTTGGTGGCAAGTCTCCAGGATGTGTAAGTTCATTGAGGGTGGTGGGCTACACTTGTGGGAAAAGTTTGTGTGGGATGTGGTGGGAGGTGTGGGAGGTGGGCAACATGGGAATCCCAGTGGGTTCCGTGTAATATTTTGGGTAATCTAAGCACCTCTTAAAATATATGTATATATATATATATACATTTTTGTAAGCCAATACACATATATGCATATATATTTATATATCATTTTGCAAATGTTTGTATGTATTGTGAGAATTTTGATTTTTACCCACAATAAAAATAAATTTAAAAAAATAAATAAATAAAAAATAATAATAAAATAAAATAACTGTATTCCCCTATTTCCTCTTCTGATGACTCTTTTATATAAGATACTTTTATCCATATTGTTTTATTTATTTATTTATTTTGAGAAATGTATTTGATACATTAATTTGGGCTTAACAGGAAATAAAGTTTATCCAGTACAGTTCAACTTTTGAAAATGAGTAACTCTAGGATTTTAAATTAGAAGTTCAGATATTGCATTTATATTACTGCATGATGCATAAAATAAAATTTAACAGTCATTTTATGAATTTGTATGTTTCGTGAAACAATTATTTTATGGCATGAACATTGCTACAGGTAATATTTTTAGCCAATAAATCATAACTTAAAGTATTTGGTAATGGAATGATTCAATGTTTTAAAATATTTTAATCTTCATTTTACTGCTCTTGTCAATCTCATTCTCATGACTTTGGGAATACCTGAACTATTTCTTTTAAATTTTTATGTAGCAACATATGTATAACTTAAAATCGTGCCCTTTATCCACCTTTAACTATTTAATTCAGTGGTATTAATGACATTCTCAATGTCATGCAACTAATTTTTCACATTTCTATCACTCCCAATGTTTTATTATTTTTATTTTATTTGTTCAAAATTTAGTAAATCATTCTTCCTAGTTAATTTTCCTTGCTTTTTGTTGTCATTCTATCTAAGACAAATATCTGGTTCCTGTATGTTTAGATTTCTTCTGTCTTAATGAAAGCCCTTGATATTAAACATTATCAGCTGAGTATGGGGCTTCCATGTCCTATAAACACTGATAAGAAATTTCTCTTTGTTTCATTGCTTTCTACATAGATGCTAATTTATTATTTTATTTTTTCCTTAAATCAAATGTTATGGAAGAGGTTGCTTTTGGTTCCCAAGCAATAAAGATCTCTGTTTATACCTTTAGTATATTTATAATTTTCACTGTATTAAGATAATATGGCTATGAAATATCTATTTTTAAATTATAGTCTTATTTACATAAAATTTTCTATAAAAATGTCAACAAGAATTATATCCTTTTCCAAAAATTAATGTGTAACTATTTAAAAATATCTTGTTTATTGAATTAACTGATTGATGATGCTGTCTAATTCTTTCTAAAAGACAATTAAAAATAAATGAGGGCATATAAATGCATTGTACTCTTATGAATACATTTTAATTAAAAAATTCCTTGTATTTCTAATAATTTTTTTATTTTTATATATGTGCCTGCTTTGTTGTTTTGTACACACAGATTTTTGACTCTTAATTTCTTTGTAATTTGTGACATTTATTAGCGTTACATCAGGGATCAGAAACTCCTTGCTGCCTACATAAAACCTAGCTTCTCCTTAAGCTCCCTCTCCTTTGCCAAGAAAATCTCATTTTTTTTCATATATCTGCCAAATACACTTTGAACTCAGAAAAGTTAGGACAAATCCCTGGTCTAGGATGGGCATTTGACCTACTTTTGAAAAAAAAAAAAAAAAAAGATGCACGTACAGGTCTTCTAGAGATTTTCTGAGGAAAAAAAAAAGAAAGAAAGGGAAAAAAACAGAAGGAAAAGAAGAAGAAAAAAAAAAAACAGAAAAAAAAGTAAGAGAGAAAGGCACAAGTTACCACACCCTTCTTCATTCCTGCCAGTAAACTTAGGTGAGAAAGTGATGCTTAGAGCTACTGCAGCTATGAGCAAAATGCCATGAGAATGACAGGTGTCCACCAGTGTCCTGACATCACCAAGCTACTAAAATAATGCCTGCTTTTATCTTCCCCCAAATTTTTTATTTTCAAAACCAAATAAATATTTATTCTTTAAACCACTTTCAGCTGATACTCATTATAATGTAAACTCCACCAACACAGAGATTGTTTGATCATTTTCACTGGTGTATCCCCAGTGTCTAACAGAGCCTAGCCCAAAGTAGTTGCTCAGTAAATATTTGTTCAATAAGTGAACAAATATTATGTTTTCTGCTAATTAAAACATTTACATACTCTTTTTTAGCACTTTCATCCTTTAATTATATTTCGTCTGTTTCCTTTCATTTCCTTTAATTTATTTTTACTGGTTTTATCAAATTGTCTTCTTCTGAACTTTACCTTATTAATCAAGACTACCACCTAGCTTGTAATTTCTAATAATGGTTATTTTCTCTTACCTGTCGTTCATAATGAAATACATGTTTCTCTTGTAATCTATTCTGTTATTTCTTTTTTACATTTTAAGAACACTTTTTCCATTCCTATATTCCCCCAGCACTTGCCAAAGGAGGCATTAAACTATGTTACTGCTCCCTAGAATAATTACTAGATTTTTGAGACAGTGAGTTTAGCATATTTAATTAATTATTATTATTAGAATTTCCCTTTACGTATGTTTCTTTCCTTTCAAGATTCCTCATTTAACAATTCACTATTACAGATTTATAAACTGTATTTTTCACTGGTGTTTTGTCTTGTCTTTCTTTTTTCTACCTCAAGGCGTCTGGTTTAATTCATGCAGAATTTGGTTAGAATCCTTTCTCAAGAATTTTCCTAGATACAGTAACTGGGGTTATGCTCTCTGGACACTCTTACATGACTATGATTATCTTTTGCATTGACAAGTAACTGTTATATGTATAGATATAGTTTTCTCTCAATAATTCTCAATAATCTGTAATTGCTCTCCACTGTCTTCCAGCTTCCAGAGTTACAGATAATAAGATTGATATGATCGATTATTTTTCTTTTGTAGGAAACCTACTCTGGTAACAGGGGTGGATGTAAATACATAGAAACACATATACATACCAATACACATACCTATACATGTATACATACACACACATATACACATACACATACATACACACTGATATATACTGGAATTATACCAGGAATGCTAAGGTATATATCATTATCAATCAATATGTTAGGGTCTTGATGAGCCTTTTCATCCTGTAAACTCAGTTCTTCATACAGAGTTCTTCACTGAGAAATTCTATTTTATTATGTATGGTTTCCTTATATCTGATTCCTCATTCATTCTATAGATATTTTTTTTACTTCTTATTATGGGAAGTCTCCTGAATCTATAACTGAGTCTTACCTTTCCATTCTGCTATGATATGACTGACATTTAAATCTAATTGTATGTTTGTATTGTGATTTTAGCTACTTTTTATAGTTGATCTTTCAAGCATAAATTTCAGTTTAAGCAGTGACCTTTCCATTTCTCAAATTTATCTGATATATGTTTCAGTATGAAAATCATGGATTTTAGACCCAAATGTTATTTTATATGTTGAATTACAATGTACTCAGATATTTTTAATATGTAATAATTAAGAGTATGTATTTCAAAGTGTTCAACCTGCAAATGTTTTTATTTCTGTCTTAAGTTATAAAGATTTTTTAAAATATCCTGGTCAAAACTTTATTTTTGATGTTTCAGAGTGATAATGAAATATAAACCCTAGAACCAAGTGGCAAGAAAGTACACATTTAGAGGAAATTTAGAAGGAATGTGACTGGAAGCGTTTACAAAATTGAAAGAAGTAGATTAAAATTATTTATGGTAATCTAAATATATTGCTTCCAGATATAGCAAAAGATCCATTGGAAGATACTTTCTATAAATTTCTCTGAATAACTCTAAAATAGAATGTTAGCATACTTCTGTTAGTAATTGAGTATGATAAAATAAAATGAGAAAAAAATCAATGAAAGGAGAAAAGTAAAATTTGACTCTTCTCTTAAAGATATATGTAAATATAGGAGAATGTTGAAGGTAGAGTTTTCAGGAAATGAATTTATTGTATTGAAACAGGGGCTGTGTCAGGGTTAGTCCTTGTAAGGTCAGTGGATTCTGGGAAATTATGCAAGTCACAAAGATCATATGTAGAAAGAGAAAAATATGGAGGGACATATGCACGTTCATATCTTTCACACTTTAACCATTGGACAAGACAAACCAACAAACAAAAATGCAGTTTGAGTTTGACACAATGAAGCAGAATTGAACCCAGTCTAAATGGGCATGACTTTACTGCCTCAGCAGTACTTCTTATATAATAATGATATAACAATGAAAATCAAGTGTGGAATATTTAAAATCAAGCCACGTATTGTCATAGTCCACCTGGCAGAGAATATCTGAAGAGGAATTGGGGAGGGGGGCGTGGATATTGGGAGAAGAGGTTGGGTTATGTGGCATAGAAAAAAGGGAGCTTACAATTTGTATCATGTAATCAAATCAGGCCTATACACACAAGTTCATCTCAGAGCAAACTGTCTCTTATTTCTACAATTCATTTTAGTCTAAGTCTGTAAATTGCTATCTGTATCTGCATAGGCAGATCTGCATATCTGTTATCTGCAGATCTATATGAAGAATCCTGAAAGATTTGGTGGAACTTCCTCCTGGTAATAAGATTGAGGTGGCTGGGAATGGAGCGTGGTCACAGCCTGTTGTTCTGCTTGCTCTAACTGCGCAGGAGAGTTGAATTCACAATGTGTGAGTCTTAGAGTCAACAATTATTAGCCATACCATTTGATGAAGAACTGCGGATACAACCCTGTGCCAAGTTCCAAGAGAGATAAAAATGAATAATACATAATTCCTCTCTCAAAGACAAACTTCTAGGACAGACAAATGTATAAAATAATTCTCTTGATGACATCACTTGTAAGAGGGCAATTATTGTATACCTTTCCAAGAAAAAAAGTAACTCTATAACTATTTCAGAGGTGTTAAAATATGAATCAATGAAACATACAACTACCATAACCTGTTCTGAGCTAATTCTGCAGAAATTATCTTTTTTTATTTATTGTACTAATTTCTACTTTCTCCAATTTATCCAACTCTCTGCTACCCGTTTAATCTTTCTGAAGCATATTGCTGCTTATTTTAGTACTATCCATGAATATTTCCCAAACAGTATACAAAACAAAATACAGAGGTCTCACAGAGTCTTCGTTGTATTTTCTGTAACGTTTTAGCATGGTAGTGAAGTTGGATGGAATCCTTCGTGATCAGGCATAAATATTGTTATTCATCTTATATTCCAAACTAATGATAAATATTTCCAAAATTCATATATGTCAGGAGCATCATACCATCAAAATTTCATGTAAACCTAGATCACATTTTCCTCCATTTTTTTTACATTTTCATCTTTCTTATGCACTTCCTCAAGGTTTTCTTGATATGTATTTTGCCTCTTCCGCATTGTAAGTACCTCTTACAGGACTTAGTTATGATTTACTTTGTGTTGTAGTATATTCGTATCTTATCTCACCATTCAGTTGTCATTTAAGTTCTTTGAGGGTAAGATCAATGCCTGATTTATAGTCCCACCCCTCCCCATGGACATAAGGGGAGAGTTGTTTGATAAATATTCCACAAATGCATATTGTGGTTTAGTTCAGACACAGTATGCTATCATATTTGTTAGCTGGCAACACAAAATGGACCCATTTGACTACAAAATATTCTGAATTCCTAACACAATGCCTTTCTCCCATTAAGCACATAATAAATATTTTGAATGAATGAATGAACAAATTAAAATGTGAATACTGATTAATTTTCTTATATATATGTTGTCTTTTAGGTCGCTGATTCTCTGTCATACCAGGTTTACATTTTCCAAGTGTGAAATTATATCAGTGGGAATGTAATTTGTTCCTTAAAGGCCAAGGTTATGCTGAGTCAGCCTTTGGCCTGATTTTGCTATGAATTTAACTGTAATCAAGTTTAGAACAGCACCTAGTTAGTAGTAGTTTGAAGCCCAGCAAATAAGTAAAGTCTGAATTTTACAGTGTCTTTATGGACTAAAACTAGTTCTGTTAAATATAATGTCTACAAACCCACCTCCACTTTGCAAGGTAATAGATGTGGTAACCTATAACAGCCATAAAACATCCTTAAGTTAAAAGGGAAGATTCAGGATAGGATGACACATTCTGGATCTTTCTCAAAAATTAAAATAGGATTCTAAATTTGGGGTAGTACTTATCAAGCAATTGACTAAATTTTTAATATAAAAGCATAAACACCATTCCAAAAGAAAATAGATTCAACCTTTATAAGACCAGAAAATCCATATTCCTTATTCAAATGTGTTTTTTTTTCTATTTAGTTTTTTTCTAAAAGCTCATCCATCCTAGACACTCAATAGCAGTTACATTAAATTTATAGATGATAGCTTTGCCAAACAGCAGCATTGTCAAAATAATTTCTTATGAACCATTTTCTTCAGAAGATTATATTTTCCAATGTTTTGACTGCCATGAACTAATATACTTGCCAAAGTTTTTCAAATTACCTGGAGAAAGTTCATTGTAAAATCACAGCCTCCATTTTTCTTACTCAAACCTAGATCATTGGAAAATGTTTAAGTCTAAACCGGTAGGAATGAAAATTTGTAATACCATTTCTTTGCAAATTGACTAGGGATTGTTTTAAATAGAAAAAGTATTACATGGACCTTAATTCTATTGCCTGTTAGAAAGCGTGAGAAGCTATCTCCCATTGTTGGGACTACTCACAGGCAGGGAGGTTGTTAATTCTTGCTCAGAGGGCATAATATGATGATGATGATGATGATGGTGATGATGACAATGACAATGACTAACATTTGTTAAACATATACTATGTGTCATTGTGCTCTACAGTTAATGTGTAATATCGTATTTACTCATTAAAACATGTTATATTATTTTCCCATATTAATTATAGGAAGCTGAAGCTAGAGAGAAGCAAAGCAGTCTTCAATGTGCCACATATCTAGTAAACCAGAGAGCCAGGATTACAGTTCAGTTTGGTGATCTACAGCACAGACTCTGAGTCATTACAAGATATTGCAAATGTCTAATTCTTGGTTCCATGGCTTTATTTTACCAAAAAATGAATTGATGATAAGAATTTATTTAATAGAGGAAGGTATGTTCTGAGGCTTAAACAAGGATTTAGGAGAATGGTGTGTCAAATGTCAATTAAGCAGGTGATCTTTCTTTTCCAATAACTCTTTTCCAATAACTTTCTCTCTTTTCCAATAACTTTCTCTTTCTCTCTTTTCCAATAACTTTCTCTTTCTCTCTCACTTTCTTGCCTGCTTACTGAATCACTCTCCTTTTTATAGCCATAATGATAAGGATTTTTTTGAGTATATGGGGAAATGGCTGGTAGACTGCTATATGCAAGACCCTTTAAAACATAAAATAAAATGAATGGACAAAAAATAAAATTACATCAAAGAAGCCTTTCCTTAAAAGTTAATATTATGCAAAAATAACAATGGAATTTCTCATAAAACTCTAGCCATCAAATGAATATTAGGGATCACATAGTTCAGTATATATCATTCATTTTTACTTCAATATCTCTTCTTCACCAGTACAGCCATAATAGTCTTTTATAGCCAATTTGCTGAGGATAGGTTGCCATCCATTTTGACTGGTCTATGCCTGGGCAATACTAGTTGTTAAATAGTTTTATTATCACTGCTAGTCTTATGAATTCCCTTAAGGATTTTGAAATCCATTTTTGCATGGTGGATATGTTGGTCCTAGTCCATCAAAAACAGTTGTTAAGGTGGAAGTACATTTGCATGAATTTTATTAAGGGAAATGCCTATGAAAGAAAA
The DNA here is from genome assembly GCA_026826555.1 of Tolypeutes matacus. Lineage (NCBI taxonomy): Eukaryota > Metazoa > Chordata > Mammalia > Cingulata > Chlamyphoridae > Tolypeutes > Tolypeutes matacus. The sequence goes on along the minus strand of JAKSZT010054561.1, from coordinate 1,860,075 downwards.
TAGTTAGGGAGGCAGGATGTCTGGGACAAACATTTGACCTTGGTGCAAGTGAATGGATGAGGAAAAAGATTAGATCAAAGTCTCCTAGAGTGCAACAAAGTCTAAAGAATATTTGGGAAGTCCTTTGGGGAATTATTATGTCAAAGTTATCTGTCAGAGGAGTCCTGTTACTCCTGAGTCCTGTTACCAGATCAATGGTCATATACCTTGAACTTCAGGCTTTATTAATCTACTCCAGTAATGATACCATGTCATGCACAGCAGTGAGGTTACTACATGGTTAAGCCTGTGGTAGTTGACAATCATTCTCCAAGATATATCCTGTTTTTGCAGGAACCAGACTGGCAAGTTAAATTGAAATATGATAGGAACCATCCTTTAAATTTTTGCGTTTTTAATGGTAGCATTTGCTATTCCCTGCCTCGGGATGCAATCACTATGTTTTCTTGGGAAGGGAAGAAGAAAGATTCAGAGGTTTACATTTGGCCTTCCCCACTATAATAGCTCTTACCCTATAAACCAGAGACCCAGTTTCTACAACTGTCAAGTATATAAATTCCATATATGTACATAGGAAATGGGGAAATGATCCATTGCAAGCCAGACTTTAGCCAGGACTATATATTATTGCCTGGTCCTACAGCAACTCAAACAGGAAAGCCATGATGATGCTTTCTTTGGACCTCCAGGTATCAATGCCAACTCAGACCCTCTAATCTCAGAGTTCTCAAAGTGTCTGGGTATTCCCTTTTACCTTGGGCACAGTCACCCAAGTAAATGGCTGTCAGTACCTTTTGGAGAAGGACTGGCAGAATAGTTATAGTACATACTTACCATGGTGTTGCAGAGCCTCTTCCTCTGAGGACTGAAACACATTTTCCATCAATGAGTTCCAGATCTGAAAATTGGCTCAGGTCTGGGAACTGACCAAGACTTTTTAATTGGAATGACTAACCTCACCCTTCTGCTCCACCATTCTTCTTTAACTTTTGGTAATATATGTCAAGCAACACTGTGTTGGCTGCCCAATTACTTGGCCCCTAGGGACACTATGCTCATTAATCATGTCAATATTGCCCTGTGAATCAGAGCCATCTTGGCTGTCCTTAGACTTTGTCAGTCATTAAGATAATTGTGGCCTCCCAACATGTGATGGAAAAATGCCTTCACCTGGCCTCTATTACTTAGGGGACCCCATGGCTGTTAATGAGCCAGTTTTGTGACTGCCTCTCTTACCACCATTTCTGGCCTGCAACAGAGAGTCATCATTGAAATTCTTGGTGACGATAGTGCCCCTCTCATTAACACATTTCTGGTGATTTTGGTTAATGGTGTCTTCTGGACCTTCTCATGGATAATCGTCCTCAGGTGAGTCTTCTGACTTTACTTAATATATCGGTTCTATCATATCAACCTCTCTTAGCCACTACTTTTACTGTCTGCAGTCCAACTCAGTCATTTTTACTTCCAAACTTCTAAGAGGAACCAAAGCAGATATTTTGTCCCATCTCTTGGGACCTTCACTAGCTTCTTAAATGTAATATTCCCCTAAAATGCCCCTAAACCCATTAATCCTTGCATATGTAATCTTATATTCCAGCCTCTTTAAATAAGCACCCTCAAAATCCATTCCCAGAAGTAATCCTCTGGCGCCTGCTGGTACATGCTGAGTATTTCTTTATGTATAGGGTCTCTTTCCTTCCTTATCACTTCCCCAGTGGGTTATATTGTCTTGAAGTCAGGAGAAGAGGTGGGGGCAGAAGAATCTCAAGCTGTTCCAATTTTAAGAAAATAAAATTTGTCATTTTATTTGTTGATTTTTAGTGATTGAAATGGAAACAGATGCCTTTAGCATTCTGGAAATTTGGAACACCTTTAAGTATTCTGAAAAGATTCCAAACACCTCTTGAGGAAATATTGATCAGATTGAAAGTCATCATTTTACAGATGAAGGGCTAATGTCCAGAAAAGCTATAGCTTGCCTAAGGACATACCACAATTTAGTTCTATTTTTTAAATACCTTTTCTTCATTTTGTCATCATCTTGAGATATGATATTGATATTTCTTATTTTCCTTTTTTATATGGATTAGCTGATAATTCCAGCAAATCAATCATAATACAGCTTGAATGACATAGTGCATAACCTCATGCACCAATAACTGAAATGTGGATATCAGAGGATGAGAAAAGGTGAGAATGCTGTGGAAAGACACAGAGTTTTAAATCTAAAAAGAAACTTTAAAGGATCTTCCCCATATAATATCATAGTTCTCTGTTGTCAAATCTGCTACAAAAACCACAAAACACTTTCAAAACGGGGTAGTTTGGAAATCATTTACTTTAAGAATGTCCTTAGAAAACTGTTTTTCACCCTGTGTAAAAATATGATGGAAGAAGATGAAACATCCGTTTGCCCATTAACCCAAGTATTGACAAATTACTAATCCCATTCTAAACAACTAAAATTCAATGTCAGTATAAAGTATCTATTAATTAATTTGTTTGTTTGTTTTTTATTTTCTTTTGACCGACTTCTGGTTCCCAAGGAACAGTTGGCAAGGAGTTAAAATGCAGAATTCTGTTTAAAATAAGTGTGGCTCTCTGATGGTATTATCTGGAAAGCCTAAATGCTTTAAATTCCTTGATCTACAGCATCAGTCCCCACCACAAATGAACAAACAATCACTTTAGGGCTGGCAGTTCTCCATTATCACTTGACTTGGTAAAGGAGTAATACTGTTTTCTCAAACTGAGATTAGAGGGTAAGTGAACCAGCAAAAGACAATTAAGTCGGAGCTGCACTTGCTTTCTCAAGTACTCAGCAATACAAATTCAGGCATATTGCTGTTCATATTTACCAGGCACACAAATAAATCATCTTTAATGTCAATAAAGTCAGTAATGACAGATTTCATCACTAAGATATAACTAAGCAATAATGACCTGGAAGAAAGTAAGTAGCTCACAGCAACAGAAGCGATTTCTTTTTTGTCCTAGGTGAAGTCAAGGGTAACTGAAAAGACTGGCCTTTTCACCTTTATTATTAGCTGCAAATCAGTCTCGTCATATTGGAAAGCAGATTGTTTTTTCAAGTGTTATCTGCCATTATATTTGCATCACATAACCTGACCTTATTTTGTGCAACTTTAACTCCGTTTCCAATTAACAAGAATGGTTATAGTGGAAATGAAGTCTATCTGCCTATTAGGACTTTCTAACTACATTAGTTTGAGCAGAAATTTGTGTACTATATTCCCCCTGTGCTGAATGTTATATTGTGGCCAAATCTTCTGATTTATTTTCATTGTTGTTCTTTTTTTCCATCTGCCCAAAACCACAACAAAAAGGCCAATTTTGTAGCTTTTCAATTTCTGCTTTTATGTGAGCTGAAAAATTAGTCACACAACTGTATGGAGAAAGACAAGGAAGGGAAGGAGGATTGTTTATGCAATTTTTGTTTTTTTAAAAAAAAAGCTTTAATGGAGCAGTCCCATGTTGGGATTAACTAAAACCACCACTTGAGGAGAGATGCTATGAATTGTACAATTCACTCAAAATCTGTCTTAAAACTACACACGATCATTTTACGTACAGAGCATGTAACCCTTAGAGAATCTGTTCCTTAGCACTCTGTGGCCCTATCTCAATATTTTTGGCTGACATTCAACCAAAGTCTGAGGAGCTAATAATGTACTTAGTTCAGTTAGTCCGCCCATCTGTCTGTTGCGTCTGCCTATTCTTTGGAAAGCTCTTATAAAAGCAACAATATTTATTCAAACTTCACTGTTGCTATTGTGATCTTCCTAATAAGAAGGTAAATCATTTCCATGCTTACAATATTATAAATAATCTTTAATTTATAAGAGGTAAAATTGAAAAAAAAATCCAATCTCAAATAAAAATAAACAGGAAAAACATTTTTTCCTCTAAATGATTTCAAACTATCTGAATCTACCTTGATGTCATTTTTACACTCCAATAGAACAAAATTAAATAGAAAAATAGATGCAATGTTTATAGAAAATGTTTTCAATAAAATAGCTTGAGTTTACTAAAGCAGTTACATCCTTTATGCCCAACTATAGTTTATAGTTGATTAATTTTTTATCTTGATTCATTTTTCTTAAATTACCCAGACATCACCATATGAAGAGAAGGACTAATTTACTATACAACTACAAATTATTAGTTATATGAATTTTAAAATTCATATACAATTGTATATAATTGTAAAACTTGCTTTTGGACAAGCTCACTAAAAGTAAAATGTTCTCAAATGCATTTTACTAACACATGCATTTACATATACCAACTGCAATTTATATAAATTATCTTCCAGGTACCTTTGAATATATCTTCAAATAGTATCACAGAGGTTGAAAAATAGGAGAATAAACGAATGTACCAAGAGCTCCCTTCATATGTCACTTTACATAATACTTACTAGATATTTTATTACATATTTTCAATTTAGCTTAATATGTGCTTTGTATTAATGCAAGTGAATGGAATATCTAAATTGGAATATGTTTGTGACTGCTTTATCTCAAAACTTACTATTAAGATATTGTGGAAAAAATGAGAATTCCAGTAATGTTCCAAATAAATATAGGTAGTTCAACACTAGGGAGACCATGATTATATTTTTCTTATTAGCAAATGTTTAGCCAGTGCCTCATCTTTCCAAGTTACATTGCTTCAATATTTCTTTTTGACACTTGGGAAAAAATCAGTATTCAAGTAACCCACTAATAGATATGAAAAGTCAATAAATTTAGGAGTTAGGTAACATGCTTCTTTTTTTAAAACTTATGATGATAGCCTAACAAATTCATGTGGGAAAAAGTGTCATATTCTCTACAAAGCATAGGTTTAAAAATCAGCTCTCAGAGTTATCTTTCTAATATAGTAGAATAAACACCTAACAAAGCAACCTACCCATACACAACAACTATAAGTACAGGGGAAATTTTTAAAAAGAAACTTACTAAAGTCTCAAGAGAATTAGAAAAGCTGGCAGATTTTGGAGAAGAGTCCAAATTTTGAAGAAAGGACTGATATGTACTAAGATTCCAAAAATTTAGTTGGAATTTTAGTTCCAAGCTTTTTCCTGAGGGCAGACAAGAGTTGTAGCATGGTACAGGGGACTAAAATTCATATAGCATGCCCTTGGTAGGTCAAGTCTGCAAAACCAGAAAACAGATACTATGATAACTGGGGTAGCTGGAATGGGAAATTAGGGTGGTGGGGTAATTGAGAAAAAAGAGATCAAGGGAATAAGAGTTCCAAATTCTGTTTATAATCTTCCTAACTCTCTAAGTGACCTGTGAATCATGCAGGGTAGAAGCAGAATCAAATCAGCTTAACCTAAGGCAAAGATGATTCATTTGAAGTTTGAACTACTGCCTACAAGCAAGACAGTTTGCGGAGTAACTCTAAGAACACCAATTGCCTACTAAAACCAAAACATCTAGATGCTTTGGAGGCATAAGAAGCCAGATTCTTCACAAGTAAATTTCCAAAATGTCAATTTTCCAATTCAAAAATATTTGGCATGCAAACAACCAGAAAAAAAGTTGACTAATTTTCAAATAAAAAGATACTTAATGGCCAGACATGATGTGACTCATTGGAATTTCTAGACAAGTACTTTAAAGTCTCATAACTATGCTCAATGAGAGAAAGAAAACTGTGTTTTCAATGAAAAAAAGATAGGAAATTTTAGCCAATAAATAAAAATACAAAAATGAATCTGTAGATTTTTTATAATTGAAAAGTATAAGACAAGAAATAAAAAATAGACCGGATTAACTTAATAGAAGAATGGATTTGACAGAGAAAAAAATGAAAAAATAGAGATAGACTGATAAAAATTACTGAATCTGAAGCTGAAATACAGAAAAAAAGATTGAAAACAACTAAAACAATAAAAAATAGCCTTTAAATAAATCCAAGCAAAAGATAAGAGGAAGAATGAAGCAGAGGAAATGTTGAAAGAAATAATCACAAAATCTTCCCAAATTTGGTGAAAAGCCTACATGAGCAAATTCAAGATCAGCCAACTCAAAACAGAATAAATATAGAGTAAACCATGGCTAGGCATATCAAAGACAAACTGCTGCAATCCACAGATAAAGGAACAATCTTTGAAGAAGCCAGTGAAAAATGATACCTTTACATACAGAAGAAATACCATTCAAAAGTCCATGTCTTCAAACGAGAAACAGATGCCAGAAGACAATGGAAAAACAACATTGAAGTGCTGAAAGGAGGTGGGAGGAACTGTTAGTGCAGAACACTATATCCAAAAAACACCCTTCAAAACCAGAGGAAAAGGATATTTCTACATTAAAAAGAATCCTTTGCCAGCACACCAGCACTAGAATAAAAATTAATGTAAGATTTTCAAGCTGAATAGAAATGGTCCTGAGGGAACTTCAGAACCTCACAAAGGAAGGAAGAATATCAGAAATGTATATATAAAGTTAATAAAAAATGCAATTTTTCTCTTAATTTCTTTATAATATTTGTGTCTTAAGAAAAATATGTAATAACTATAGCAGAAAGGACGGAATCTTGGATTATACAAACCTATACAGTTATAATTTTACATTTTTGAAAACTGATATAATACCTCTAAATAGACTGTGAAAAGTTAAATATATGCATGAAATTCTTGAGACAACACCAAAAGCAAACGTGAAAAGCATTATAGCTAACAAACCAATGATAAATTGAAATCAAATTATAACATCACTTAAACAATCCAAAAATAGACAGGATGGAAGAACAGAGGGTTGACAAGCTGACAACAACAATAAAAACAGCAAAGGAATTAAACAGAAAACAAACAATAAAATAATTAAAACAAAATACATCTATAGCAATAATTTATTGTAATTAAATGTTTCAATTAAAAGGCAAATATTCCCAAATTGTCAGAATGGATGATTTTTTTTAAAAGATCCAACTATATGCTGCCTGGGTGAGACAGATATAGGATGGGAGTGAAGAGAAAAAATATTATATGCCATGCAAAAGGTAAGCATATGAAAGCTGGAAAGACTGTACTAATTCAGATTAATTATTATCAAACCAAAAACAAGTGTTACAAGCAATAAAAGAGCCATTTCATAATGATAAAAATTTCGAATTATCAGGAAGCTATAACAATCATAAACTTTTATGCATCTAATAAAAGAGACTTAAAGACCTTAAGAAAAGAAGCATATTCGTGGCCAAATGGAATACAACTAAAAATCGATACCAATACATGTCTACGAAAACTCCAAATATTGTGAAATTAAACAACACACTCAAAATAATCAATGGATCAAAAAAGAAATTATGGGACACAGGCTCAAAATTGTGGAGCATGAAGCTTTAGAAATTGCCATTTCACTAAAAAAACTCTACACAAAAAGAAAGGATAGATGATTCAAATTTGTTCATTATAAAAGATCATCTAAACAAAAAGGAAGGAAGTAATGGAGGAAAGGGGGATAAAAAACGATGTACAATTTAGAAAAGCAATGAGGGAAATTGCTGCTGGCAGTGGATTTCCAGGTTCTTGGTTATGTCTTTCATTAAAGAAAACTTGAGTTAAGCAGGCAAGTAAAGGGTTTATTGAGAAATGAGAGAAACAAGAGTACACACTCAAGATTTGACTGTGAGCATTCTCCTAGGCAAGATGTACACAGGGGTTGAAACTGTGGCTTTGTTAAGGCTGGTCTTCCTTCCTCCCCCTTTCCCATATTAAGGAGGGATCTTAGCTATTTGCTGTCCTAATTGGTGGCTTTTCTGCCTTCCTATTGGTTTATATTATAGATGACTCAGGTTGCACCTGTTAGCTTTCAGGGAATCAATGTGGAGGCCTTCCTGTTTGGAGTTATCTGGGGCTCTTTTGAGACCAGAAGTTTCAAACAAATCATTGTGACCAGGTTCTTGTTGGGCTTTTCAGTCGTAACAGTTACAGCTTTGTTCTTGGACAGGCTGCCTTCCCTTAGGGGGTTTCTGGGCAGGGTCTCTTGGCCATGTTCTTGGTGGGCTTTTAGCTGTGATGGTTATGGCTTTCTTCTTACTGGCTGCCTTCCCTTGATTCATATACTAGTCTGTCTCAAAATAGCAGGAATACATCTTGCCTTATTAGTAATTTCCATAAACATAAATGGATTAAACTCTCCAATCAAAAGGCAGAGATTGGAAGAATGGATAAAGAAATGTGACTCAAATATATGCTGTTTATAAGGGAACCACTTTAGTTCAAGAGGTACAAAAAATTTAGTGAAAGGATGGAAAATAATATTTCATTCAGGCTATATTAACATCACACAAAATCGTCTTTAGTCAAAAATGTTTGTGTGGGATGTGGTGGGAGGTGTGGGAGGTGGGCAACATGGGAATCCCAGTGGGTTCCATGTAATATTTTGGGTAATCTAAGCACCTCTTAAAATATATGTATATATATATATATAAATAACATTTTTGTAAGCAGATACACATATATGCATATATATTTATATATCATTTTGCAAATGTTTGTATATATTGTGAGAATTTTTATTTTTACCCACAATAAAAATAAATTAAAAAAAAAAGAGAGAGACAATGAAGGACATGATATATCAATAAAATGGCTATTTCAGCAAGAAGATTTAACATTTATAAACATATATGCACAGAACAGCAGAGTTTCAAAAAATATTAAGTAAACATTGACACATTTGTAGGGAGAAATGGGCAGTTCTATATAACAGTTGGAGATTTCAATAAATCACTTTCAACACTGGATAGAACATCTAAACAGAGATCAATAAGGAAATAAAAGAGAGTAACAAAACTATAAACCCTCTGTATATAACTGACCTACAAAGAACACTTCACCAAAAAAGGCAGAATACATATTCTTTTCATCTACATATGGATCATTCTCTAGGATGGACCATATATTAGGACACAAGAGTAATCTAAGTAAATTTGAAAATATTAAAATAATATAAAGCAACCTCTCTGACCACGATGGATTGAAGCTAGAAATCAGTAACAGAAGGAAAATTGGAAATTTTACAAATATTTGAAATAAAACAGTATACTCTTAAGCAACCAATATGTTAAAGAAGAAATTACAAGAGAAATTAGAAAATACTTAGAGACAAATGAAAACAAAGACACAACGTACCAAAACTTATGAGATGGAGTAAAAGCAGGATTCAGAGAGAAATTTATAGCTTTGAGTGTCTATGTTTAAAAAGAAGAAAAATATCAAATTAATAAGATAACTTTACATCTTGAGGAACTAGGAGAGTAAGAGCAAAGTAAACCCAAAGTTAGCAAAATAAAGGAAATGATTGAGTGGAAGTAAATCATATGGAGGCTAGAAAAACAATTGAGAATAAACAAATCAAAAAGTTGTTTATTTGAAAAAAAAATCAATAAAATTGACAAATCTTTAGCTAGACTGACAAAGAAAAAAATAAGAGTAAAGATGAAAATAACTAAAATTAGAAAGTATAATGGTGATATTGTTAATGACCTTAAAGAAATTCAAAGGATTATAAGACAATACTATGTACAATTGTACACCAAACAAACAAGATAATCTAGGAGAAAAGGAAATATTGCTAGATATACCTCAATTACACAAATCGACTCAAGAAGTAGAAAACACAAACAAGACTATAAGAGCTACAGAGATTGAATCAATAATCTAACTTCTGACACCAAAAAAAAAAAAAAAAAAAAAAGTCCAGAAGTAGATGTCTTCACTGGTGAATTCTACCAAACATTTAAAGCAGTACTAATATGAATCATTCTCAAACTCTTGCAAAGAATGCAAGAAGAGGCAGCACTTCCTAATTCATTACTTTGTTACCAAAGCCTGGTCAAGACATCACAAGAAAAGAAAGTCACAGACCAATTTCCTTTATGAATGTAAATTTAAAACCTTAACAAAAATACTAGCAAGCTGAATCCAATGGCATTTTGAAAAAATTATGCATAATGACTAAGTAGGATTCATCACTGAATACAAGGGTGGTTAAAAATGAAAATCAATCAATGTAATACACTACATAGAATAAAAGAGGGGGGGGAAACGTGATTATCTCAATAGATGCAGAAAAGTCATTCAACAAAATCCAGCACCCTTTTTCAAAAAAATAGGAATAGAAGGGCACTTTCTCAACATGATAAAGTCCATTTAAGAAAAACCCACAACTAACATCATACTCAATGGGAAAGACTTAAAGCTTTTTCCTTAAGGTCAGGAATTAGAAAAGGATGCCTGCTTTCACCACTGCTATTCAATATTGTACTAGATGTTCTGAACAAATAGGCAAAAAAAAAGAAATAAAAGGTATCCAAATTGGAAAGGAAGAAGTAAAACTTTCCCTTTTGGCAGACATTATCTTAAATAGAAACTCAAAGGAATCCATAAGAAAACTATTTTTAGAGCTAATAAATGAATCCAGTGAAGTGACTGGTTACAAGATCAAACAGAAAACAATAGTTGTATTCCTAAGCACTAGAAATGAAAAATCTGAAGATGTTAAGGAAACAATTCCATTTACAATAGCATCTAAAAGAATAAAATGTCTAGGAATAAATTGAACTAAGAATACAAAACTCTTGTATACTGAAAACTACAAAACACTGCTTCAAGAATTTATAGAAGTCCTAAATAAATGGCAAGACATTCCATGTTAATGGGTTAGAAGAGTTAATATTATTAATACGGCAATGTTACCTAAAGTGATATACTATACAAATTTAATGTAATACCTATTAAAATTACAGCAGCCTTTTTTGCAGAAATGGAAAAGTGATCCTCACATTTATATGGAATTGCAAGGGACCTCAAATAACCAAACCAATCTTGAAAAAGAACTGGGTTGGAGAAATCACACCTTTTCAAATCAAGTCAAAACAACATGGCATTGGCACAAAGATAGACAAATCGTTCAGTGGAAAAGAATTGAAAGTCCAGAAATAGACCCACATATCTATTGCCAATTAATTTTTAACAAGGCTTCTAAACATATCCAGTGTGGAAAGAATAGTCTTCAACAAGTGGTGTTGGGAAAACTCTATATTCACATACAGAAGAATGAAGTTAGACCCCTACCTCTTACCATATACAAAAATCAATTTGAAATGTATCAAAGACCTAAATATAAGATATCTACAAAATAGTCCTGCTAAAACATTTAATTGGGATTGGAGAGAATTTATATATTAATTTGGGAAGAGCTGATAAATAAATTTAGGGTCTTCCCAATCAATGTACATGGGACATCTCTCTATTTATTCAGAAATTCTTTGATTTCTTTCACTGGGATTTTAGAATTTCTGTATATACATCATGTATATATTTTGTTAAATTTATACTTAAGGATTTCATGTCTTTTGTGATATTGTAAAGACTATTGTTGAATTAATTACATATTTGATTCCTATTGTTAATTGCTGATCTATAGGACAGCAATTGATTTTCCTAATCTAACCTTGTATCCTGCAACCTAGCTATAATTGCTTATTAGTTCCAGTATATTTTAGTTTTCATTTTGTTTCCATTTTCAAATTCTTTGGCATTTTCTACATAAACAATTGTGTTACAAAGATAGTAAATATTTCTTCCTTGTCAATCTGTTTAATTTTTATTTTTTTTTTTTTTTTTTTTTTTTTTTTTTGTCTTATTGCACAGTTAGAACTTCCAGTACAATGTTGAATAGTAGTGGTGAGATGAGACATTCTTTCCAATCTTAGGTGGAAAGTATCATGTTTCTCACTATTAAGTATGATATTAGTTGTAGATTTTTGTAGATGTTCTTTATCAACTTGAGAAAGTTCCCCTCTGTACTTCATTTACTGAGAGTTTGTATTATGAACTGTTGGATTTTGTCAATTTTTATTGCATAAATTGAGATGTTCATATGATTTTCCTTAACCTGCCAATGTGAAGGATTACAAATGAAAATAATCCTTCCTCTGTCTCTCTCTTTGTAATTGCTTTCAGGTTAAATGCTCTTCTTTCTCTAGTTTTCTAAGGTGGAATAGTAGATCTTTCCTTTTTTAATATATCTATTTAATGACATAATTTCCTCTAAGCCATGGTTTCATTGCATCTTACAAATTTTGGTAAGTTGTATTTTCATTTTTGTTTACTACAAAATACTTAAGTAAAATTTGTAAATTAGGAAAATGTTGTCTCCAGTTTCCAAAAAGGCCTAAAATATCTTGAACATTGTTTAACATTATGGGTGCTTAGAAGTTCAATAGCTGTTTTTCTTGGGAATGACATGGATGGATGGAATAGCCCTCAGATTACCAAATAAATTTCAGGAATTTAATTTAGGTGACAGGGCCTTGTACTATGTGTGGAACAATGGCCCATTCCCTTTTTGTGAGCCTCTCTGTGTATATTTGTATGCCCTAAATGCGTGTGTCATTTGAAACTCCTCTGAAGAGGATGTCATCAGCACAATGTCTTATCTATGCTGCCGAAGAAAGTTGACTGCATATAAGAATTTGCAGGCAAAATTGTGCATGGTGGCAAGGTTGTTGTGGTATTCCGCTAGTAACTGCGTGAAGGTGTATTCTCTTTGGAGGTAAAGCTAAAGTGTAACTGAGAAGATGCTGAAATAGATTTTAAATAGAACATATTAGCCAGATTTGTAATAACAAAATATTTTCCGGTTGCTGATTGGATGGAAGCACTGATTTTAACAATTTTGGGCATGGAGGCTTTAATGAGTGGAACCACAGCATTATGGGTGCATTAATTCACCCTGAGGTGCCATTCCTTCTTTCCAAGTTTAAGAACAGACAAAAGTGGACTGTTAAATGAGGAAGCAGAAGGACTAATCACCACTTTTCCAAACAGTTCTCTCAAAATAGTCCTTGTTTTAATTTATATTGAGCCATAATTATTTTAACTGTGGGGGAATGTCCATGTGGTCCTATTTTTCAAGCCATTTTTTAAGTGTCAAAGCCTTAATTTGATTTTAATTTATTATTCATTTGAGCTGAGTGCCCATGCTCACTGTGGACTAAATACTGTATTTAAAGGGTGCTGTGATTATGGGAAATTTACTAAAGGCAATAGTTCTGATGGGTAAGGTTTGACCTCTATTACATGTTAAGTAGTTTGCCTAGGATTAAATTTGTTTAATTTTAGTATGATCCCCACATATAATTATAATTTAAATCCCAGTGTTTTTTAAGACATGAAAATTGCCAATTAGTACAGTTGGTGAAGTTAACTCAGAACTATGCAGTAGAGGCATATAAGCTGATCAGAGTGATTTTATCTTTTTGTTGTATAATTTCTTTTAGTAAATTTTGGATTTCCAATTGGGTCAAATTATGGACCTTTATCTCAGGTATCTATGTCTTTCCCCTGTATCCATATTTTCTAGGCATCTTTTCCTTCCTCCCTTCCTCTTTTACTTTCCTTCCTTCCTTCCTTCATTTTGTAGGTACTGGTTATACTTTGGTGGGAGGAGTCCTCTCTACCCAGCTCATATATGTGTGCTTCTCCAGAGAGTTTCAAATCAGTGTCATCAGGGTTAGGATCCTCTCCCATGACTATTAACCCATTGCCTGTACCATAGGGCTACCCTATAACACTGAAGATAAGAATCTCCTTTGGTGACTGTGATGTAGCTAATGTGGCTAATGTGTCAACTCAGGAAGGTAATTGTGCCCAGTTGTTTGGTCAAGCAAGCACTGGGCTAACTGTAGTGCAAGGACATTTATGGACTTTAGTTACTCGTGAGTTTACTGCATAGATAGCTGAATACATTTACATCAGCCAGGAAGATTGCCATCAGCAATGAGTGATGCTTTATCCATTCAGTTGAATGTTTCATAAGGGGAAGTGATTTTAGCATTCAGAGAGAATTTTGGACTTTCATCAGACCCCCTGGTTTGAAGCTTGCCTGAGGAACCTGGACTTGTGCATCCCCACGGTCACATGAGAGAGTCATACAATCTCATACTATTGACAGATATCTCCTATTGATTCTGTTTCCCTAGAAAACCCTAACTAATACAGTGGCAAAGTCATAAGCAGTGAAATTAAAGCAAATTTACCAAACCATATACCTTTGTACCAGTACTGCTGCTTCCCAGTATATACCCTATGAGGAAATTTGTACACATGTAAAATGATTCTTGTATGCATGTATTCATCATACAATGATTTAAAACAGCAAAATACTGAAATAATGTGAGTATCCATCAATACAGGAGAGATTAAGCTTTAGTAAATCATACAGTCATACAATGAAATACTGTGCAGTCATGAAACAGAAAGAAAAATCAATTTATGTACTGATATAAATTTATTGTCAAATTATACTCTTAATCAGAAGAGAACAGTGTATTAATGTGTTATAATTGGTGTAAAAGAAAATTAAAATATAATAGTCAAATGCATTTCTTATATATATAAAAACATATAAATTATATAGAAGAAACTTTTTTGGTCTTGTGGATAGGAAATATTTTCCTAGAGAACAGGGATAGGAGTAGAATTATCACTGACATTTTGAATTTTGAACCATGTTTTCTATAGTATATAGTCAATAAAAATAAGTAAATAAATACAATTTAATAATATAATTAAAATATTTAATTCTATATACTTTCCTGGACTACAACCTTTCTGTGTCTCATTATTTCCCTATCACTCCTTCTCTATTGCTCTCTCATTTCTTGCTGTCTCGATATATTTTAATTTCACTTTTGATTTCCATTTTCATCTAAAATTTATCTTAAAATTGTTTCTAAATTTACAATTAAATAACATTATTTTGGTCAACTTTTTAAAAAAATTTTTGAAGTATATATATCATTCATACATGGACATATATTAACAATAAGTGTATAGTAAAAGTTGTAAACTTACAAAATAAACATGCATATCATCATACAGGGCTCCCATACATTACCCTACAACCAACACCCCACATTGTTGTTAAGCATTTGTTACAAACTATGAAAAAGCATCATGAAAAGATGATTACTAACTATAGATGATGTCTTATATTTGGTATAAATTTCCCCAACCCACCCAGTTATTAACACCCTGTAATAGTATTATATATTTGTAATAGTTCATGACAGAATGTTCTCATATTTGTTTTGTTAACTACAGTCCATCTTCCACCACAGGATTCACTGCTCTACCTTCAAAAATAGGTGAGTTTTAAGTCTTCACAAACAAACAAAAACTAAGAAAGTAGTTACCAAAAGGACCATATTTACAAGAGATATTTTGGTTAACTTTTAATTATTTATGCTGAATTATGATCCAATGATATACTGGATTAAAACTCCAGTAAAAGAACAAATTTTGTAAATTTTCCATGGACATATAAAAAATCTATACTCTTTGAGGAATATAACAAATAGATATATGTTGACTGCATATATATGCATATGTATATACATATTTATTTGTTGATTGCATAATTCAACTCCTTTTCCTCTTTACTTATTTATTGTATTCAGATAGGAAGTTAATGATATCATATATTACATCTGTATTTTTACTTCTTTCTAATATTTATTCCTTCTTTCTAATAAAATTGCTTAATATATATTTTTGTTATCTTGTTCTACATAGATTCACAATTAAAACAAATCTTCCTATATTTTCTGTTTTATTCTACATAATTTACCCATAAATCCTGTTTATGTTATTTTAAAAAAAAGTCACTTCTTATTGTTGCCTTTTTAAATTTTTTTTCCTTTCTTCTTTACTTATCCCCATATTTTCAATATTTTTACTAACTTGCTTTAAGTCTGTGCAACAGTACAGAACTGTATTTTGTTGTTTAGTGCAATCTAACCTTTCTTTTAGTAAGAAGATCTAGACCATTCATATGTAGTATAATGACATATTTATTCCTACCATCTTACTATATGTTTAAAAGCTGTTTATTAGTATTGTTCTCATTTTTCTTTTTAAAAACATCTTAGTGGTTTGACAGTGTTCTAATTGTTTAACTTCCTCTCTTAGTTTTTAAAGTCCCTTTATCTATTGTTAGGTTATTCATCTTCTCTTTTGTTGCCTTCACTAACTAAGTAATGGATTCCTGTTATCATTACATAAAACAATATAGTAACTACTTCTACCACTATTTCTTGACTTCTTTTAACTCTTAATTATAGGTAAAATCCATTCAGCACTTTCTTGGCCTCTTCAGACAACAGAGAACAGTGATCTTCAGTAGGGCCGATGTCACCTTTGCTTACAGACCAACAGAGCTATGCAGTCTAAGCTCTTCCCAGCATCCTCAGGTTTCCAGTCTTACCCATGTAATCTCTGACACATATCTCTAGGTTCTCACCCAGTACTCCATGCCAGACTCAAACATAGATCAAGATCTCACTTTCCCACAATATTCATAAACCTGATAATCTGTTTGGAAGTGGGTAGGAAGTAGCCCACATTTATTTTTACTTCTTTGCACAATGAAGTTACCCAAATATATATATATATTTATATATGTATGTGTGTGCATGCACATGCATTTGTATGTATATATATATATATATATATATATATATATATATATATGCATTCCTAATGTATATGTGACTATATTATATATGCATGCATAGATATTTAAGTGATTTTATTGTATATATAATATACATATATATAGTGATTTGACTATATGTGACAAACATATACAAATATATACAGTGATTTGATTAAGATGTCTTTTAATTGATAAGAATTGAAATTAGCCATTTTGAATAAGGTGACAAAATGTTCACATATAGATATTTAAATTTGTGTTACTCTACAGAAACGTCTGAGTGCACAGTAGATATAACCCTATTTCATCATCATTAGCCTAGATGTCAATCTTTGTTATGTGCAAGACATCTTGCATTGAGATATGTCTAAACTAATCAAAACTCTTCTCTTTAAAACCACTCTGGGTTTACCATAAAAAATAAAAGGTAAATTTATATGAGTAGTATAGGACTAATTCTTAAAGCATAATTTCTCTACTGAGGTATAATATTTCATTATTCATCTGGAGCAAGAGACCATTTTAAATTGGAGTTAGGCTTCCCAGTGAAGCAAATGTGTCAATGGAGAAGTTAACCTTTATCTTTGATTTAAAAGAAAATATTTAATATTCCTGTGATGTGCAGTTATTTGAAATAGGTAATCTATATTCCATGTCATTATTTGTTCTATGTATCTAAATCATATCCCAAATTGAAGACTTTTGGGATTTTTAAGTATATATTTAATTTTACAAATATAAAAGTAGAAGAAGTGTATGATAAAAGTAGTTATGTTCTTCTTTGTATCTACATGCTTAGTACATGATGAATATAGTGGTAGTGTAACGTATATTCACACTCAATGACTATGCCTTTTATCTAATTTTGGAAACATATAGAGAAACAAATCTTTATTTAATACTTGAGTTATTTCAAGTTTGATAGTTGATTCATGTTTATAATTTTTACAAAAGAGACAGGCAAACTGCAAAAGCTAGAATATACCAAAGAACATTCCTTCTGAGACTACTTTATATCCCATAATATTTGAAATTTGAAGGAAAAGAAACCATTTCTAGCATTGCTTCAAAAATTGATTTACATTTCTAAATTTCACTTTTATTATTTTAGTCATTATGTATATTTACTTATACGTAATTGTGATGACTAATTATGGAGCAAAGAATAATAGTTTTCATCTGCTCTTAAAAGGTGAACAGTCTGATTCATAGGGCAGACACTTAAGTGCCAGGTACACAGAAATGAACCCTACTTGGGAGATTAAGTAGTGGTTCCACAGACAGGAGCGTTTTCATTTGTGTATTTAATGATACATTTTACTTTTCCAGGAAGAGTTTTAAAAGATGATTAAAGAAAGCAATTAAAGGAATAAAGAATAAAGTCTATGTATAAAATGTGATTGTAGCATAGTGTGCCAACACTATACAGTGTAGTTATAAATTAAGCATAGCTAAATAGATAAGTGACTCACTATGAAGAATATTTTACATATTTTTGATGAGGAAAAGTCCCCCTCAAACTTCAAACACATATAAATATTTAATAAAATAAAATTTAAAAATACATAGGCAGGAAGCAGATGTGGATTAACCCCTTGGGTGCCTGCCTACCACATGGGAGTTTTCAGGTCACCTCCCTCTGCAACAAGCAGATGTCACAAGCCAGCAGGCTGTTGGGCACTCTCCTCTCATGTGGAAGGTCTTGGGTTCGGTTCCCAGTGCCTCCTGAAGAACAGAGCAAATGACGAGCAGACAGATAAGAAAACCATCTGGGGAAGGGGGGAATAAATAAAGAAAAATAAAGTAAATAAAAGTGAATCTTTAAAAATAAATAAACATCTAGTTGTGAGTATAATGAACAGGAATTAACAGGTATCAGGCAGGAGGATTGGAAAAATTAAAAGTAAGAGAATTGAGCAGAGACTGAGCCAATATATTTTATGATGCTAATGAAACCTGGCATATTCTCAAGAGCTAAAGATAGTGTTTTAAAAGATGAGAGTGGATCCAGGCTCATGAAAGGCAGAATTGAAAAACCTGGGCGAGATTATAGTTAAAGAAATAATTAAAAATACTGTAGAATTCAGAAAGAAAATATTCCTGAGGTTGAAACAGTATACACCGCTTCCCAACATACAAACATAGCACTCAAAGTTAGACATATAATAGGGAAATTGAAGTAAACCAATGAAAATAAGAGTAATTCAAATGTAATCAGAACTGACCTATGGAAAGATAATTAGATTGAAGTGTATTGCTCATTAGCAAAAATAAAACTCAGAAGACAATTGTTTAATATTTTCGATTTCAAATAACTTTCCAGGTTCTGGTAATAGAATAATAGGTTATATCAGACTAAACCTCCCTCTGATAACAACTGTCAACTCTGAACAAAATATTTTAAAACACAACTACTTGAAAGCCCTGGAGGGCCACCTAACATAAGGTGGAAACTGGAGTTGCTTTGACTTTTGAAAAAAGAGAACAGCACTGGGTGAGACCTATATTTATATGGTACAGAAGGCTCTCTTCAGTCCACACAGAGTAGGATGCTAAATTCAAACAGAAAACTGCAGTCTTTTTGGCTTGGGGCATCAGAAGAAATAATTTGGTGCTGCCAGAGTAGAAGTGCTCAGAAAGGAAAAAGGCTGTGAGAGCAGAGGCCCAAAATCGGCATATAAACCTCCATCAAATTCTTTACTGACCCTTGAAATATGAATGAACAGGGGAGCCTAAAGAGCACAGTGGAAAGCATCTGAAAAGCTGAAAGGCTGGAAGCTAAGCAGAAATTTTAGCGTGAGCTTTAAGAAAAATATAATAATAATTACTTCATTTTTCCCCTAGAAAAACAAAATTAGTTCACAAACAGATTATATCAACCAGAAAGGACCCCCACAAGGGAGAAGAAAAATAATTACACCACCATAAAATGTATATAGCAATTCAGTCAAATGTGCAATAAGCAAATTATAAAATTACAGTAATCTAGCTTAGAGTTACCAGCCCTACCCAAATTTTTACCAAGCCCTCCTATCAACCATTTTTACCTCTCTTTGTTAAACCATGCCCTTAACTTCCCTTCAAATTTCTGTACAAAATTCTGTCAAATGGAAATCTTATGAAACCAATCCCTTATATAACCCCATGTTGAACTCTTTCCATTTACTCTGGAAAACTTGTATAACTAGTTTTGCATATTACATATATGTTTACCTTTTCTTTTTGTTTCTTTTGCTAAACTTCATATGGGCATACTGTTTTAGTTTTCTAGGCTGCTCAAAGCCAACACCATGAAATGGGTTGACTTAAACACTGGGAATTTATTAGTTCACAGTTTGAGGCCAGTGAAATGACCAAATCAAGCCATCAACAAGACAAGGTTTTCTTCTGGAATACCAGCAACTGGCAATCCTGGGCTCCTCTGTCATATGGCAAGGCCCGTGGTGGCATCTTCTGGTCTCTCCCTTCTCTCCCTGGTTTCCTTTATTTCAGTTTCTTGCTTCCCTGGATTCCTCTCTCTCTCTCTCTCTCTCTCTCTCTCTATTTGTTCTGTTTATAAAGGACCATCTTGAATGAGGTGGGCTGCAGCTTAACTGAAGTAGCCTCATCAAAAGGTCCTACTTACAGTGCATCCACACCCACTGGAATGGATATGACTTTAAGAACATGGTTTACTGGGGTACACACAGCTTCAAACCACCAAACATACTGTAGCAATTTGATATTGTTTATGAATTCCAAAAATAGATATTGGATTATGTTAGTAAACTGGTCTGTTCCTCTGGGCATATTATATTGTATTGGATTCAGAGGTTTCACTTTTGCTTGATTAAATTGTGGTTAATGCTTTGACTGGGCCGCATCCGTAGGACGTTGAATCCCCCTCCCCCTTGGTGGGTGGGGACTCACAGAGAAAACGACACAGCAGAAGAGACAGTTGGAGTTTTCATCCTGGAGACTGGGAAGTAAGCACACCGAGAAGCAGATATATGAGGAAAGAAAGAAGGCTCCATTAGACACAGCAGAAGCCCCGGGAAGGGAGACTAGCCATTTGCCTGACAGTTTACAGCTGGCCTTGTGGAGAGACTAGAGCAGCTGAGCCTGGAGAGAAACCAGCCCTGAGAGAGAGGCATGACTTATCCCAAGCTACAGCTTATATTGGAAGAAGCTGGGACCATGGAGCTTTAAGAGGAAGAGAAAGGCTGAACGTCCACAGCCATCTTGCTCCAACACGTGGCAACAGACTTTGGTGAAGGAAGTAACGTGCATTATGGCCTTGTGACTGTAAGGTTCTACCCCAAATAAATATCCTTTATAAATGCTAACAGATTTCTGTTATTTTGTATCAGCACCCCTTTGGCTGACTAATATGCATACTTACATATATCACTAATTAATGACCATGAAACATCTAATTTATCAGAATATAGAAACCCAGTAAATTGTATTAGTTTCTCCAATGCTGTTGTACTCCTCTTCTTGCCATAAGAATGAAAAGTTAGAATAATAATAGCTACTCTTAATTTTTGTTGCTGTGTTTTTCAACACTATAGTAGCTGTTTTTAATAAGAAGGATTAGTTAAATAACTATTATTAGTTCCATGTATAGATGATTAAACCGAAGCAAAAGAGTATAAATAATTTACCTAAGGCAATAAAGATAGACTAGATAGCCAGTCTCTCTAGTTCTATGACCTTCACTCTTAATCACTGTTCTACATTTTTCTAGAATCTTAAAAATCACCTCATTCAAACCTCTGATTTTTCAGATGTTGAGCCTGAAATTCAGGGAAGTTTTATGACTCATCCTAGAGATCTATAAAAAACCATTTCTTCATTTTCTTATCGTATTTTGCTATTACTGTGAAAACACTGCCTTTTATTTTGAACTATAGAAAAAGGAAAGAGATTATAGTTAGGAAAAAAATTTTTAAATTGGGGGATAAGAATTAAATTTAGTTACAATTATTGACTCTTTCTTATATGTGATATTATTTTATATTTGCATACTTATTCAAATACCTGCCTAAAATAGAGAACCCTAAAATTTGAATACAAACATGGACTTATGAACAGAACTGTATTTGAAATCAACAGCACAACCAGACTTAAGGGAAAGAAAATATTAAAATAACTCAATAAATTATAAATGCATATCTGATGATAGGCCCTGCAGCTAAAATAAAAAATGAGGATATGTTAAGCAAATAACAGAACCAGCTTAAACAGGCTACTATTGAACAAATCTGAGATAGCAGGGGCAAGAAAATAACTCATGATAATGCACAGTATCTTATAGTACAAAATTTGAATACATGGGTACATACTGATAATAAATAATTGGTTAAATAATCAATACCAGTAAAGGGAAAGTTCCTCCTAATAGTAGAGTCAACAAATAAATAAATATAGAAGGAATATTTATGATAGAATTATAAAAATCACCATTTTTCAACCATCAAAATAATAGTTATTTTAAGCAAGAATCATCAATGGATGCAAAAATAACTGGGTGAAATTTGAGCTGTAACAGGACATTATATAGTCTCAGAGTATCTCTCCAAAATATATCTATTAATTACAAAGAATAAAAACAGTAACTTTACAGTGGACAAAACCGGCAGGTGTGACCTTAGCCAAATGATCACATTGCCAGTGATAGGACTAATTGAATGCACATTTCTCCTGATATGATGTAATAAAAGACTCTGCATCACTTTTCTGGTATTTTTGCCAAAGGTCTATAAGGTAGATCTAATTATAAGGAAATGTCAGACAAAAAAACAAATTGAGGGCCATTCTACAAAATACACAGCCTGTATTCTTCAAACATGGCAAGGTCAAAAAAGGAAATAATTCAGATTAGGAGAGTCTAAAAAGACATGACAATGGAATGTAAAATATTGTCTTTTACTTTTCCTTTATTATACAGAACAGTATTGAGACAAATTGGCAAAATCTCAATGCAGTCTTTATTTTGGATAATAATATATTATCAATATTAATTTCCTGATTTTGATCATTCTATTGTAACTATACAGGAGAATTCCTCATCTTTAGGAGCTACACCCTGAAGTATTTAGAAGTAAAGGGTGTTATGATCGCAATTTACTCTGAATTGGCTCAGAAAAAAATAGGATATTATATATACACATGCATTGAACAGAAGATGAGAGAGAACATAAGGCAAATGATGCAAAATGAAAATGGAAAAATATCTAGGAAATCTGTACTATTCTTTCCATTTTTCTGTGAGTCTAAAGTATGTCAAAATAAAAAATAAAAATATTATCCCAGGATCTTATCCTATAGCAAGTACTTGAGTAGTAGTAAATAATTGAACAGATTAAGTTTGTTAAGAACATTGAAAATTGTGTTTATGTATATATTATACTAAATAAAGTTCTCCAAAAGTAGTTAAGATGAGAAAATTGTTGAATGTCATATATTGCAATCATGATAGCAACATCCATATAATACAAACTCAATTACTTGTCAAGTTAGTGTTCTGCAACTATTTTAATGGGAGTAATGAAAAACAGAGTAGTCTAAACCAAACTTTTTATGTTAAATTTTCTATTCAAAATGGAATTGATATATTAAAAATTTTTAATAGCATTAAAGAACAAAGGTAAACTTCTCACTCATCTTACATGATCATCATAGTTGGCTGAGTCTCTACTCTGTTATCCTCACTCCTGCATGCTAGCTGCTAGATCTGCCTGGAACACTGTAGAATAGTTAACTGCCAGAGTACCAGTAACTAAATATTGGTACTCTGAAGGAAACAGAGTAGAAAATTGTTTACGGGATTTTTATGCATCACCTGAATACCACCTTGCCCTCACATTTAATTGACTAAAGCAAGACACAATCTCTAACTTCAAAGGGGGAGACCCCATTTAATGTGTGGAAAACAGGGAAGCTAAAATACTTGATATAAAGCATTAATAAATATTATAGTCTATCAACTAGTTACTAAATATTTTCAGCATTCTGTATTACAAACACATGAAAATACAAGACTTCTAGGACTTTTAAGTATAGGGATGAGATTTTGATTTTGACCAATGATATCTGAACAGACATAATGCATGCAATTTCCTTGAGGAAACATTAATAACCATGTACTGCTATCCCTGCATCAAAATGAAGACTCAATCAATCTAGTTTTCCAGGGAACTAAATGAAAATCCTCCAGCTGACCTATGCTGGACATGAGGCATGAGCAAAAAAGTGAATCTACTTTTAAACAAGCTACTAGGATTTGGGTGGTATTTGTTACTGTGGCATCAATCTAGACTATCCACACTAGTACATTTGCTTATAATATAGTTGGTAATAATATAGAAATATTTATTTAGTTACTGGAACTCTGGCAATTAATTATTCTTTTATCAAATCTATCTTACATAGGTTTCTAAATAAGTTCCCCTTACTTATAAACCTTTGTTTACTATTTAGCTATTTGAAAAAGGCTAAAAAAGCAGCTAGCAAAGAAAGCAACCAAAATTCCTGCATAATGTTGGTTCCATGTAGTTTATTTCTAAATCTGTTCATATTTCTACAAAATTTCATTTCATTAAAGGTCTCCCCTAGGACTTATTTTTGTCCAGGAAAGTGGGTAAGTAGGCTAGCCAGACTAGAGGCAGAATATAGCATAGACTGGTCTTTGAATGATGGTTTTCTGGTTGTGAGACTGGCATTATCCTCCAGTCTTTTCTCTGGCTAAAGCTCCTCACAAGGTCTTCCAAAGACTGGAGTAGTTAAATAAAATGTATATAACCTAGTCTCTTACAATGGTAGACAAAATACTTTGGGCCAATCTTCCCACGAAAATCACCTGAAAAACTAGGGAAATATATTTTTAACAGGTTAGAAGTCAAATGAAAGTTACCAATTCAATGAGGAACTCTAGGGCTAAGATGTAGAAGAGAATGTAAATTCAAAGAGAGAAAACAGAAATTTGGTTTTACTTTTTCCCATTGCTTATTTTGAAAGTGTAACTAAATGACTGAGAAAATGGATTGGACTTCCATCAAGCTCATCGTGATACAGGAACAAAAGGGACCTGCTTTAGTTTCCTAGGTTGCTAATAGCAGATACCATGAAATAAGTTGGTTTAAACAATGGGAATTTATTATCTTACAGTGTACAGCCAGTAAAATGACCAAATGAGCTTCTGAGAATCCTTGGCTCCTCTGCCACATGGCAAGGCACGTGGCGGCATCTGCTGATCTCTATCTTCTCCTCCAGGATTCTTTTATTTCAACCTCTGTCTTCTGTGGTTTTCCTTCTCTCTCTCTGTATTCATTCCATTTATAAAGGACTCCAGTAACAGATTTAAGACCCATCCTGTGGGTCACACCTTGACAGAAGTCGTCTCATCAAAAGGTCCTACTTACAATGAGTTTATACCCACAGGGGTGGGTTAAATTTAAAAATATATTTTTTTCTGGCTTATATACTGATTCAAACCATCACAGAACCCTATAGGAGTTTCATTTTGGAGAAAGAGTGAACTAGAGGATTCCTAGTAAAAGATTCACCCTAGGAGTAGGGGTAAAATAAAAAATCTGGAAAACTCTTATTCATTCTTTTGTTTGACACTAGAAAAGTTATATCCTAAGAGAAAAATTAGATTAGAAATAGAAAAATCATCAAGGAACTAAAGCATAGCCTTGCATCAAGTCAGTCTCTGATTAGATTAAAGTTACCTGGAATAGCTAGACTAATGCTAGAAATATGTTCTAGACAATTGACATCAAAAAGTTAAGAATTAATTTTGGAAGACACTCACATGATCCAGAGATTCAAATATCTCCACAATTTTATTTGCAATGTCAGTCATTGAATAAAAACTCATGAAGCAAATGGAAGAAAAGAATATATGATATAAATGAAAACAGAGAAACAAACAAAAAACAAGAAAGAGATACACAGAAAATTTAGGTAATATGTATTTTAGGAAGAAATTTACTTTAAAACAACTTCATTTAATATAGTAAAAAACTTAGAAAACAAAAGTGTGAATTTTGACAGTGAAGTGGGAACTATAAAAAGAACAACTGGAAATAGAGAAAGAGTGGAACACGAACAATATTTGAAGAGACAATGACTAAATTGTTTACAAAACTGAAGAAAAATATGATCACAGATTAAAAAATTGTTAACTGCAAGTAAGACAAATACAAATAAAATCACATGTATGTGCAAATGATAAATCTTTGATGGAAAAGGAGATATACTACCAACAAAAAGACAAAAGTAACACTGGCTGAAGGAAAATTTATTTATCTTGTCTAATAGAATCACAGGGAAAAAACACTTGCAAGAGAAGTTACATTTAACGTCAACATTTTGGAAATTTACTTCCAAGATTAGGAATAAGACAAAAGTGCTAGCTGCATTTTTCCATTCAGCATAGCATTTGAGATCTTACTCAGTGCAATATGGAGAGAAATTTTTTTAAGTATTGGAAATAAACAATAAGTCAGCCATTATTTGTAGACCAACATGATTATTTTTATTAAAATTTCAATAGAATCTGCAAGGATTCAGTGAAATTACTGACCACAAATTCCAGAGAAATATTGATAGGATTCATCTATTCCAGTCAAAACAGTAAGAAAATACTGTTTTAAATTTTAGAATAACTTCATATTGTCATATTTCTAGAGATAAATGCAAAAGACAACTTCAAAGAAAACCATAAAATATTTTTTAGAAAAAAGTAAAAAAATATATTAATTGGAGAAAATGCTGTGTTCATGAATTAAAAGAATTAATATAGTAAAGATATTAACCTTCTCAAACTGGTCCAGAAATAAAAATCTATCATGGATATGAAAAAATATTCTAAAATTTAAATGAAAACGTGAAGTTCCAATATAGGCAAGGCAATCTTGTTGATAAAATACAACATGGACAATTATATTCTATCATTTATCACAGCTTCTTGTAAAGCTACAATTAATAACATATTGTGGTTTTGCCACACTGATACACAATAGACCAAAATAGAGTGTTGAGAAGCAGTCTCACACATATAGACATGATTTATGATACAGGTGGCATTTCAGAGCAATTGGAAAATCAGACTATCTTTTTAAATAAATGGCGTGGGATTGATTACCATAAATAAATATATTGAATAATTATCCTACATTGAAGGAAACCATTTAGAGAATGAAAAGTAAAATAGGAGAAGTTATTTGCAATAAAAAAGTGACTGATACCTGGAAAACATAAATAACTCCTCTATATCAATAATAAAATAATATAACAACCCTCAAATATGGGAAATGTTCTTGGATAAGGATCATTATAATACAGGAAGTACATCCAAGTAGTCAATTAACCAATTAACATGTGAAAACATACTCAGTTTTAAATGAGACACTATTACTACAATAAGCTATAACTCACTAGAATGGCTTTTTTAAAAGGCAATATCAACTTTTTGTGAAGATGTAGAATAACTTACCTCCCAAATGCTGTTTGTGGGAGCATAACCATGCAAATTCTTTGAAAAACTTTTTGATATTATCTACTAGATATGAACAGATGTATATTCTATAACTTAGCATATGTACTGCTAAGAAAAAATGTAGCACAGACATATGCAAAAGAAATTTTCTGAAGTGCTCGTCACAGTGTAGAATGAATGAATAAATTATGGTTTATTCATTCAAATTCCATACGGTAATGTAGACTAACAAACTATAGACTTTCATAAATATAACATACATGCTTAAACATCACAAATGTAATATTAAGTGGAAAAGGCATAAAGGAATATATTCTGTATGATTTAATCTATGTAAAGCTGAAAAAAAAAAAAAACACCAAAATTATTCTATTATTAGAAGTTAAAACAATGGTTCCTTTCAGAAGGGCAGAAACTGGGAGGAAGCAATGAGTATTATCTGCTGCTGGCAATTTTATATTTCTTAAACTGGATAGTGGTTATATTGGTATATTTATTTTATGATAATTCATGGATGTATGCACATAGGACTTGTGAACTCTTTTGTATGTATGGTATACTTCGACTGAAGCTATTTATTTATTCTGATCAATCATTCCCTCATTCATTTCTTTAAATATTCTCTCTTTAGCATTCTCATTTCTTTTCCTTCTGGAATTCCCACAACGAGTATATTGGTATGCTTGAATGTGTCCCCCACAGGTTCCTCAGGCTCTGTTCACTTTCCTTCATTCTTTTTTCTTTCTGTTCCTCAGATTGAATGATGTCTATTGTCTTATCTTCAAGTTCACTAGTTCTTTCTTCTGCTTGCTCCCATCTACCATTGAACCCCTAAAGGGAATTTTTTCTTTCTGTTGTCGTCTTCAGTTCTAGATACTTTTCACAATTACAGTCACTGTATTAATATTCCATTTAGGTTCATGTATTGTTTTCCTAATTTTTTTTAGTTCTTTGTCAATGTTTCCCTTTAGCTCTTTGAGCATATTTAGGACCATGTTTTTAATGTCTTTGTCTGGTATATCTGAGGTCTAACCATCCTCATTGAAGATCTCTGATGCTTTAATTTTCTCCTTGTACTTCCTGTTTCTTTGTTTTTTTATCTTTTGTTGAATCCTGGACATGTTGATGTTTTAATGTGTTATCACTGGAATTTAAAGTCCAGGACATCAGTTCCTTAAGCTTGTATTCAGTTGGTTTTAAGACTGAGCTGATGCTTCCTTGAATGCCTGGAGCTAACAACAAAAAAGAAGAAGAGAAAAAAACAATACATGCTTTCCCAGTCTTTTCAGATTGACCTTTACAAGTACTCTCCTTCAGAGATTTTCCATACAGTGAATTTAGAGAATAGCTCCAGGCCAAAGCATAGAGCCTCTCTGATGCTTTCTGTGCATGCATCTTTTCTTGGGCTTGCACTTTGGCCCTAGGAATTCCCCTATCTACACAATTACAAATGCCTCCTCTTTGCCAAGAAATAGTTATTTCACGGTCCCAGGCACTGCCCTATAAGTCCTACAACCAGTAAACCCTTACCACTGGCAGCCACTTTACAGCTTTCCCACACCTTTCTGTAGAACACCTCTGTGAACTTCCTTCTACATGCATGGCAAATTCTGGAATGGCAAGTCCCTCAGCCACCACCAGACAGATTGAACCAGACATACATGCTGCAAGTATGTGCAAGACTGTTATTCTGCTCTCTGTGAAACTAGGACCAGGGAGCATACACTAGGAGCATGGGTCAGGTCTATGCAAATTAACATGCATGAATTTCTAAAACATGCTGGGAAGAAAATAAAAATGGGCACAAAAGAGTTCATAATGTATCATTCAGTTTATATGAAGTTCTAGAAAAAAATAATGATTTCAAAAAACAGCAATGTTTGTTTCTAGAGTGTGGGGATTGACTGGGAAGGGTCAGGAGGGAACTTTATGATGTGTTGAAAAGTTTTAATCTTGAAAAGGGTGTTGTTAATACCAGTGTATTTATTTGTAAAATTTATCAAATTGTAAACTTAAGATTTGTATCTGTCACTGTATGTGTATTTACCCTAAACAAGAACAAAAATCTGGAAACAAATATTGGATTCTGTTAAGTAGGTTTGCTTTTCATAGTGATATGTTTAAAAATTCTGCAATTTTGCATAAAATCAGCTTGAACAAATAAGGATATATATTGAGGATTAAGGAAGACAGATTTCTCACTGTTGGGAAAGAGTGTTACAAATATGGAAAAGAAGAACACTATAATATTTCCTGTGGTGTTTGTTTGGAATCGGAGGTGATGTATCAATATGAAATCATGATTTTTCAATATATATAATACATGTGTGCATATCATAGCTCGGTGTGCTGAGAAGGGTTGGGAACAATGACATCTAGTATCTTAAATATATGTAGTACATGCTTCCTACACACCACATTTCACTAAAAATAACCAGGATTCTTTGGAGAAAACAGCTTATTTCAGGACTAGGAGAGGGAGAGTACAAGATGAACCTGGAATAATTTTTGCACCAGAAACTAAGTGTCCCCCCAACGATCTAGGCATATCAAGAAGAGACATAAGTACCCTTAAGGGGATCTCAATGGCGAATTTGGGACAATGTGATCATCAAAATAAATAATTATACTAGTGAGCTGTAACAAGTTGCATGAAATAAGAATATATGAGTCCACCCTGATATAAATGCCTGAATACTCAAGTAAATGAAGAAAATAAATTTTTCCTTACCAAAGACTATTGACTAATAAATATATAAGTAGAGGGAGTTAAAAAACCATCCAAAAATGAGAAAACTAATTTGTAAGAATTTAATGAATGAGGAACCGGATATTGACATAGTTTCAAATTATCTCCCTACAAATTACTTATTAAATAGGGAAACAATAAAATTGCGGGAGAAACCTGGAAATTTCCATCTTGAGGAAATGATCAAAGTCAAAATCCCTGTTTTGGGGTCCAACTGACATCATGTACTTTCAGATGGAAATATCACTTCTGTGGTATTCTTGCCAAAATGCATAACTTGAATCTAATCATATGAAAACAGAAAAACAAAATTGAGGGACATTGTGCAAAATAATTGGCCTTTACTCTTCAAAATGTCAAGGTCAAAGAATAAAAGAAGAGCTGAGAGTTATTCCAAACAAGTATTCCTAAGTTATTCACAATAAGTTATTCATGATAACTAAAATGAATTTATTGATCATGGATTGCATTATGAATTAAAAAAAAAAAAAAAAAAACCACAAAAACCTGTAAAGGAAATTACTGGGACAATTGGTACAGCCTGAATATTGGCCACAGCCTATGGATTAGACAATATAATTGTGTCCATATCAAATTTTCTGATTTTGATAATTGTACTGCTTTAATGTGAGAGACTGTCCTTGTTGTTTTGAAATACCTGCTGAAATACTTAGGGATAAAGGGGCAAGATCCCTAACTTATTCTCACAAGATTCAGAAAGAAAAAAATTGCATATGCACCCTTTGCCAAACTATCCTCCAGGAGGGGCCTCAATAACCTTTACCTCCTAGTATTCACAGGTTTGTATAATTTACTCCCCTTGACTGTGGGCTGGATGTTGTGACTTTCTTCTAAGAACTAGAAAAGGCAGAAGTGATGATATGTGTTTTGGAGATTAGCTCATTAGAGTCAACATGGTGTTGCTCTCTCCCTCGGATCACACACTCTGAGGAAACCAGCTGCCTACCCCTGAGCAGTGCTGTGTAGAAGCCAATATGGTGAGGAACTGAAGCCACCTGCCAATACCAGGTGAGTTGTTCTTCCAGCCCCTTCAGACAGCAGCCTCAGGCGACAAATCCACTACAACTTCAAAAGAGACTGGGAGCGGAATGTGTGATATATTAAAAGTTGTTTTTTTGTAAGTTGCCAGGTTTGAGTGTAATTTATGGCCCAGTAATGGATACACACTGTATAATTCATTTTTTATGAAGTTCTAAACCAGACAATACTAAACTATGAAAGTACACGACAGTTCTAAGTTTTGGAGCTAATTTGTTATACTGCAATAGGTAACTAATGCTAACACACATACAGAGGGAAGGAAGAGAGCAAGAGAGAGTGAAAAAGAGAGAGAATAA
Source organism: Tolypeutes matacus (assembly GCA_026826555.1). Taxonomy (NCBI): domain Eukaryota; kingdom Metazoa; phylum Chordata; class Mammalia; order Cingulata; family Chlamyphoridae; genus Tolypeutes; species Tolypeutes matacus. The sequence continues at coordinate 1,828,926 of JAKSZT010054561.1, read as the reverse complement.
TAAAAGCAAAATTTTAAAACAATGTAAGGAACTGATGAATCTTGGTAAAATATATATGGGAGTTCTCTATGTTTTGCATTATTTTTGTAAGTTTCTAATTGTGGAAAACATATTATCAAAGTAGGAAAAGTTAGACATTTTACTTCCAAATGTTGATGGAACACTTACAGACTTGATAATAAATTAGAAAAGCTAAATTAAAAAACTAGGACTTGTTCAGGCAATATTACTTGACAAAGATGATAAAAAATTAATTTATTAATAAAATTGTAAATCAAAAATTAAAGTAAAAGTAAAATATTCTACTATTCAAAATGACTCATGTCAAAAGGAAAGAACACATATAATAAAATATTAAATATATATAAAAAGTTTAGTGAACTATATAACCAAATATTCAATGGAAAATATATAAACATAAAAATCATTTTAACAATACTGAGAGCAAAAACCACTCTCAAGAAAAAATACTATTAAGTGTCACATCCACAATTAGGAATCTAGAGAAAGAACAACTTGAAATAGAGAAATTAAAATTAAGAAAACTATTACTATTAAAGCAGAAAGAAATATCTGCAATTAATAAACATAATTAATGAAATATGTTATGAAATATAGAGCTTGTTATTTGAGTAGAACCATAAAATATCAAACACTTTTATGTATAAACAAGAGCAAAAGGATAACAAAATCACAGATACCACAGAATAAGTAATGGAAATAACCATAGGTGGAGAAGATAAACCAATTATGAATAAAAATACTAATTATCAATTAAGACAATTTAGTTTTGACACCCTCACTACATTATAAGTCCTGAGGAGTTTGGCATTGTCTCAGTTTTGCTCACCATTATATACTAATTGCCTAATAGAATGTAGTTAATCCATAATGTTATGTGTTATATGTTGAAGGTACACACATATCAATGAAGAAATGAGTATTCTATCACACTAGTGGATTAAAAAGGAGAAGCAACTTATTTATCCTGATAGGAAAATATAAATGAAAACAATGATTATATATGTGTTTCATACATCTAATTAGCAAAGTTTAACACATTTGTTAATATCAGTTGTTTTCAACATTATAGGAAAATAAATTATCTCATACATGGCTCCTTGGATTTTAAACTGTTAGAGCCACTTTGGCAGGAGATACACAGATATTCATATTAAATGTGAACCTTATCTATCACACAAAATTCCATTTCAGTGTATCTTCTCTATGAAGCATTCAAAAATGGGTACAATAAGCATACAGAAAAATATCTCCACAACAATGTCAGTAATACCAAATGAAGGAGAAAATTACTGACACAAACCTATGTATTCATTCAAATAGAACTGGCTTTATAAATTTCATTACACCTATCCTGTAGATGCTATTAACGGAGCAGCTCAAAAGACCCAAGTGGGCACTCAATGTGCTGACAAGATCTCCAAGATACATTACCTGAAGGAAAAATAAGTTGTAAAACAGTATATAAATTCATTTACCTAAAAAATAAAATAAAAGTATATATTCTATTGGCATCTGAGGTGGATTCAATTATGTAGCCCAATTTAGACAGGTTCTTGGTCTTGAGCCACATTCCTGTGGGTATGAACCCATTGTAAAAATGATCTCTTGAAGGTGTTATTTCAGTTAAGGTATAGCCTAACTGAATATGGGTGGATCTTAATCTGGATTACTGGAGTCCTTGATATGCAGAAGAAATTCAAAATAGTAAAAGAAAGCTATGTGGAGGAGCCAGAAGTCCTACCCAGAAGTCAGCCAAAACTGAATTAAAAGGAAAAGGCAACATCCCAAGGAATGCAAGGATTGCCCACCCACCAGTCAGAACAGCACCAACCCAGATCCGATAGGAAGCAAGTCCTCTAACCAACACTTTTATTTGGACTGAACTTCTGGTCTGAAACAGTGAGCCAAAACATTTCCATTGTTTAAGCCAACCTATTGTGTGGTATTTGCCGTAGTAGCCTGACAAACTGAGACAGCAGCTTATGTATGTTTATAAATACAGACAGTTAAAATATATTACATATAGACAATTGCTGTTCTATTTCTCTACTGATAGTTCAAATAAGATAAATGTTTGATATGCCTTAAGTGAAACCTTTAATGGAAAAGGAGATTTGACCAGAGAAAAGCACTTCCAAACTTTATACTTTTAATCCTAAAAATCGCATAAGCCATGTTAACATTTCATGTTGAATTTTACTTTTAAAATTCTTTCCCTAAGAAATTTCTTTAAAAGTATTCTGTAATTTATATAACTTAGATATGAATTCTAAGAGTGAATAGCATTTTAGGACTGTCAGATATGGGGAGGGAAAGTCTCTGTGGGTGGGCAAAATTTTCTGCTTCCCAAGTTTTAAAAAACACTTCACAATAATTATCTTGTCTTATCATGCATGCATTTATTTCCTTAGAAATGATTTGAATAGATTCTTCAAACAATTGAAATTGATAAGTATTAATGAAACATATAAATGGATATAAAAAGTAAATTGAATTATTTGAAGTTTTTGCTTAGTTTTCTCATAGAAATTTGCCTTTTCTATTTGGTTCCACTATTGCATTGAAGATATTTATAAACTTTCTTATTAACTGCAGAGTTATAGTCCGGTTGCACTCTCCACTACATATGTATATTTTTATAATGACATATGTGAAATGCTGTATTTACCTGCGGAAAAGGAATGTCCTGTTGCTGAACATTGACTTAATCTTATGCTATCAGGGATGTAAAAGTAAAGTAGTAGGCAAACCAAATTGTTAGCGGCTGTTGTATGCTTCACTTCACCTGCAGCTAACCCACCAAGTGGGACACCCTATTTGTTGAGAAATGCTGTGCCAAGGATATCACATTTAATGGCTTTGGCAAGAAGAATGATATTCATCAGCTGTAACAAACAAGTTGCTCATCTCCAACCCTACCATCTGTCCTCCTGGTTTCCACCCAGAACTCTATATATGGGCTCAGTTGAACAGGTTTCAGACTGCCTAAGGTCACTGCACAATCAACCTTAACAGATGGCATCACAGAAAACATCTAAACTGTAGCAGTGGCCAAATGCAGAGGATGATCCTCATAGCTGAGGAAGAATGTCTTTTGTGCATGCTGCCCTGATGTTCTTATTCTATCAAACTCTGCGTGTAAAAATAAGACTCCATAGTCTTTACATTAACAGCATAAGTGGATTGGTCTTTGCACTAATATTCCAGTGCAATTTCTAACTTAAACCTTGTTTGCTAGCATTTTCGTGATCTTGGTAAAAGTAATCTTAGATAAAGGTAATCTTAGATAAAGGTAATTCTCTGAAACAATATCTATTATTAATAGCCAACTGGATATTATGCATGTGTTTAAGAGGAGAACTTGGCTAGGCATGCTTTGTTTTTTAGGACATCAGTATGTACTGAAAAACAGCACTCCTTGCTATAAAAATGACACACATCTTAAGATAAAAAGTAACTAATGCTAAAAATAACATCTTTTAAACTTTAAATTTAGTCCTACTTAATTAAGTAGTAATCAGAAATATCTTCCTCAGACCTATATTCTCAGTTGGGCTTCTTAACATCAATTCAAATTCAACAGTGAAGGGCATAATTCTTGCTCTCAGGAATAATTTCCGTATTTCCATTATGGGTAGTTCCATTCAATCATTTATCCAGTTTTAAATCTTGAAACTTGGAAACAAAGAATTCTAGCATTTTAATGATCATCTGGCCTGGTATTTTCCCCTAATATAGACACACCTAGCCACTTATTCCATCATACAATAAGAATTCTGGAAGTCAAGTTTATACACTCCAGGTGGGAGATGGAGGGATTCTTTATGAAGAAAACTGGCACAAGAGAAAGGCCTGTAGATAATGAAAATTTGGAATCCCCCCAAGTAAACGGGCCAGACAGAATTTCCTATGTAAAACCCTCCATTCACAAGCCCAATTACACACACTGAAGAATAAAAGGTAGAGTTGAGGAAAAATACTAAAATTAGGAAAAAATAAAGTCAATGAAAAATAGAGAAATATGAGAGAAATTAGAGCATCAGCTCAGGAAGATCAAAAGCTTAATGATAGAATTTCCAAAAAAGAGAAATTAAAGAGAAGAAATTATTAAAAAAAGAGCTCAAGTACATTTTCCAGAATTCAAGGACATTAGTTTTCAGACTGAAAGGGTTTACCAAGTGCCCTACACTATGACATCTCATCATGAAATTTCATAACACTAGGGACAAGAAGATCATACAAACTGCCAGAAATCATACACAAGGATCACATAAAAGGATTACATACAAAGATCAAAGTCAGAACAGCAGCATTGGAAGCTAGAAGACAATAGATTAATGCCCTCCTCTTTTTGAGGGAAAATAATTTTTAATTTAGAAATATGAACACAGGAAAATAATCAATGAGGTTTGTCGGAACAATAAAGGTATTTTCTGTTAATGAAAGTATCAAAATTTACCTCCAGAAGTTCCTGCGATTGTTCTCTACAAAAATAAAGTATAAACCAACAAAGAGAAAGAATTGGCATGAAATGAATCAGTTCAGAGTGAAGGGTTAGAGAGGGGGCTCAAGAAGATCTTAACTATGTGTAAAATAATATTCTGAGGGGTTTTACAATTATCTTCAAAATTTTGGGAGAAGTCACGTAGAAAATTAAGCAAAGATAGAATAAGAAGGTGTGAACTCCATTAGGAACAAAGGAAAGGGAACCTCCGTACATTACTGTCTCATAGTAGTCACAGTCATAGTCCATGTAAGGTAAATACTAAATAGTTATTTAATCAAAATTTGTGATGCACTCTATTGAGAGGAGGAACAGAGGTTAACTGGGAAATTCAGGGTGGTATAGCAAAATCAATTCTTAGCACAATAGTAGAAAATCAATAGAAAAATGTCTAAATTGATAAATAAAAAAACATCCGAAGAATATTGTTTACAAATATGGAGGTTAATACCAGAATAAAGATTAGGTGACATGAACAAAGAGTTGGGAAACAACAGCTCAGCAAACTGATTAAAAGCATTAGAGTAAAATTTTCCCTTAAAATCATTTTTATCTATCACTGTGATAAAAAATAATATAAACATAAATGCAAAAACATTAAAAATATAAAATGAATAAGAATAGATGCTTATAGTAGAATGTATAAAAGTAAATAGGGGATAAATAGAAAGTGAGGGAGGAAACTAATCATTCCAAGAAAGAGGAGTTATACATGAACCCCAGATGTTATTATGCTACAAAATAAGGAGGGAATCCAATCAGTACAAAGCTCTAAACCTCTGTGCTAAAAGAGAAAAGAGAGAGAAAGAGAAAAGGCAGAGAGAAAGATCTCAGGAAAACATAGAGGATAGAGAATTATAAAGAATAAAAGTACCCCTGTATCAGCAGGTTCAGTAAGCTATGAGTAAGTTAGTAGAGGAAGTGGGGATGACGGCATGGTGGAAAGTCGTTTAAGAGGGAGTAAAATATATGAATGAAAGAAAGCTCTAGCTAGTATCTCCAACATTGACTACTATTGCAGGGAAGATTGGATCCCTAAAAAACATCTTCTATGAAAAATCTTATATGAAATGAGTGAAAGTGTGCCTATGTTGGCTGAAGTAGAATGGAAACATCAGTAACACTATTCCCCCATCAGCCTTACCATGCACCCCACATGCAACAATGCAATCATTGTTATTCTACTCTGAAACCATAGACCTCTAGAAACTCCAGCAATTATAGCCAACAATTGATTGCAACTCTTGATTTTGTAGTTGAAACAACTGATCACAGAGAGGATACATAATTTGTTCATGGTTACTCAGCAGGATTCAGACAAATAAATGTTCTACTATGCAGTTCTATGGTATTTCCCTAATTGCCTGTCTTATTCCTCTTTTATATTCAACTAAATTTAATTCAGATCATCTTAGTTGGTCTCTTAATTTAACCTCTCCCACATAAAATTCATTTTCACATTTCAACCAAGCCCATTTCCTAAAATGCCATTTCCAACATTACATTTATCATATTTTGTGTGTGTGTGCTAACTTTGTCAGGTTCAGCAATCAGGTTTATTACGGGATTCATCCAGCTGTTTGCATAGTGCCCAGCTTTCTCTTTGTTCCTAAAAAGAAACACAATTTGATCCTTAAAACTTTCAAAATAATTTCCTATAGAGGTAATGCACCATTTGGGAAGTAACTCAAAATATTTATTTTATGCTACAGCTAGTTCTTATGTTTTCTGTCATATTGAATTGATTAAAGGGAAAATACTCTATAGGTATTTTCCATTTTATTAGGATACAAAGGTGTTCCTTCTAGAATTTTTTAATATCTCTTATCTGTTACATTCTCTTTCTCCTACTTTTGTTTACATTTACTTTCTCTTATCTTTCTTTAATTGGAGTTGATTATGTCTACTTTATTAGTTTCTTCAAAAAATAGTCTTCCAGATATATTTTTTGACTAAGTGATTCTCTTTTCTATTCAATAATTCCTGAATGTACTTTCATTAAAATGGAAATATGTTTGTGGTTTTTCCTAATTGGCAAATGAATTCAGACTAAACTAGTAAAAGTTCCAACAATAGAGAAATGGTTCAAACCCCCAGAATTAGCCACTACCTTTTTTAATGTACAGTTTCCCATCCTTAGTTTTGAGCACACATTTCTTTGTTTGTTGTACGTATATTTGGGTATATGCAGAAAGAGCAAGAGACAGAGATGAAGAGAGAGATTGTTTTACAATGCGGAGACCTACTCTAAAAACTTTTTTTAACTTAATAATTTAAGAATATATTTAAACACTTGCATTCATAAAAAGGTACCTAGAAAGCTATTATAACAGTGCACCAGAATTTACTTTACCAGTCCAATATATTGAACATTTGGTTGCTTCTGAGTTCTCATAGTAATGACAATACCAATAAAATAGGCATCATTATAGATATATTTTCCATACATTGCCAAATATTTATTTAGAATAAATTTTTGATTAAAGTTTCTTTCAAAGGAAATATTTATCTGTAAATTATTTCCATATAATTACAAAATTGTCTTCTACCAATTCTAACACCCACCATATGATATATGTGTGTGCTTTTCAGTAAAATAAGTAAAATATATATGTATATTCCACACCCCACCCTGCAAGATGGCTCCCTCATCTGTTTCCTCATTTTATTTTTGCTCGTTGTTTTTGCTCATTGTTTGCATTCATTGTCTGCTTGTGTGTGTTTTCTGTTTTTTTGATTTTTGGTTTTTTTGCTTATTGTCTGCATGTTCTCTGTTTTTTCATTAGGAGTCACTGGGAACCAAACCTGGGACCTCCCATGTGGGAGGCGGGCACTCAATGCTTGAGCTGCATCTGCTCCCTGCTCGGTTGTTTTTGCTCATTGTCTGCTCATTGTTTTGCCTGTTGTCTTGCTTGTTGGTTTTTCTTGCTGTCTCCTCCTTGTTTTTGCTCATTGTCTGCTCACTGTTTTTTTATTTTGTTTTGTTTTGTTTTTTATTTGCTTGGTGTCTGCTCCTTGTCTGCTTGTTGTTTGTCTTCTTTAGGGGGCACCAGGAACCAAATCCAGGACCTCTCATGCAGGAGGTGGTTGCTCAACTGCTTGAGCCACATCCACTCCCTATATGTATATTTTTAAACTTGCGTATCTGTCATTACTAATGTGATCTGAACTTTTTAACATAAAATATTTATTCAGTTGTTTCTTCTTTTGTAATAACATCCTTTTTATCACTTTTATGAGCAATGTTCTCTTTTTAATTAATATAAAAAAGGGATTTATATATGTAAGTTAGTTTTTTAGTTTGCTAAAGGCTGCCAAGGCAATATACCAGAAATGGGTTGGCTTTTACAATGGGGATTTATTAACTTATAAGCTTACAGTTCTGAGGCCATGAAAATGTCCAAATCAAGTCTTCATCAGGTAATGCTTTTCTCCCTTAAGACTGGCTGCTGGCAATCCTAGACTCCTGTCACATGGCTAGGCACAATGCCAGTAGCTGCTGTCTCTTCCTTCTCTTCTACGTCTTGTTGCTTTCAGTTTCTGACTTTCTCCAGCTTTCTCTCTGCTCCTGTACCCTTCTTTCTCTTGGATTCCATTGATTTTGGCTTCTGGCTTCCAGCATCTTCTCTCTCAGCTTCTGGGAGTTTTTCTCTGAGCTCTTGAGTCTTTTTTCTCTCTCTCTGCTCTCTGTACTCATCCGATTATATATAAAGCACTCCAGCAAGAAGACCAAGCCTCACCCTGGGCCATGTCCTACTGAAGTAATCTAATCAAAGACCCTTAATTGAAGCACATTAAACAAAAGGAGGGTCCCATCTACAATAGATTTACACCCACAGGAATGGACTAGCCCTAAGAACAGGATGTTCTGGTGTCCATAAAAGCCTCAGACTACCACAGGTGTACTTTTCCTTCGATATTTCACAAATTAATCTTCAGTTTGTTGATTGTCTTTCTGTAATGTTTGTTTTCTTTCTGACATATGAAAGCAAAATTTGTAATGCAGTCCATTCCACATTCCCCTATATCTTTTGTGATTTTGATGGGATACTTAGAAGGCCTAATTCTATAAGATTACATAAATATTTACTTACCTTTTATTCTAATACTTTATTGATCATTTTATCTTTCTAGAATTATTTTGATCTGTGACTTAAAATATTGGTTTAATTTAATTTGTCCTAACATTTTATATATTTTTCCAAAAGCAATAATGAATAATCTATTAATTCCTCAATAATTTGCATTAATATCTTAATTTAATCCCATCACTTTTGATACAGTAAATTAATTAGTAATATATGATTGGCAAATAGAAGAATGATATCAATATGATGTAGAAGATGCAATGATTCATGCATGATCTTTCTCAGTCCATTAATGATTTGTGACATTAAGTAACAGCAACTAAATCCACAAAAACAGCTCACATAATAAACAAAACAATGTTCATTAACCATGGTGCCCATTTACCCCATGCTCTCCATTGGACCAAATTTGATCCGATCTGGCCATGTGCTTTTCCTTGCTGGTGCAGTTCTTTCTAATCCTTATAAATTATAAATTTTGTCACCAATTAACAGACTTATTCCTTAGAAATTGTTTTATCCATTAAAGGTACTCATTGAGGATTTTGAAGGAGGACAGAAATGGAGAACATCTTCCTATTCTTGATGCCTGCAGGCAAGCTTGTAGTTTTGTGGGAATTGAGAGGCAATTGCAGCCCAGCACTCATCTCCAGGCTCAGAATCGAGACTGTAAAGAGATGATTACAGTGGTAGTATGGGGGCCATAGAAGCTTCTTTCTCTCAATTGCATCTATGGGGTTTGTGGCAGTTTGATATTATTGATGAATTCCAAATAGAAATACTGATTATGTTTGTTAAATGATCTGTTCCTCTGGGCTGGTGATACACTGGATTCAGAGGTTTCACTCTTATTTGATAAAATAATGATTAAGGCTTTGATTGGGCCACATCAGTAGGATCAAGGGGCCAGGGATTCACAGAAAAACCACACCACAGAGAGGGGAGGTTGGAGATTTGAGTGGAGCCCTGGGAAATAAACACTCAGAAAAGCAGATACGTGAGGAAAGAAAGATGGCTCCATTAGACACAGCAGAGGCCCTGGGAAGAGTGATGAGCTGTTCGCCTGATAGCTACAACTCACCTTGTGGAGAGAGCAGAGCAGCTAAGCCTGGAGAGGAATGAGCCCCGGGAGAGAGACAAGACTTATCCGAGCATACAGCTGATATTGGAAGAAGTTGCGATCTTGAAGCCAAGAGAGGAAGAGGGAGCCTGAACTCTTGCAGACATCGAGAGCAGAGAAGCTAAGCCTGGAGAGGAATGAGCCCCGGGAGAGAGACAAGACTTATCCCAGCATACAGCTGATATTGGAAGAAGTTGCGATCTTGAAGCCAAGAGAGGAAGAGGGAGCCTGAACTCTTGCAGACATCGGCAGCCATCTTGCTCCAACATGTGGCAAAAGACTTTGGTGAGTGAAGTAACTTACACTTGATGCCCCGGTAATTGTAAGCTTCTAGCCCAAACAAATACCCTTTATAAAAGCAACAGATTTTTGGTACTTTGCATCAGTACCCCTTTGGTTGAGTAACACAGGGTGGTATTCTCTAATGGTGCCATAAGACTTCTGTTCCAACAATTTTGTAAGCACCAAATACCCTGTGTTGTTGATGTTACTGTTATTATTATTATTTAAAATACCTAGAATTATTTCTGTTTCCTGCACTGTCCATGACCAATACACTATTCATTTTTAGTTACTTTGCTCATTAAAGTATATAAGGGTGGGGTACCTGGGTAAAATACACAGAAAAAGGAAAGAAATAAGTTGGTTATCTCAGAATAGAGATGGCTATTTGACAATTAATGTCTTGGAACACATGAAAGATTGCATATTACAGTAATAGTAATGGTAGTCTATTAGTAAGAGCAAATGATGCACTAAACGTGAGTTTCCATTAAATATTCAGGAAAAAAAAAATCCTAAATCACTGACTAACGGCCAAAGAGCTAAGTCATTAATGATGTAGATCATACAATTAGATTCTTACCAGAAAGGAATTCCCAAAATCAACCTTCAATTATTAGAACTATCTGAAGAGAAGGAATGGAACAAGGATCCCCTGACATTATTTCCATTTCTGTTGTCCAGGAATAAGGAGGATAAAATTCGTACTTGAAATAGAAAATGCATACACTCATTTCTGACATCTTTATCATTTCTACCTGAAATATACCTGTGACTTTAGTAGGATATTCAGTTTATGTACTGGTATCAACATGATAAACAATAAATCTCCTAAAATGAAATGCTTAGTGAGCAATTTCAAATCCCCAAAGAAAACCATTTTAAAAATCTTAATATTTTGAAGATGCTTATTATCTTATTTCAGTAATGATTGTTGATTATGGTAACTGATAATTTCAATAATTTCTCATATAGATAATTGGTAAGAGTAATTTAACTGCACTCCTATTTTAAATATTCTTAATTAGTAAAACACATTTAAATAAATTACCATATTGTTGAAGGTCACACATAAATCTGGTTTACCAAAATTTGAAGAAGTTATAACAAACTGTACTCTGTGAAATATATCTTTAAGAAAAGCTCAGCAAAGTCTAATTCAGACATTTTAGGGGTAAACAACTTATATTTCTTAGAATACAGCATACTTCCCAGTGATACAAATAGTATAAAGCATGATTGGTTACCAAATGTTGTTTTTATACTCTTTTATTTTTGACCAAAAAATGTTCACTTTACACATGAAATTATGTTATATTTTTGGCTAAGTGTTTAGCAATATGAACAGAAATTGTGGGAGGGAAGATTTGGAGAGATGGATAGAATGATAGACAAACATCTGAAAATCAATGAAACCAAAACTTCTATTCTGACTAATCAGGAAAAGAAAGAGAGATGACACAAATTACCGATATCAGGAATAAAAAGAGTTTTATCACCATAGATTCTACAGTTATTAAAAATACAATAATCAAATGCTATAAGCTATTTTATGCCAATAAATTCACAACACAGAATAAATAAACTAATATTTGAAAGGCCCTAACTACCAAAACTCATTTAAGAAGAGATATTCTGAATAGCTCTCTCTATATAAATTAAATTGAATTCATAGTTAAAAACATCCCCATTAAGAAAACTCCAGTGTCAGGTGTCTTCTACTCATTAATTCTATGAAATATTTAAGAGTTAAATAAAGCCATTTCCATATCAACCTTTCCACAAAATAGAAAAGGAGAAAACCTCTCCTAACTCCTTTTGTGAGTGTAGTGCTGACAAGTTTCCGACAAGATATTAAAAGAAAAGAAACTACAGACCAAGTTCCCTACTGCATATAAGATACAGAAATCCTTAACAAAGTGCTAGCATGATGTACCCTGCAATATATAAAAATGATAATATATCATGACAAAAATAGATTTGCCCAAGGAAGAAAAGATTGGGTCAACATTAGAAAATCAATGTATTTTATGATATTAACATGATTATCTCAAAGGATGAAAAAAAAAGCATTTGAAAGCATTCAACACTCATTCTTAAAAGCAGAGGAAAACTCTTAACAAACTAGGAATTGAAGAACATAACCTAAACCTGAAAAATGAGTCCATGAAAAATCCTTAGCTAATATCAGAATTAAAATAGTGAAAAAAACAAATGTCTTCCCCTAAGATTAGAAACAAAGTAAGAGTGCCTTCTTTCACTACTACTCACCATTGTATAGTGCATCCTAGGTAGTGCACAAAGGCAGGGAAAAAAAATTAAAGGCATATAAAATAAATAGGAAAAAATAAAACTCTCTGTTCTTGGAGGATAGATAATGTTCAATGTAGGAAATCCCAAGGAATTTTTTTTTTAAAGTAAGAGAACTTATGTGAAGTAAAAATTCAGTATACAACAAAATAAATAAATAAATTGTATTTCTAAATAGTAATAATAAGTATTTTGAGATGACATTAAATTTGTCATTTATGATAGCATAAAATATGAAGTATTTCTCTAAAAATGAAATATGTGCAAGACATACACTGAAATTATAAATCCTGCTGAGAGAAATTAAGATCTAAATAAATGGAAAAAAATCTAAGTATTCATTGTTGTTAAGATGCCAATTCTCCCCTTCTTGATCTATAGATTTAATACAATCCTGATCATATTTTCAGCAAGCTTTGCTGTAGAAATTGACACATTGATTCCAAAATGTAGCCCATACAATTTTTAAAATTATATTTTTATTAGAGGTTGTGAACCTACAAAACGATCATGCACATGTGTGTAATACCCCTTCACCAATACACTACATTATTGTAGAACATTTGTTACAGATTATGAGATAATATCATCAGAATATTGCCACTAACACTCGTCTACAGCATACATTTGGTATATTTTTTCCATACCCCCTATTATTAACACAGTACATCTTTGGCATCAATGAAAGAGCATTACAGTATTGCTGTTGACTATAGTCCATAGGTTACATTAATTGTATTTTTCCCATGCTTCTCCACATTCTTACCACCTTGCAATAGTGATGTACATTTGTTCTAGTTCATAGAAGAACATTCTTGTATTTGTGCTATTAATCACAATTCTCATCCACCACTGGGTTCACTATGTTATTCAGTCCCTAGATTATTCTCTAGCTTTCTTTTGATTGACACTTACATCCCTAGTCTACCTCTTTCAGCCACAATCCCATTTATAAACCAGCTGCATTTGTTCTACTTACTATAATGTGTTAACATCAACTCTATCCATACCCAGACTTTTGCAGTCAAGTTAATTAAAACTTCTATATACAGTAAGCATCAGGACACCTTCTCCCTTATCTCCTAATTATCTATACTCTGGGTTTTAACTCCATGCATTTACTCTTCATATTTAGTTCATATTAGTGAGACCACGCACTATTTGTCCTTTTGTGTTGGGCTTACTCCATTTAACCTAATGACTTCAAGTTTCATCCATGTTATCATATGTGTACCAATTACGTTTCTTTGTACATTTTTGAACAAGAAAAAAGTCTGAGTATTTCCTCTTTTTATTTCAACATAGTAATCAAGTTTTTTATATGAGTATGAATATTTAGATCAATGCAACAGACTAGAGTTCAAAAACAGACCCATACAAATGATGATGCCACATATACATATACAAATTAATGGGGAAAAGATAATAGTCTATCTCAAATAATTGTGCTGTAACACAATTATTTGAATTAGACCTCAATAAACCTGATGTTCAACAAACAATAAAATGAATATTTTGGGGGGCCACTAATAACAAGAACTAGTTTCTACACTTAAATATCTATTTTATAGTGTTACAATGTTTGTGTATTAAATTCAAGCTACAAAAATTATCATATTTCATTCCCAAGAAAGGATTATTTATTTAAAGATATAATTATAACAGTATTCATAATGATAGCTTCATCCCTGTCAATATTTATAATCACCATTTCACAAAATTAGTACAATTTTGGTATGAATTTGTTATATAGTCTAAGTATAGGAATTAATAACAATGTTTTCAAATTTATAATTCAGATCGTTTGAATGTCTGTGTAATATTAACAATAGTATCTTGATTATTAGTATGGAAATAATATTGGAAATTTTTCAGAAAAGTAATGATTACTTATTATGGGATATTATAGAAAACATGATGATTTTAACTGCTGTACTTATTGAAATCAAACGATATTTATTCTTAGAGTATCAATTCCTTTTTGCAATGAGTTGGCATTTGTTGCAAAATAATGAAGATATGTATCATATTTATACATTAGAAGAATTTTCCCTGGAAGATGTAACATAAATTATCCAATTTAATCGATATGACCTTGATAAGAAGCATATAGTTGATGTATTCTTGAATAACATGCATTTATATTGTTTTGGAGCAGTACCAAGTAGAAACAGGAATAAGGTTTACAAATTAAAACAATTTTTCTCAACATAAAACTTTCATTGTAAAAAAAAATCCAGTTTACTGTTTCTTTGTGTTAAAAAGTTAAACATTTTGTAGGTTACAGATTATTCTTAGATTCATTTCACTATCTTTCTCTACTTTAAATATTTAGACTGTCTTTATAAAGACAGTAAATCATTATACTATAAATGCAACTTCAAATCTTTAAAAAGAACAAAGAAGTTCTAGATATTGCTAAAAATACAATTTAGAGTTAAGAAAAAACATAATGATATTTAACAAAAAAAAAAAAAAAGAGAGAGAAAATCGTTAGCTTGGTAGCCCCCAAGGAAATCACTGACACAAATAACCAAATAATTAGAATTGGGATTTTGTGAACATCTTTATTAACCTTATATTAATCTGCAAACAGAGGATAGAAAATAGAGAAAGCTTGATTCCAAAAAGTTACTGTGAACTATGCACAAAATAAATAGGAATTATAATACAGGTGATGCTTATTGAATATAAAACAAAGACCAACTTTATAATTCCTTGCATCAAACTTCTAAAATGTGATTTTTTTAATTTTATAAAGAACAATACATCCCATAATATTCTAGTTTGTAATTTAAATAGATTATATTCTATTCAGTACATATAATAATGGTACATATAATGGGGAGAAAGCTATATGTGTGTGTATGTGTGTGTATAACAAAATAGATACATCTTACCTATTGATACATGATAAATCTCTAAATTATAGCTATTTATATTTTTCTGTGATGTGAATGATGAATGAAAGTGGCATATGTTTCTTAAAGCAACAGGATCATCATATCCTTGCAATAATAATATAGGTAGAATTTAAAAAAGCATAATATACTACTTTTAGAATGATTTATTTTGAAAGCCCAATTTTGTTATCAATATATTTTTATCCAGAACAGTAAATTTCAAAGGAAGATTGTTTAGAAACAAAGTGAATCAACTAAATCAATCTACTTCTTCTGCCCTCACTTTAATGTAAGGAAATCAATTTTTTATTCCCAAAATAAATTTATCTTACTAAAAAAAAATTAGCAGTCATTTAAATATAATACTGTTGAAACTATTCAAAAGAGAGAATTTAAAAATGAATACTAGCATTTTACTATGTACTATGTAGACCAATATCTGTGGATTCTGGATATATTTAGCCATCTCCCTTTTCCTCATAATAAACACAAAATTAAAATCAGGCAGTATTCCAAGAATTTTACATTTGTGTTGTGCTTCAATCTCCATATTATATTAACATATAATCTCATTATCCTCATTTTATAGATATGGAAACTGTGTGTAGAGAAGGTTAAGTCACATACTAAAATCATTGGGCTGAAAAGAGGAAGAAACACATTCAACACCAAATCAATCTCCTTTTCCCAAATTTTCTCATATGACCAATATTATTTATTACCTCTGGAAGAGTGAGGCAAGGAAAATAATGTATTTTTAGAATAGAGAATTAACAATTCACTCTTAAAAATGTTTTTGGTTAAACCACCAAGGGAACGCATATTTAATTAATTATCAAAACACAACTTAATTATGCTATCTCACTAATGAGTTCCAAAAGATTAATAAAGTGCTTCTACTTGTTACCACCAAGAGACACTTCAGATCAGAATACTGGTTTAAATTTACTGAACACATAAACTGGAAATTTACATTAATACATTAATTCTTTAAAACTTTAGGGTTCTATGCCAGATCAATAATGAATTAAAATTTGAGGATTTTTAATGAAAACCCCATCATCTCATGTGTTGTGACTATGTTTAAGTTTTAAATATAAAATAGAATGGCCCCTTTTACATAGGATTTGGAGAATCATCCTCATTAGCAGTTTCCCTGATTTTTGCCACAAAAAAATTCCCAAAATGATCACTGACTTTATTAATTAACATTGTTTATAATGACTTTGACTATTTACAAAACTGCACCTTATCCTCAAATGGAAATGTTGTTAAAACATTCAAATGAGAAAAATACTGTTTTTTAAAATATTTCAAAACAAGGAAATTCACAAAAATTGTGCGAAAAGAGGTGATTATTAGATTAAGCATATAGTGTTGAAATCAACTACTTTTTTTCTGGAACATTTATTTTTAAAATCTAGTATATGTGTTTAAAAATAGTGAAACATCATAAATGCAAGATATTCACTAGAATTTATCTGATGTCATTACTGGCCAATAAGTCCAATACTAATCCCCTGAAAAGATAAGGTGATAGTCTTGGTTTATTGCTTAGATTCATTCTCTACCTTTATCTGTTGCTCCATGCCCAAGATGATTGTTTCACTCATGATGGGTTTATGATTAGGTACTGTATTAGTCAGGGTTCTCTAGGGAAACAGAATCAACAGGAGGTATCTGTAAATGTATGAGATTTTATAAGAGCTTCTAATGTGACCGTGGGGAAACACAAGTCCAGCTTCAGCAGGCAGGCTGCAAATCAGGGGCTCCGATGAAAGTCCAATGAAGGTCCTTGATGAGTTTCCCGGGAGACGTTGGCTGTCCAAAGACGAGCTGGGAAATTCTCCCTGAATGCTGAAATCACTTCCCCTTTTAAATTCAACGGATTGTATAAAGTGTCACTCATTGCTGACCACATTCTCCCTGATTGATGCAGATGTTATCAGCCATCTATGCAGTAAACTCACAGATGACTAAAGCCCATAAATGTCCATGCATTACAATTAGCCCAGTGTTTGCTTGACCAAACAAACAACTGGGCACAGTTACCTGGCCGAGTTGACACATTAGCCTATCCATCACAGGTACTGCCAATGGAAAACAGCAGCTGAGCTAGAAATCAGAATGGGAGGAAAAAGAGATTGGCAAAAATATCTGCACTTCCTTTCTCTGCCCTGCCAAGGACCTGGAAATAGCTACAACTCCAGTTGAGTTGTCCGTTCTTCATATTTCCTGCACTCACACTGTTCCAGTTCTCTTTGTCGTTTCAGTCACAGAGGTAATAACTGTTTGCTAATACCTGGATATCTTGTCATTTCTTTACTAGTTTTTTTAATGCTCTTCACTCACTATAGATAATCCTGTCATTAAATTATCTTCAGCTTAAACTTTCTGAGTGTGCCATCTATTTCCACTCCATGGCCTATACACACGAATACACAAAATATACAAATATACAAAAAGAAATTTATCATTTTGTAGCACACCCTCCTAGGTGGATGTAAGTGAGGAAAACTTGCCAAATGCCTGCCATGGTGGTGTTTACATCCTGGTGGGGCAAACAGTCATTAAACAAATGGCATGCAAGTTGGTGATAGTACAAAAGATAAATTAAGTAAGGGGCATAGGGAATGTCAGAGGTCAGTGGTTGCAGGTTTAGATGGGTTTTCCAGGCATGCATGATAGTTCTGAGAATGTAATATTTGAGAAAATATTTCAATAACACTATAAAGATACCTGGGGTAAGCACATTTCAGGTAGAATGACTTCCTTTAGTGTTTCTTATAAAGCAGACTTACATGTAACAAATTATCCAGTCTTTGTTTAACTGGGATATATTTATGTTACCTTCATTTCTGAAGGATAGTGTTGTGGGATATAGAATTCTGGGATGACTTTTTTTTTCTTTTCAGTACTTTGCATCTGTTGTTCTACTGCCTTTAAGCCGTCATTCTTTCTAAAGAGTAGTCAGCTGTTAAATACAGTGTTGTTCCCTGGCATGTGATGACTTGTTTTCCTTTTGCAGCTTTCAGGATTTACTTCTTTTTCTTGTAAAAAGTTCAGGAATTTTCTGTCTACATGTAGATCTATCTATATTTATCATCCTATGGCTTGGTTTCACGTTTTGAATCTGTAGATTATGTTTTCATGATATTTGGGACGTTTTCAGCCATTGTATCTTCAAGTATGTTTCTTCTCTCTTTCCTATCCTTATTTGATTCCTAATATGCATGTGTATTTATATATATGTGTTTGTGTGTGTGTGTGTATGCATATATATATATATATATATATATATACCATGTCTCACTGGTATCCAAGTCTTTGTTCATTTCTATGTCATTTTATTTTTCTTTTGGTTATTTAGGTTAGATAGATTCTTCTGCTCTCTCAAATCTGTCATTTGGTCAGATTTGAAATTTTTATTTCAGTTTACTTTTCAACTCCAGATTTTCCATTTTTTTTAATGTTTCACTCACTCTATTAAAAGTCTCTAAGTATTGAGTCATCATCATCATCATCATGCTTTCCTTTACAATAGTTTCCTTTAGCTCATTGTACATATTATAACAGCTTCGTTTAAGTATTTGTCTTAAATTTACCACCTGGACCCACTCAGAAACTATTCCTACTGAGTATGGATCACACATTCCTGTTTCTTTGCATGTCCTATAAGTTTATGTTGAAAAGTGGAAATTTTAGGAAATATTTTGCAACACCTCTCAACTCAAATTCTCCCCTTTTCCCCAAGAATTGTGTTTTTTTTTCATTTATTTCTCTATAAACATATCTAGACTAAATCTGTAGAATCATTTTCCCCATAAGTAATTGTCCACTAATGTATCTGCTTCGTTGTTCTTGTTTTTTAAACAAAGCCTGCTCTCCTAAAATTGTCCCTCTGTATTTATAGATTTACAATCAGACAAAAATTACTGAGTTATAGTACTTAAAGACTTTAAGCACGTAAAATTTCTATCATTTTCCCAAGAATCTATATGTGGATTGTATGTGTTTCCACTGCCCGTGAATATAATCTCCTGGTCAGATTGGAATATGTGGATACCTTAGACCCTTTTCATTCTTTCAGCCTGATGGGAGCTGTTCAGTAAGTGAGTGGGAGGTGGATGGGAGGGATATTTTATGAGTAGTTTTTCAATGATTTTTTATTGTTACAGAAGGGAAATTAGATGCAATTCTCCTGGAGGAGAATTGTGACTGCTGGAGAGTTTGTTTTTTCTTTTTTTTTTTTTTTTTTTGGTTTTTCTTTATTGGAGAAATAATAGTTTTGTAATGAATGTTTCAGCAGTATTGGGGGAATTAATGACTGACAGAAAGAATATGTGTTGAAACAAAAAATGGAATATGTGAATGGGGATGGGATTTAGTGCACAAGTGAAGATGTTGGGCTGGACAATTTATCCGTAGGGCCAGGTCGACTGTTAGACCTACTGTTAGAGGTGAATATAGGAAGTGGATATGGTGATGGGAACTTTCTTCTGACAGATTTTTTAAAAATAAGAATCAAAGTCATCAATTGTAAGTGAGAATAGGCAAATAGAGGGTAAGTTATAAGATTTTCATGTAAGGAAAATAAAATAATGAATGGGCAATGGAAAGTCATACTTTTAGGTAGCCTTAATGGCCCACTTGAGGCTAAAATCCACAAATGTAAAGTGAAATCAATAAGCCTGATAGTACGTTTTTAACCCAGTTCTGTTTAATCTCCAAAATTCAGTCTCAAGGTAGGCAGCGTGTTGGATTTGCCAAGTGAGGACTACAAATTAAATGAAGATCAAGATGGTGAAGGGCATACACTATAGGAAAAATTAATGATTAGCTGTGAAATTTAAGGTGGGAAATGAAAATAATGAGGCCATGTGGGGATTAGATAACAAGGGAAAGGTGTACAATCAATGGGTGGGCCCACTGAGGTCATATGATTTCAGGAGTTGAACTGAATAGATAGGGATTGGAAGAGAGATAGGGATGTTCAGATTAAGATCAGGTAGAAATTGTAGGCATTCTTAATAACTAGGAGCATAGGAATGAGCAGCTGAAAAAGAGGGTAAAGACCTTTGGAGGAAAGTGAAATAGAGATATTTTAAAACATTATCTAGGGGGACATTGAAATAACCAAAATTGTGCCAGAAAGTGCAAACGAAAATCAAGATTTTAGCAGGAGCTAAAAACTTCAAGGAATGAAGTTTTTAATCTTCTCCATTATTGGAGGTACCTATAAAGAGTGATTGTCTACTAGACAAATTTTAATAAATTCAAAAAACATGAAAATTACGGTAATATTATTACATGATCATAACATGATACCCTTAAGACTTTGATAATTTTTTGCCTTACAGATATTAGCACTGAAATGGGAAAGGATGCTATTTGCTGAGAGTGCAAAGAGGAAGTGATGGCATGTTTTGGTAAGATATATGAAAGCCAAAAAATTTTGAAATACTTAATTTTGAGGAAGGGAGGAATGAGTTTTCTGGTAGGCATGTCAACCAGAATTGAGAGTCTCCTGGTTGAGCTCTGTGTATTGGTGCCAATCTGCAGTGCTTTGTTATTTTTGGTTAGTAGTACCCAGGCAGGCAGACATATGGCAAATACAGGAATAAAAAAGCCCTATCAATGAAAATTTATATTTTTTAACTTTAGTGCATCTTATATGCACACACACACACACACATACACACGCACCATATTCTGTATCTTGTTTCTCTTATCTCTTCCTTTAGAAACTCATTTAACATAGACTTGCTTTTCATGGATCCATGAATAGAGCATAAGCATTCTAGAGAGGTGCATCTAGACACAAAGCTATGCTTTAGTTTCCCAACAGGATTTTAAAAAATACTATGTTCAATTCAGTGAACCTTGAAGTGATTCTAGTCAAATCCTTTTCTTACAGGTGAGGAAATAAGAGCTTAATGTATGATATAAAAGTGCTCTGCACACGAAAGATATTCAATAAATATTTGTGGACTGTATGTGGAATGAATGCCAAGGTAAAAGGGGCGCAAAGGTAGAGGTCTTACAATTTCTGATGCAGTTCTCTTTTCAGTTTATTCAAGGGTTTTCCATTACAAAATTATATAATTGACAACTATGCTGCATGAACAGGTATAAACATTATGTTATGGATACCTAGTTGAAGAAAGTTATTTTCAGTTATAGTCTGTGTATTAGGCTTATCCAGAGAAACAGAGTCTATGGGGTGTGTGTGTAAATATATATTTATGTTTATATATATTTATACATATTTAGACAAATCTAAATTCCTTAGGGTAGGCCATAAGCTGATTCTGAAGTATGGCAAGTCCATAATCCCCAGGAAAATGTGCCTGCCTGAACTTGAGACAGAAATTCTTCTTTCTGATTTCTGAAATCTTCAGTCCTTACTTTGAAGACCTCCAATCGATTGGATAAAGAGACTCCCCCATATTGCTGAGGGCAATCTCCTTGGTTGACTGTAGATGCAATCAGGCATAGAAGCAATATATGCAAATCCACCCACAAAATAACCCCACAGTAACAATCAAGTCAGTGCTTGACCAAACAACTAACCTAGCCAAGACAGTAAGTTATACTGCTACTTAAAACTAATTTACAAAGTTTCCAATAAATCAGAAGTATATGATTAAGCCCAAATTGTCTATCTTACAAATAAACTATAAAATTTGTACAACTCAAATTATATCTGTTATATATTGAATTTTGTCCCCACAAAAGATATGTTCAACGTTAATCCTTGGTCTCATGGATGTTATCCTATTTGGAAATAGGATCTTTGATGACATTATTAGTTAAACTGTGGTCAAACTGGATAAGTTTGGACCCAACCCAATATGCCTGGTATCCTTATAAGGAGAAGAAATTTGGACACAGAGAGAGACAGATGGAGGCGGAAACTGTGTCATGCTCTGGATTGCCAGCCAGGAGGAGCAGAACCGGTAGGCCAAAACCCTATAGACTTCAGAGGAAGCACAGCCCTCCTGACACCTTGATTCAGACTTCTAGCCTCCAGAACTTTGAGACAATAATTTTTTGTTGTTTTAAGTCACTCATTTTGTGAAACTTTGTTACTCAATCCTAGGAAATTAAGACAATATCCTTAATTTAACATTTTCTAAAATAAAGCATTGCTGAAATTGAGTTTTCTGAATTGGTTCTAAATTACGTTTTCAACTGCAACCCAATTTGTAATGCACAATTAACTGAATTCATAGTCCATAGAAGTTGTGACCATAAGGGCCAATAAGAATTCTAAAATGCATTATACTAAGGACAACTCTTTATTTTCATCCACTGAGGGTAATAAACAAAAAGGGGGATATTTTTATAATCAAAACCATGCTGAAACTAATCTAATGAGCTAGAGTAAAATATTCTTAGCTCGGTTGATGAGTGTATATATCTTCTTTGCCAATCATTGTTTTGATTAACAAGATGATTAGCATTTTTATCGCATCAAAAGATTCTTAATTATATTAGTCCATATTTCAAGGTATAGGGGAGAATATGAATGTGGTTCATTTCAGAACAGACATCACAGTAGATTTAACCACTTGAGAATATTTGTTTGCTTCCAAATTAAATTAAAGTATGAAACTCAGAAATACTAGTAAACAAGATAAATTGTTGGCATTTTAATATTATAGCATTCAAGAGCAAATGAAATTAATTTGGATAAATTATTTTAGTATAAAATATGAATATTACTTCTGCCACATTCATATACAAAATATCTTTCTTTTACATACACACATATACTAGAAACATATTATATAACATGTCAGATTATACATAATATGAAATTGTCAATGTTTTAAGGTTTAAATTATTTGTGATGGTGAACTCTAAACTATGCCACAAGTCAGGAGTTAAAAAAGTGTTTTTGTGGCACTGCATCCATTTCAGCATGGTCATTAAAATACAAATCATGTACTTTTTCACATATGAAATCTTACTAAACTTCTCTACTTCGCTCATTGTTTTATCTTTTCTGACATTTCTATATACATGTGAGTTTGAATATTTGATATACCTCTTAAAATTATTGTTTCCTGAGCAACATTCTCAGTGTCTTCAGGACTGAAATTCTATCACATGCTTCACTTTTATAACTCATAGAATTCCACAGGTGATCAAAATCTATTTAACAAATAAATTTAATTTAATAGTCCCCAATCTCACTGTATTTTTTTTCAAAGTTAATTTCATTTCACCAACACTTCAATACATATATCTGGCACATTCTTGGGATATGGACATAGATTTGGTTTATCCTATTAGTAATCTAAATATTATCTGGGGAAATGCAATAACAGTTACCCAGTTTAATAGTTGCTATACCCATCTTTATAACATAGAACAGCTGCAATATGTAATTAATGATATTTATTACAGAAATAACTGTGAATTTAATTTTATGGACTTTGAAATTGTATGTACTAGATTGTTTTTAACTTACATTTTACTCAAGAAAAACCTAGGACTTGCAGATTTCCAGAATTGTTTGAAGTATTGATATCCCATTAAAAAATATATATATATTTTCATCAGACTGCATGTAATAGAATATATGAACCCAATACTCACTCAAAAATAGAGTGCACTGTATTTTCCTAAGTTATAATATACACTAAAACTATAATATAAATAAATAATCTGTACAGTCTTCTCCAAGTTTGTTAATGCTTATTTGTTAATATATTTACTACTCATTATGTACTTGTTCAATAGCTATCATTCATATTAGATAAAGTTCAAATTTTTACACTTTACTCAGTAAATTAAAAATAAAATAAATAGAGGATTTGATAGCATTTTTAAAATGAAATCCTCATGGTATTTTTTTCAGTAAACTTAGGTACATTATTGTAACGCTAAGGTATAATTTTAGTTTCTAAATTAAGAAAGAGTTAACTGCTTTTACTCTTGTTAGTTATGCACTCAATATGAAGTTTAAACAAAAAAAGAAGCAAATGGTATAAAATTTCCAAAACAAAAGCTTTTTGTGATATCCCAATTTATTAAATCATCTGCTTGCTCTACTCTTTCTGGAATAATCTAAACAAATTAAATCAGGTAGTGCAAAGGTTCCTCTGCTCTAATGTTTGACTTCCATTCTGGCACAGCGACGCTGGACTCTCCAGTGATTTCTAAATTGCTTTATTGTGTAATTTGGGAGGACTAGAGGAATAGAATCTACAATCAGAGGCAGCTGGTCGAAACAGGTGTTGCAGAAAATTATAATCCTACTTTTATTAATCCTGTTTTTTACAGCCGCCCTCCAGTTATGCATGACAGGTATCCAAATAATCAAACATACAGTCTTCATTGCAACAATCTAAATTATTGTCAGGAGAAACATCAGGAATTACCGAAGCATTAACGCCAAAATAATGTGTCTTTCATGAAGTAAGCTTTTGTTATACTATAATTTCTTGAGTTTTCTGGGGAAAAATACATGTGTATATGTGTATTATATATGTATTATGTATGCATGTATGTATATGTGTGGATGTAATATTTATCACAAAACTGTGAATAATTCTGTTCATAATGGTGGTTTTAAATAAGCAACACATTTTAAATTTGCTTTTTCAAAATAAATTAAAAATGCAGCTTTGTGTCAACAAGTTCATGTCAATTGTTTAATGCAGCATCGGTAGTTATAAGCACATCTATAACGAGGGGTATACAAAATTAAGGATTTTTATGCAGTTATTAGCACTGTATTATTTTCATTTGTCTATCAGTATCCTATTAAAGCATTTCATCTCCTGATCAGCTTATTGTTACTCAACATATTGCAGTTACCGTCCTGTGTCACTCACAGCTCCTTGGAGCTGTCCAGCACTCAGCCTTTCTGAGAATGGTTTTCTGTTAGTGTATTTGGTAGGATGAGCTCACAAATGATTTTGAGAAGGACTGACACTAGTCCTCTCAGAACAGCCAAGGCATGAGAAAATTCTCCAATCTCATTTGATAAATCAACTCCAGTTAAATGAATGAAGCATTAGTATGAAAATAGAAGAGTTAAAATAGGCGCAAATGATTGTACATTTATTAGACTTAGCTAGTGAAATACTACATTCTTTTATAAGTCTTTGACTCAGGTTTCTTTTTTAAAAATAAATGTCAGGGTCATGATTTATTTTTCTTGATCTATATAATTTTTCAGTGGTATGAATTACTCGCTCAGAACTCTTAATTTCATTACACATATTTTCTATGTGAACATTAAAGATATTTCATCTTAATACTACAAATGTCCTAAAATTTTTGTCATTACTTTCAATATTTTACACATTTTTTAAACTTTAAATTTCACTGATAGAGAATACATGTGCACCATGATACTGGGGAGAAATATAATATTATGCATCTGAAAAATAAGTAACCTTGATTTGATCACTATCATGAAGTTTGTATAAAACTATGTGACTCCAACTGTGCAGAAACTAATGGAAAGTTAATTATGAAATAAAGAAGCTTAAGGCTATCAGCTGAAATTCCTGAAATATTCATTTAATTGTTCTTGATTCACTATTTTTAAATAAAGATTTCAGAGAACTATATTAAAAAGGGAAGTGATTAAAAATAAATGTCTCAGTTGTTATATATATGATCAGTATCTGGCTATAATTGAGAAATTCAAATATTGACTGACCCAGGTTTATCTATTTCTACTTTCTTCTTCTACTGCTACTTCACTATCATGGTCAAACTATCAAAGTAATTTATAAACAGTGAATTGAACCATATAGACCTCATATTTGTTGGAATCTTTTTCATTGAAAATGTGCTTTTATAATTGGGCTTCAAAGTCAAGAATAAACCTTAGGCTTAAATGTGGGACTTCATTACATTTTTGTATTTCATTTAGTAAATTTGGAATCACTATCTAGATTACTGTTTTTATAAAAGTGAAGCATCACTTATCTTCAACCCAATAACAGCTCTGTTATTTTTAGAAAGATTGCAAAATGCTTGGAGATATTTTCAGCTGTTTGTGAAAGAAATAATCATGCTAAAGTGGCATTATAGTTAATAATAAAGATATTAATAGTAAAAATAGAGAATTCTACACTTGCTGTCTCTAATTCATCTGCTAATCTCTCCTGAATCCAATTGCATCAGGATTTTCCCCTCCACTACTCAAGAGAAGTGGTTCTTGTCCAGGTCAGCAGTGATCTACACAAACTAGTGGTCATCATCACACACACCATATCAGAACTATTACAGAGTAACTCTTTCCCTCCTGTAAACACATTCTTCACTTGGATTAAGGCATTCCATATCCTCCTGATTTCCTTCCTACCATACCCACTGTTTTTTCTCAGTCTCCTCTACTGATCTTTTTTCAAATCCCTGTCATATAAACTTCAGCATACGTGAGGAGTAGGACCTCTTCTCATCTTTGCCCAGTCTTACTCTCTCCATCAACACATTCAATTTCATCACCTAAATGAAGCTTATATCTTAAAAAATAAAAGTTAAATTACAAGTCTGGGACTCTCTTCTGAAATACAAATACATGCTATTCTGCTTCTCCAATCAGATGTCTAATAACCATTTCAGCTGTATCATTAAAAATGAACCTAACAATATTCCCTGGAAAGTCTTGTTCTACCCAGAGACCTCTCTGTGTTGGTGAATGTCAATTCCTTATTTCTTAAGCCAAAAATGCTGGTATCATCCTTTACTTTTCATTTTCTATTACAAACCGTCTTCTATCCTTAAACGATTTCTGTTGACTGGACCTTTAAAACATTAACAAAATCTCACCACTTCTCACCATCTGCATCACTACTACATCTGTACAAAGCACCATTATTTCTCATCTGTATTATAGGAATAGCCTCTTAACAGGGTCTCCTTTCTACCCTTGCCTCCCTATACTTGGTTCTCATCAGAAAAGTCAGAAGAATTGTTTAAGTCATTTCCTATCACTCCTCTGCCCAAAGCCCTTTAATGGATTGCTATTTATCTCAATGCTAAATCTAGAGAATTAAGCATTATCTTTAATGCTTTATAGGATCTCCTCCCTCTCATGGCTCTCTGCCATTATTCATGGATTCAGTGTAATATTATTTGCCCCCTGGTCCCTTTACTCCAGGCAGATATCCCCTTGCTGCTCTTCTAATACTTATCTTCTCCCATATCTCCACATTGATTTATTCCCTGACCTCAGACAGGTCTTTTTGCTATGTTACCATCAAAGTAAATACTTCCCTAACTGCCTTATTTACTATTAGCCAAGCACCTTTTCCCCCCAACCACACTTTAAATATTATTATACTTATTGTTTTGGAATAATTTCAGTGTAGAAGAAAAGTTGCAAAGGTATTACAGATAGTTCCTATATACCTTTCACTCAGCTTCCCCTGATGTTAACATATATAAACCATAGTATATTTCCAAAAACAAAAAATCAACTTTGGTAGCAAATTTTTATTAAGAAGTCATCAGTTTTTCTGTTAATGTAATTTTTTTTCTGGGATCTATTCTAGGACATCACATTGCATTTAGTCATCATGTCCCCTTTGTCTTCGCTGCTCTGTGACAAATTCTCAGTTTTTCTTTGTCTGTCATGACCTTGACACTTGTGAAGCATACTCATCAGGTTTTATGCAAAATATCCCTAAGTTGGGTATGAGTAATGTTTTTTTAATGTTTAGACCGGAGTAATGGATTTCAGGAGGTGGTATGGAGAAGACGTGAAGTGCTCTTCTCAAATTGTATGGGGGAGTACATGATATTAACATGACTTCTGCCAGCAATCGTTTGTTCCTCTGTCACATGGCAAAACACATCATGGCTTCTGCAATTCTCTCCCTTCTCTTCTGGGATTCATTGATTTCAGCCCCATGCTTCCACGGTTTTCTCTCTTTCATAAAGTTTCATTCTTTTATAAAGGAGTCCAGTAATAGGATTAAGACTCATCCTGATTAAAGTGGATCACACCTTAAGTTAAGCAGCTTCATCAAAAGGGTTCTAATTAAAATGGGTCCATAGCACAGGAATGAATTAGATTTAAGAACACATTTTTCTGGAATACATACAGCTTCAAACCACCACATTCCACCCTCTGGACACCAAAAAGTCATGTTCTTTCTATATACAAAATACAGTCATTCCATCACAATATCCCCAAAACCTTAAATCATTTCAGAAATAATGCTTAGTACAAAGTCTCATCAAAATCAGTTATGCATGGGACCTGTCCTGGGGCACAATTCCCCTGTCTGTGAACTTATGAAACCTGGAGAACAAGTTATCTGCTTCCAATATACAAAGGAGAGACTTGTATAGGATAAACTATTCCATAACCATAGGGAGAAATTGGAAGGAAAACAGGAGGTCATGGGTCCTAAACAATCTGAAATCCAGTAGGGCATACTCCATTAGATTTCAAGGTCTGAGAATCTTCTAATGGAATAATGTTTTGTCCTCCAGGACTGATGGAGTGACAACAATACCCCTTCCAAGCTCTTGCATAGTGGCCATGCTCTCCCTGAAGGGTGGTGAAGATTTCACCCTCTGCAAGCATTAGGATGGCAGCCAGATTCTCTGCAATCACTGAGGCATGTGCTTCACCATCTGAGAATACTGGGGTAGCAGCCATACTCTCCACAATCCCCAGGGCACAGGCTTCAGCCTCTCAGAACAGTGGAGTGGGAGCACTCTTGCTGAACAATGGGATGGAAGGCCCTCTCTCTCAAAGCACTGGGGCAGACTCATTCTTTCCACAAACATGGGTGGGCCTGCTCTCTTAGCATGAGATGCCTTCAGTCTGAACCTAGTTAACTTCCACGGTTCTGCCCTTGAAGTGATTTTTCTTTCAACCTGTCCCTTTTCTGTCCCTTTTAATCTAGGCTGACAGTGGTTCTATTCATTAAGATCTTGTAAAAAAAGAAAAAGTAAGTTTTGTGTGAAGTACACTGGTGTCCAAACTATCAGATAGTATGCCTTTATACAGATTCTTCTTGGATAACTGCACTTCCATTCATTACTTGCACTGAAATGGCTGACTGGTTCCATGATCAGTTAAACTCTTACATGGAGCACTATTCTCTGGGGACTCACTTTCCAGAGGCTCAGAATTTTCATAACCATTAATTACCCTTATCCCTTTCCTCTGGCATTTTACTATAAGCAGCAAGGAGAAACCAGGCTGCACTTTCTACACTTGGCTTGGAAATCTCCTCAGTTAAATATTGCATCCATTGTTTGCCTTCCATTTGACTTAAGAATTCAATCTTACCATATTCGTTGATACTTTAAAACAAGGATGGATCACCTTTCCTCCAGTTTCCAATAATGCATTTATTATTTTTTTCTAAATCTTCATCAGAAGTACCTTTAGCACCCATATTTTTACCAAGAGTCTCTTCAAAGCAATCTAGGCCTTTTTTATCAATCACCTCACAATTCTTCCAGCCTCTATCCACTATCCAATTCCAAAATCATTTCCACATTTTTGGTATTTGCAATAGTAGCTACCCACTCTCCTGGCACCAAAATCTGTTTTAGATTCCTGAGCTGCTTAAGCAAATACTATGAAATGGTTTGGTTTAAACAATAGAAATTTATCCATTCATGGTTTGAGGCTGGGAAAAAAGTCTAAATTAAGGCATCATCAAGGTGATGCTTTTGCCATGAAGATTGTGGCTGTCAGCAATCTTGGTTCCTCATAGCAAGGCATATGTCACATAGCAAGACATATGGGGGCATCTGCTGGTCTCTCTCTTCTCTTCTGGATTTTGTTGATTTCAGCTTCTTGCTTCCATGGTTTTCTCTCTTTGTGTGAATTTCACTCTCTTATAAAGGATTCTAGTCATATGATTAAGTCCTATCCTGAGTAAGATACAACTTAACTGAAGTAGCCTCATCATAAGGTCCTTCTTACAAAGGGTTCTCATCTACAGTAGTGAATTAACTTTAAGAACATATTTTTTGGGTGTACATACAGCTCTGAACCACCACAGTCATGTATCAACCACGTAGTGCTGTATCAAAGAGTTCTATCACACTAAAAATTGCTTTGTTGGGTCCCATGTAGTCAATCCCTCACTCTCTTCTCCAACCCCTGCAGTAAGTAGAAGAACTGTAGTCTCCTGAGACCTGGAACAGAGCATAAGAATGAAGAAATGAAGCCACTCTTTTCAGGGACCTTCGAAACCCAATCATATTGTGTTCAGTCTGGACCCCTTCTTTCAGAGGTACACAGTAACTTCAATTTCTGAGCAATGCTAGGATTTTGCCTTAAAAAATGGACTACTTTTGGTCTCTACCCTTCTCCCTTCTTGTGCAGACTTAGAATTTAGCTTTCTCCAGTTTGCTAATTTAATCACTACTTTACATGTGTTTTATTATATATATATATATTTTTTTAAGAGCCTTAGATTACATAAATGTTACATCAAAAATAGAGGGAAGGTAAGCAGATGTGGCTCAAGTGATCGGGCTCCCATGTACCCTATGGGAGGTCCAGGGTTTGATTCCCAGGGCCTCCTGGTGAAAAGCAAGCTGACCGGTGCAGAAAGATGGCCTGAGCAGAGAACCAGCCCATGCAGAGCACTAGCCCACACAGGAGTGCTGGCCCACACGTAGTGCTGGCCCACGCAGGAGAACTGGTGCAGGAAGATGATGCAACAAAAAGAAATCCAGAAGAGAGACAATGAGAAATGCAGCAAATCAGGGAGCTGGGGTGGCGCAAGAGATTGAACAGCCTCGCTCCACTCCAGAAGGTCCTGGGACCGGTTCCCAGTGCTACCTGAGAAGACAAGCAGACACAGAAGAACACACAGAAAGCAGACAATGAGCGTAAAACAACGGGGGGTGGGGAGAGAAATAAATAAATAAGTCTTTAAAAAAAAAGAGGGGATTCCCATATACCTCACCCCTTACTTCTCCCATACTTTTTCACATTGATATCTTTCATTAGAGTGGTACATTTGTTACAATTGATGAACATATATTGAAGGATTTCTACTAACCATGAACTATAGTTTACATTTACACTTTGCCCCACACAATTTTATAGGTTTTGAAAAAATGTATAATGGCCTGTATCTGTCATTGCAATGTCATGCAGGATAATTGCAATGTCCAAAAAATGTTCCTATGTTATACCTATTCTTCCCTCTCTGACCCCTCAGAACCTCTAGTGGCCACTGCCTTTATAGCAAAGATACTAATTCCTCCACTGATAGAAGAAGAATAATAAGTTTGTAGTAGAATAATAATAGAATAATAATAATAAGTCTATGTTAGCCCATTGTTCATTCCCCAGTTTTGAGGATTTGGGGATGGTTATGCCCACTCTGTTTCTCATTGAGAGGGAGCCTCGATCCCATGGGGCAGATGGATGAAACTGTCTTGCTTGCCATTGTAGATACTTTCTGTTTCTTGGGATGGGCATTGTCCATCATCATCGTTTTGTTAGTAGTCCTGGGATCATCTAATGAACTGGAGACTAGGTGTTGCAACTCTGCTGACATTCAGGACTCAACCAGGCACATGAATAGAACAAAGATTTAAGTCTCTGGGACATACATTTAACAACCTTAGTGCTAGTTATATTTTCAAATAAGGGGGGGGGGCATGTGTAGGAAAATTATAAATGAATCTAAATCTGTTACATTGGGGAGCATAAATTCCAAAGTAAGACTCACTGACAGAGTGCCAAATTCCTGGATTATCTTCCCTGCTTATATGTCTAGATGTCTCTAGAGCCCACAGGAGCTCTGCTGTTTGAGGCACTGTTTACTGTGGCAGTCAAAGAGATCCTGCTGAGACGTGCATATGTGTAACCTCTGGAGTGATCTTCCAACTCACTTTGACATATTTTAGCCATAAAAACTCATTTGTATTTAATATTTCCCCCTTTTGGTCAAGGTATTTTTCTAGATGCATCACTATTTGGCACTTGGTAATAATCCCTCAGTTCAGGGAGGCTCATCCCTGGGAATCATGTCCTACACTGGGGGGAAGGTAGTTACTCTACATGCTGAGTTTGGCTTAGAGACAGTCCACATTTGAGCAACAAGGAGGCTTTTAGGAGGTAATCCTAGGCTAAGTTTCAATTTCAGAAGAAAATGTTCATAAGTACAATCATCAATATCCAGGGCCTGGCATAATGGTCTGTTCTCCTTCACCAGGCACTGACAATGTACTCAGGGGACTCTTGCTACTCTATTAGAGATTGTAGTAGGGCTCCCCAGCATGGGAATTCAATATACTTTCAGTATTATGTGGGTCTCCACACACCAAGACTATGCCCCATGAATACCTGAACATATTCATATGCCTTAGATGCATGCCCCAGGTGCACCTCTCCCCACACATCCCCCATCACCTACAGCCTGCACCGGTAATCATTCCCTGCCATGGTAGTTACCCTTCTGTGATCCAAAACCTCCCAAAAACCAATGCCAAAAAATTACCAAATAAAATTAATAAGAAATTAATATAATAAAAATAGTAATAAATAAAAAATAAAATGCAAAAATAAACAAAACCTGCAACATTTTGTTGACACTCTTTCTTCTGCTATACCACATTTTATGTGCTCTTTTACCTTTGGGTTCATTTTTTAAATATAATTTTACTGTTAAGTTAAGGAAGAAATAAAAATTAATATGTGTATATGTGTTCAATCACTTATTTACCTAGAAGCATACTAAATTGGTAGATTTTTAAAATAAAATGTAAAAAGATGAAGTTCTGAAAATACATATATTATGCAACCATTTAGGTAAATATATATACTTTAAAGGACTGAATGAGTGTAGACCAAAATCATCAGTGTATTTTCCTGTAGAGATTGTCGGCATATGCCTGAGGAGGGAAACAAAGGGAATTTCAATGTTTAATGCAATTTTCTACTTCTTTTGTTACATGATAATCTGTATTAAAAAGATTAATCATTAATATTTCATTATAGGGTGCATCAATATTTGTTATATTATCTGTGACTTTTTGTATTTTAAGTATTACATAATTTTAAAAGTAAATGTTAAAAGGATAGAAACAAAAAAAGTGTTATCATAGTAAAGTTATTTTAATAATCAATAACATATTTTGCTCACCAGGTGTATATCTGCCACTCATCAAATTGTATGGACTGTTTAATATCAGGCATTTGACATACATGCTAGCTTTTAATTTTCAACATGGAAATTGTCCCAATTAAAATATGCAGGGAATAAAATTAAAAAGAATATTTTCTTAAAGACTAATATTAGATATCCTTTGTAGAAACATGGTAAATGACAGTGATTAAATCAAGTCTGACCTAATGGCAGAAAGAACAAAATATCAATTTTCCTAGACAAGAATAGTTAATACACCTATATTTTCAGATATCTTCTTCATTAAGGATCCTATTATAAGCGAGGGTTATTATGCTTTTTTATCATAAATATATTGAGAGAATGCTAGACTTTCATCTCTGCTTGACTCCCCAAATGTGGAATATCATATTTGTCAGAAGTTTTAAAATTCACCTTTCTTCTTAAGATCTTTAACAGTTAAGAAATGGAATGGAAAAATCATTCAGATATACTACATTTTTATTTCAGTAATAATGTATTATAGATATAGAAGCATATGCCCATAATTTTCATCACTGCAGCTAGTAAGTTTTCATTGTCTTTGGCCAGGTGGCATATCTGTTCACATTCCAAAAATTTATTTTTGAAGGCCATACCAAAGGGCTCCCCTTGGTTTTAGTCAACACAGAGTATGCCTGGTTTAATGGGAACACTTGTTCTCAACATCTGTCATTTTCTTTTCTGCTCATACCCTGCATCCTTGCTTTTGCTCTTGTTTCCAAATATTTTCAATCTGTATTGTGTTACTTTGCTTTTCTCTTCCCTGTGTTTTGGAAACTATTTATTTTAGTGGAAATATCTTTAATTTTGCTTATTGTAAATGTAGTTAATGCCTATGAAACATTCAAACAATGCATGTATTTATAAAATTGAATTTATTTAAATTATTTGTATTTAATGAATAAGTTGGTGTGGTTTTTTTTTTGTTTTTTTTTTTTTTTACATTAACAATGCCACATAATAACATCAGAGAAAATAGTAGAGTATGGAACTATAGTATTCTGCCTCTCCATAAAAGCAATAAAAAATCTGGAAAAACATCAGAATAAAAATTTCTGGCCCTCTGGAATCTAAACAAAAGCTTGAGCAGTAAATGAAGAACATTAATAAAAAATAAATAAATAAATAAAAACCTGGAGATTATCAGTAATAAGGGCAAATTTTTTGGTGTCCTTACTTGCCTTCGTCTCGTCTCCCACTCCACAGCTCAGTGGAAGCCTTGAAAACAACAGTCCACATTCTCAGTATCAGTACATGAGAGATAAAATGGAACTCATTCAGAAATAATTATTTTAATCTGTTTTGTGACTCGCTGGAAGACCTACTCAAGGGGAACATCTTCATCTTTGACCTGTTATATGTCTCATGTTATGTCCACTACCCCAGAGATTTGAAAAAATATTTTTAGGCAAATGTTCTAATTTGTTGCCTGAAGCCATGAATAACACTTGGGGCAAAAACAGACAAACAAACAGTCTTGGGAATTAAAGCTAAGGAATCATATCTTTGGCAAATAAGGGCTTTGAAACTCTCCAAAATATTTCTCAGAATCTGGAAGGCCATGCACATGCCAAAGACTATTCTCATGCTCAGAAAAGACCTAATAATGCCCTAGGATTTCACATCTGGGTGATTTTAGGATTTGTGAATTCAGGAAGTGAAATCTATGTTAGAGCTGTAAACTTCCTGACTGAGTGTTGAAAGTAGACCCAACATTTACACAGAGTCCCTTAGCAAAGACTAGGAGATTTATTGGTTCCAGGACTTTAAAGAAATCCAATCATAAGGTAAAAACCATAAAAGCAGAACAGAGGCTATGTTGGCCACACATGGCCAAAAATACACACTTTACAAAATTAATGCAGAAAAATAACTAAAAATCAAACAACAATAATAAAACTAACAACAAACATTGTGGAGATGGGAGCATTTAATTTACAGACTTTTCATTTTATAATATTCAAATTGAGCATTTTTCAACAACAACAAAAAATTAAGGCATGAAAAAGAAACAAGAAAGCATGGCCTTTAGACAGAAAAAAAAGCAATCAACAGTAACTCTTTCTAAGGAATCCCAGTCGTTGAACTGTACAGCTATTTTAAATATGTTCAAAGATCTCAAGGAAACCATACCCAAAGAACTAAAATGAAGTATGAGAACAATGTCTTACTAAATAGAGAATATCAATAGATAGAAATAATAAATTGAACCAAATATAAATTCCAGAATTGAAAATTGTAACTAAAATGAATTTTTTGCTAGTAGAGATCAAACACAGATTTTAGCAGGCAGGAAAAAAAAGAGAATCTTAAAACTAGAAAATTGACCAATTGAGATTATTCAATAGTTTGAGGAACAGAAAGAAAAAAAGAATAAAGAAAAATGAGAATGCCTAAGAGACCTGTGGGGTGCCATCAAGCATACCGATATATGCATAATGAGTCAGAAAAGAAGAGAGAAAAGAAAAGAGCAGAAAGAATATATGAAGAAATAGTGATTGAAAACTTCCCAAACTGGATGGAAATCAATGATCAACACACAAAGAAGAATTTCAACAGACTTCATTTATTAAAAACTCAAAGAAGTCAACATCAAGACATATTATTATCAAACTATGAAAGAAAAATAACAGAGACAATTTTGAAAGCAGCAAGGGGGAAGTAACTCATCACATACAAGGGATCCTCAATAAAGTTAACAGCTGATTTCTCATTAGAAACCAATGAGGCCAAAGTTGATGAAATAAAATATTAAATGTTCTGAAAGAAAAAAGAAAACTGTCAACCAAGAATTCTATATCCAGGAAAACTATCATTGAAAAATGGAGGAGAAATTAAAACATTTCCAGGTAAACAAAAATAGAGGGAGCCCATTACTAGCAGACCTGCCCTATGAGAATTGCTAAAGTTAGTCCTTTGGGTTGAAATGAAAAGACACTACACAGTAACAAGAATCCACACAAAGAAATAAAGAACACTGGTAAAGTTAACAAATTAGGTATGTATGAAATAAAGTATTTATGTTTTTTTTTTCAACTCATCTTTTTCCTATCTGGCTTAAAGTAAAATTGCATTTAAAAAAATTATAAAACTATGTTGATGGACACATAATTTATAAAGATCCAATTATAGTTTAAGACAGGGGTTCTTACAAAGGGTTTTAAGCTTGAAATGAAATTCAAAGAAACATTATTCTTTATGTGTTGGTGCAGTTGTAACATATTTATTAAATAATACACAGTATAGTGTGGAGTTAATAAGGGGTCTGTGGAACGAAAAAGGTTAAGAACCCTTGCTTTAATAGCATAAAAGGAGGAAGAATTATATAGGCACAAAGTTTTTGTGTACATCAAAACTACATTGTATTAATTCAAATTACACTTTCATAAATTATGATGTTACTTGCAATTCCTAGTGCAACCACAAGAAATGTAACTCAACAACATATAGTAAAAGAAACAACAAGAAATCAAAATGCTACACTGAAAAATATCTTTCTAACCCAAAGAAAACAGTAAAGAAAAATTGAAGAACATAAAGAATATAAGATATATAGAAAACATATAAAAGCAGGACAGAAATAAGCTATCCTTTATCAGTAAGTGCATTAATATAAGTGGATTAAATTATCCAATTAAAAGCAGAGATTGGTAGAATTGAATTTTTAAAAATGATCTAAATGTAGGATGCCTACAAGTGACTCATTTTAGATTTTAGATTTCAAAATCATGAATTGGTTGAAAGTAAAAGGGTGAAATAAAATATTCCAGGCAAATAGTAATACAACAATAACTGTTGTGATTATAATAAGGTCAGACAAAACAGACTTTAAAAGAAAAATGGTTACAGGAGAAAAAGGTAAGTATAAAATGATGAAAGGGACACTCTAACAAGATGATATGAGAATAATAAATAAATAATCACATAACAACTAAGACCCAAAGTCCATGAAATAAAAACTGATAGAATTGAGGACATTTGGAAAATTGAACACAATATTTAAAGAATGCAATATGTTCCCAATAATGGGGTATAACAAATAGATAGAAGATCAGAAATGAAAGAGAAGATAGGGGAAACACTGTTAACCAACTGGGCCTAGCAAACATATACACAACTCTCTATCCAACAATAAATACCCATTCTTCTCATGTGCTTGGGCGGACCATATGTTAGGTCACAAAGTATGTCTAAATAAACTTCAAAAGTTTGAAATCATCCAAAGCATATTCTTTGACCACAATGGAATGAAATTAGAAATTGATAAAAGAAGGGAAATTGAAAAATGCACAATTATGTGAAAATTCAACAACACACCCCTAAATAACCAAAGTGTCAAAGAAGAAATCATAAGGGAAATTAGAAAATACATTGAGATGAATGAAAATGAGAACACAATTTACTCACATATATGGATGTAGGGAAAGCAGTGCTGGGGGTGGGGGGTGAGGATATATATCTGTAAATGTCTAAATTAAAGAAAAAGAACTAATTCAAATAAAAAAACTAAGTTTCTACTTTAAGAGACTAGAAAAAGAATAAAGCAGAGATAATGATGATTAGATGGTAATTAAACTAAAAAGAAAAATTAAAAGGAAATCAATGAAACCAAAAGTTAGTTCTTTGATAAGATAAACAAAATTGACAAATATTTAACTAGGCTGAAAAAATAAAAAAGAGACAAGATTGAAATTACTAAAATCAGGAATGCAAGTTTAGGCATTACTACCAACCTTACAGAAATAAAAAGGATTATTGGAGAATACTAGCAGCAATTGTATGCCAACTAACTGGATAAACTGGATGAAACAGACAAATTCTTAGAAACATGCAAACTACCAAAACCACCTTGAAGAGAAATAAAAAATCTGAATATACATGCAAAAATGTAAAGAATTAATCAGTAATAACAAACTTCCAACAAAGAAAAGCTCCAGCCCAGATATCTTAAGTGCTAAATTCTACCAAACATTTTAAAAAGAATTAACACCAATCCTTTCGGTACATTTTCAAAAAAACAGAAGCAGAGGGAACATCTCCTAACCCATTCTATAAAACCAATGTTACCCTGATACCAGAGTCAGACGAACATAATACATGGAAAACAGACAAATATCCCTTAGGACTATAGATGGATAAATCCTTAACAATATACTAGCAAACCAAATCCAGAAGCATTTTTAAAAGATATTACCTAATGGCCAAGTGGGATTTATTCCATGAGTACAGGTTTGCTAAACAAAAGAAAATCATTAAATGTAATACACCATAATAATCAAATGAAGAAATAAGTGATCATCTCAATAGATGGAGAAAAAAACATTTGTCAATATAAAAAATCTTTCATTATAAAAAAAGCACTCAAATTAGGAATAGAAACTATCTTCCACAACATTATGAATGGCATCTCAGACAAAACTACAAATAGTATCAAACTTAAACATGAAAAACAAAGTTGCCCCTTAAAATCAGGAACAAGACAAGGATGTCCAATTCCATTCAAAATTTTACTGAATTCCTAGCCAGGGCAATTAGGCAAGAAAAACAAAAGTCATCCACTTTGGAAAGGGAGAAGTAAAACTATCTCTATTTACAGATGAAGTGATGTTATATAAAGAAAATCCTAAAGAATACACACAAAAAACTTACTTGAGCAATAAACGAGTTCCAGAAAGTTGAGGGACATATGAACAACACACAAAACAAAACAAAACAAAACAAAAAAAAACAGTAGTACTTCTAAGGATTCACAATGAAAAATCTAAAAATGAAGCAAAGAGAATAGTTCCATTTACAATAACATAAAAAAATTAAAATATTTAGAAATAAATTTAACCATATATGTGCAAGATCTGAATGCTGAAATTCAGAAATCACTGTTGAAAGAAGTTATAGAAGACCTAAGTAAATGAATAAACATCCCATACTAATGAGTTGGAAGACTCAAAATTCTTTAAAGTGACGCTACTTCTCAAGTTGAACTACAGATTTAATACATCAAAATTTCAACAGCCTTTTTATAGAAATGGACAACCTTATGTGAAAATTCAAATAGAAATTCAAGGGACCCCCAAAAGTCAAAACAATCTTGAAAAAAAAAAGAACAAATTTGAAAGACTGACCCATTCCAATTTCATAACCAACAACAAATCTACGGTAATCAAAACTGTGTGGTACTGGTATAAAATAAATAATAAATTGGACTTCATCAAAATTGAAAACTTTTGTGAAACCAAGGGCATTAATAGGAAAGTGAAAAGACAACCCACAGAATTAGAGAAAATATCTGCAAATAATATATCTGATAAAGTTCAAGCATCCAGAAAATAGAATGAACTTTTACAACCCTACATAACAAAAAAATAAAAATGGGCAAAGATCTTGAACAAACATTTCT
The DNA here is from genome assembly GCA_026826555.1 of Tolypeutes matacus. Classification (NCBI taxonomy): domain Eukaryota; kingdom Metazoa; phylum Chordata; class Mammalia; order Cingulata; family Chlamyphoridae; genus Tolypeutes; species Tolypeutes matacus. Next base: position 1,789,164 of record JAKSZT010054561.1, on the reverse strand, counting down.
TCAAAGAAGATATACATATGGCCAATAGAAACATAAATAACAACATTATTTATTAGGGATATGCAAATTAAAACCACAGTAAGATACTACTTCACAACCACTAGGTTGTTTATAACAAAAAAAAAAAAAAAGAAAGAAAGAAAGAAAAGAAGTGTTGGCAAGGATGTGGAGAAAATTGAACACTTCTTCAGTTCTTTTGGGAATGTAAAATTGTGCAACAGTAAACAGTCTTTGGCTTTCCTCAACATTTAAAATAGAGTTATACTATAAACTCTCAGTTCCACCCCTAGGTATATTCCCACGAGAACTAAAAAGATGTGTTCACTAAAAAGCATATACACAAAGGTTTATAACAGCTTTCTTCATAATAATAAAAAATGGAAACCACCAAAATATCCCCCAACTTTTAAATGAGTAGAATAGACAAAATGTGGTATATCCATACAATGGAATATTGTCCAGCCATAAAAAGGAATCAAGTATTGCTATAGCCACAATATGAATGAACCTTGAAAACATGATAAATGAAAGAAGCCAGACACAAGGCCAAATAATGTATAATTTTATTTATATGAAACATCCAGAATAGGCAAAAACATAGAGACAGAAAGTAGATTAGTACTTGTAAGAGGGTGGAAGGAGGAGGTAATTTGGATTGACTGCTGTTAGGCACAGGGTTTCTTTTTAGGATGGAAAGGTTCTGAAATTAAGTAGTAATGATGGTTTCACATTGTGAATAGGCAAAAAATCAATAAATTGTATTGTATAAAACCTTTAAAATGGTGAGTTTTCTTAATTAAAAAATAAAAAACAAACAAACACATAAAAGCAATGCTATAAAAAGATTTTGTTCCATTTTCCTAATACTCATTTGCATAAGTAAAAGTTTGAACTAAGTTTAAATAATACATTTCACTCATATATATGTTGTCCTATTGCCTTCTTTAAAGGAAGTCCCAATTTACCCTTTCATTTAATGTAAATACTTTCTTTTTCACTAAGTTAACAATATCTTATGTTCTTTCTTACTGATCTTTGAAAAGCTGGAACTTGAAAATTATATTTCATCTAATTTGCATTTAACTTATAATGAAGTTTATTCCCTTTTCATATCTTTATTGTCTATCTTAATTCTGAGTAATATGTTCATGTGTTAGCAGCTTTCTTTAATTTTTTTATCAGATATTTAAATCTTAATTACAAAAAATTATTCTCATTTCAAAAGTAGTCTGATATAGTATGTTTAAAATAAAAAGTTAAATCCTTACATATGTATTTCCAGCTTCAAAAAGCAAATATTTTGAATTTTAGATCTTTTACTCTGCAGACAACCAGATATCCTCTCCAGCAACATTGTATTAAAATACCTATTTCTCCACAACATTCCAAACACTGTTTTATTAAATTTTAATATTTTATTAATATTATAAGTGAGTTGGTATCTTATTATTTTGGTTTGCTTTTTTATCATTTGTGTTGTTGAATATCTTTTGTATGTTTACTGTCTTTGTATTCTTTGTGTGAATTGCCAATTCATAGTTTTTGTCTACCCTTCCATGGGGTTGATTATTTCTTCATTTGTAGGAACTCTGTATACTATGGTAACTAACAATTTTTCTGTTTTAGGATATTTTATCCTAGTTTTCCATTTGTTCTTTGACTTTATTCAAGATATTTTTTTCTCATGAAAAATATTTTAATATTTTTGGAGTAAAATCTGACAATAATTATATGTAGTTTGCAAGTTTCATGTCTAAAAAAATTTCCTTTTCCAAAGACTACAGAGTTTCCTTCATTTTGTACTAATTTAGAGTATATTCTTAATATATTTTAAAATTTAATGCATTTAGAAATTATTTAGTATATGCTCTGAATTAGGCACCCAACTTAAATTTTCTCTAAATGGACAACAGATCATCGTAGTATCTTTCAATGATACTGCATTGCATCCAAAGAATCATTTTATGCATCTCCTTCATTTCACAGCATCTGTTTGCCATCTATGCAATACTTTTTCATTTTTTAAAAATGAGCTTTAACTTAACCCATTTTTAATAAGGCCTAGTCCTAAGTAATAATAGCCATGATTTTTGGGGGTGGGGGGTTAGGGATGCTAAAATACTTGTTAAATAATTTTCTTTATATGTTAAAATAACAGTTTTTAAAATTTAAAAATACTTTCCTATTAACTGTCTAAATAAACTTATTTGCCTGTGCTTTTATAAAAATTACACTATGTAAAATGCCAAAATTTCCCCACAGATTCAAAATGTCATCCTTCTCACTCACTGAATTTTCAACTATTCATGATCAGTTTGGGGTACCTGTGTTTCATTTTTCATTTTGTATTCTTACTCTAAAATATCTCTGCTTTTCATATTTTATATTGTGTAGAATTTTGTTTTGTATTGATTTGTTTTCAACTATGAATACACATAGTTTTCTGGCTTTTTACATATAAAATGTACTCTTGTGTATTTTCAAATGAAAACCAAATGCATATAGCATATATTAATCTATACTCATAATTTAATTTCTCTCAGAAAGCTAGTTTTCAAGAATTTATATTGCAAATTAGAACTCTGATTCCAATCTGCTCTTCATCTGTTAATTTTTTTTACTTAATAACTACAGTAGTTTGTCTTTACATCTGGACATTAAATTTTCAACTGGAAAACATAGCATGAATTACTTCGTATCAGAGCAATGCTTCTTGAGATACAACACAAAAGCACTTTGCTTAAAGGAAAAACTACAAGGACTAGAGAGAAGATTCTGGATGTTGGAGAAATGTGAGATTACGTGGCATTATTTCCTGGGGTATTTACAAATATGGGCAAAAGTCAAGAGCCCAAGAAGTAAGGCTTTGGCCATGCAGTGTGTCATTACTAGAAAACAGAGAAACCATATCAGATATTGCCAATCTAATGAGGCTGAAGATAAAATTGGAAGTGTGAGGGTCTCAGAGTCATGGACATTTTCCATCCTGAAGATATTTGCAGAATTTTAGAGTTACAAAGTATAGGAAAGGCTAAAACCTAAACTGACTAACTGAAAACAGGAATTGAACTTTTAGCAATCTTGTGGTGCTGTAAAAAAAAGAATTTTGGTTTAAGACAGGTCAGGGTGGGGGTAGGGGTGCAGTGACCACACCAGGCTTTCAGTTAAATGCCTGGGGACTCAGTCCTTTGAACATGCTTAAAGCAGAGGTAATTGAGCTTTGTGAAAACAGTAAGGAAGTCTCAAATCAGTTCTACCCTAATCAGCTTCTACATCTACTTAGCAGAGTAGAAGATGGACACTCTCTGGAAGAATTAAAAGACACCTGAAGCCTTTACAATTTTATTCTTATACACAATTTTTGGGCATCACAAAATATTTAGTACAGGTGCCAAAGAGAAATAAACAAACATTAAAAACAGGCCACAGGTGATCCAGATATAGGAATTAGCACTTAAATATTTTAATACAAACTGTTCAGGAAAACAGGAAAATAAGTACAAAATGGATGAATCAGACAAATTGAGAGCAGAGGATAAATACAGTCTTATAGTCAGTCACAAATAATTGCATTAATATATTGAACAGAAAATTTCCCTTTAAATTCAAATATCATTTTGGATTTAAAAATAAATTCCCAGGGATCGGATGTGGCTCAAGCAATTGAGCTCCCACCTACCACATGGGAGGTCCCAGGTTTGGTTCCTGGTGTCTCCCATAGAAGACGAGCAAGACAGCAAGCTGATGCAACAAGGTGACGCAATAAGGAGACACAAAGAGGAAACACAATAAGAGAGCCAACAAAACAAGGAGCGGAGATGGCTCCAGAGACTGAGTGCCTCTCTCCCACATGGGAAGTCCTGGGTTTCAGAAGCACTTAAAATAAGGGTACATACATTGAAAGTAAAGTATAGAAAAAAGAAACCAAGCAAAAGGTAAGAAAAATAAGGCTGGTAGGCTGGTATGACTACTTTTTATTTTCAGAAAAAGTAAATTTTCAGTCAACCAAATAATCATCAGAGATAACAAGGAGTATTATATTATTAAAGAGTCAATTCGTCAAAAAGATATAGTAAAATGCTTGTTTATGAATCTAACAAGAGACCTTCAAAATACATGAGGGAAAAACTGAGAGAAACAATACAAGGAGGACAAAATCCATAGTCACAGTTGGAGGTTTGGGCAGAAATTTCTCAGTAATTGATGGAAAAAATATACAAAAATAAATAAGAATATACAAGTTTGGACAATACTGGTTGATATTTTTTACCTACTTGATATTTTTAGTAACTAAACCTAACAATTTCAAAGTACATATTCTTTGCAAGTGCACTTGGACTTTCAAGATAGAACAAATAATTGCTTTTCGGCTTTTTGGCTACGATCAAGTGTAGTGCCAAGTGGTATTATTAGTTTAAGATAGAACAAATGCTGGACCATAAAACATATCTCAATATGTTTCAAACTGTTGATATCGTACAAAGTATGTCTTCTGATCACAAGTTAGTAAATGAAAAGTCAATAATAAAATATCTAAGAAGTCCCAAAATGCTAAAATAATAGATCAATATACTTCTAAACAACCTATGGTTAAAAGAAACATCTCCTAAGATGATTAGAAAAGGACCTATCTGAAAAGAAAAACAAACTATTAAAAGTTGTGAGCTATAAGTAGCATTTAGAGGAATTTATTTTTATTAGGGAACAAAAAAAATGGTTTCAAGCCAAAGTAAGAAGAAGAGAAGAAATAGAAATTAGAATAAAGATCAGTAAAACAGGTATACTAAAATAGAAAAAACTAACAGCAAAAAGTTGGTTCTTTGAAAAGAGTAATACAATATTTATTTTAACTTCTTGCAAGACTGATCAAGAATGGCAAAAACAATTCAAATGTTTGGAAGGACATGAAACAGTTACAAATATGTGCCAGGACAATGGGGGAGGTGAGTCATAAGCTTTGGAAAACTGATGATATCTACCTAAAGCTAAACTTACATATGCCTTATGATCCAGAAACCCCACTCCTAGCTATAAGACATGTTCCAGAATGTTCATACCAGCACTATTAATAAGAAGTAAAAACTAAAAACTGCCCAACTGTTCATGTCTATCAGTCATAGAAAGTATACACAATGAGGTATTCACATAATAGAACATTATAAAGCAATAAGTATAAATTAATACTATAAACAATGTCATGGCAGAATGTCAAAAAATAATATTGAGCAAAAGAAAAATATTGTATTTTCACAAAGTTATAAAAAAACGAAAAACAACTTCCTGTGTTAAAAGTCATATTAGTGATTGCCCTTTTGGGTGTTAGTGATTGAAAAGAAGCATGAGAGGGAATTCCAGGGTGCTTATACTCTTCTTTTTATCAATCCAGGTTTCTATTGCATGGATATGTTCTTTTGTGAAATTTCCTAGAGTTTTATACTCATGACTTGTACACTTTTCTGAATCATTGTTATGTATAAAGATTTCTTAAAATTTAGTTGTCCCTCATAGTCTGTTGTATTGGGAAGAGCAAATTTATGATACATACAGAAGCTATAAAGTAATGCAATACAATAAAGTGCATTGTATCCTGCTTTCTTCAGTTTCATCACTTCATAGTTGTAAGATGAATAATGCTGCAGTCACCAAATTAGTCTTGTATTTTTATTAAAAACAAATACTAATATTTTATGTTATTAATAGTTCCTTTTTCAAAAGAAATAATGCTAATAAACAAAAAATTACATATGTTTAGATGTAGATCTTGGTAAAATAATCAGTCCTAGCTGTAAGAGTTCTTTTGATCTGAAATGCTCCAGACAAGTCTTTTATTCAGAAATATTTTATTTAATTCTCCAGATTTAATTACATCTTTATCCCCTCTGCAGTGCTGTCCAACAGTAGTTTGTCTGATAATGGAAATGTTCCAATATATTGTGCTGCTATTTATAATTTTAAATGTGACTAATGCTACTGAGGAGATGAAATTTAATTTTATTTAATATTAACTGATTAAAATTGAAATAGCTACTTGTGGCTACTGGCTACTATATTGGACAGCATAGATCTAGAACTTCAATTTAAGATGATATTGTATATTTTAAAGTAATGTTCCATTTCCTTTTCTTTGTTTTTGCTCCAAAACATTAAAAATATATATATATTTCCTTGAATTGGTGCTCTGAATTTCTAATTTAGTTTTCAGAAGTGCTTTTACTGCAAATCACTGACATTACATTTCTTGCTGGGTGTCATCATTGTATGCTCATCTTTACTGATTGATTGCTATGTCAGTGTTTCTTAAGCTGTGGTTTATAAAGCTCCTATATAAAAACCCTAAAATGTTGATTCTACAGAGCCCATCCCAGAACTGCTGAATGAGATTTTTAGCAATGGAATCTTGAAATCTGTATTTTATCAGTCTCCCACAGTGATTCTTATGAAAACCCACATTTAAAAATCTCCGATACAGAATTCACTATTTCAACTTACGTATATGTTTTAGTACCTACATATGTTTAGTGTATTAGAGTGCCCACATAGTGAGTAGATAAGAGAAAATTGCTCTCATGAAAGTCACAAGATGGGCACCCATGAAAAGGAGCTTCTCCTGAGTTCATGCCTAATTGTAGACAAAGGGAATGCCTCACAGAAGTTAGGCTATTTTTATAAAAACCAAAATCTCTTCAAATGTATGTAGTGAGGCTTCTCTAGACTCCAGAGTATTTCTCTCAGTATGAACTTTAGAGTTAAATAATGTGGGTGAGAAGCTGAGAAACCTAGGCCCCAGCCTATACTCTTAAACTTTTCATATGATTCTAGTTCATTGGTTCTTAAACCTTTTTAATGAGCCTGGAGCACTATGTTCTTTATTAGCTCCAAGGTGGTTCTGATAAATACTAAAGTTTGAGAATCTGTTCTAGGTGTCAGGAGTCAGGAAGGAATTTGGTTCTTTTGAGTCTATTTTTTATGATACAGCTTTTCTTTCCTTTCACCACCACCACCATCACCAATATATTTTTCTTTATATATTTTTATCACATTTATCACAGTTCTTTACATTGTCATTAAAAGCATAAACTGACTCAAACAATGCTGCTTTTCTCCCTACATAGAGGATACTGATTATATAAAATAATTGAGCAAACAGTGGTCCCTAACACATTAGTTCCATCAAATCCAATTTTATGAAGTTATGAAAACTTCAAGTCCTTCTTAGTATTCCTGTTGCCATGTTGAGTCTTAGTTTTCCTTCTCTCCATATAAGTTTTTTCTGTTACTGTACAAACCAGAAGGACTGCCCTTTGTTTCATGATCTTGTGAAAGCTGGATCTCCCACTCAGATTTATGGGCGGACGGGAAACTGATATATATAACTCCTCATCCCATTCTCAGATATAATATGTTTTAGTACTGGTGTATCTTTCCCTTAACTTAAATAAAAATTCTGTTTGATTTTATCATATGTTGAATTAATTGCGTTCATAAAACACTTCACAGTTCCATCTGGTACTGTGGTTCTTAAAAAAAAAATTTTTTTTTAGTGTCAGTTGTTTGTTTCCACACACAGGACTGCACACACACACATTCACACACTCACACAGGCTTTGGCACCAAGGAAGAGGATGGCAACACAGGCCTCACGGTGTTGACAGAGAAAGATGGAAATGGTTTCTCCTTCCTTCACTGGGGTCTGAGGAACCCACCAGCAAGCTTCCTCCTTCCACCTCTTAGCCAATGAGAAGCCACGTTTCTGACATGTTTATTCCAAAAAGTAAGTGGAGAAGGGATTGGCCTGGTCCCACGAGATGGGGGGTGGGAGGGTGGTGACGCTATGAAAAGCATGGGGAGAGGGACACAGTTATCGGGCTTCTGGACAGTCTAGACCTGGCTCAGCAGGAAGGGGCTGGGGCATATGGATGGGTCTATTGTCTGACACTGATTATGTCAACAAATTCAGGCTTGAGGGAGGAGCCATCCATGAGGAGCCATCCACATAGGCTGGCTTGCCAGCTCCTTGCAGGTTGCCCCAGCTTCAGAACCTCCATAAATGATGGGGTGTTCAGAGCCACTGCATCAGAAACATTGAACTTCAGCCACCTCCGGAGTTTCTTGTACACTTCCAGGGTCTGTTGAGTGTTGTGGTCTTGCGGGTATCAATGACCTACACGGACTCAAAGGCCAGAACTACCTTGTTCCAGTTTTTCACGTTATCTGCGATGACCTTGGTTTGCTTGAAAATAACTCAGTGATGTCAGCTTCCCTCTCATCTAGCTTCTCCCCAATGCAGGGGATCACTCCAAGTCTGCCAGGTCCTTGGCTACTTTTTGTCCAATCAGCTCATCTAATTCTCCAAAGTCGTGCATTCTATCCCAGTGCCTCAGGACTACCACGTGGCTCCATAGTTTTTGATCATCCAGGGATCATTTATTTGTGGCATTAAAACTATCAGAATATAATATGTCACTGCCAACCCCTACCTCTACCTCTATTTCCTGTTTAGTTATTTTCTGGGATTACTGTTTCTGAAATGGCAAAAAGATAGCTAACAGAATATAAAAACAATCTTCATAAATCAGTAAGAAAACGGAAATAATAAAAAAAATAATGGATGGTGGATATCAGTAGACAATCACAAAAGAAGAAATTCAAATGGCAAGATGCTCAACTTCATTAGAAATTGGCAAAAAAACACTAAAATATGACAGTATTGTCTGTTTTTCAGATTGCTAAAAGTTGAAAAAAATTAATAAAATTCTATTTTGGCAAGTATGTAGATAAATGGATAGACTCATCTACTTCTGGAGAAATGGTAGATTGATAAAGTAGCTTACAGGTATTTATACAAGAGAAATATCCATGTGTGTAAACAAAAAGCCTTGATTTTGATATTACAACTTTGTAACTAAAAAATTAGAAACACTTTCAAGTCTGTATGCAAACAGGAAAGTAGTTAAAGGAACTGTGGGACGTCAATATTACACATTACTATGCAGAAATTCTTTCTATTAGCAAAAAATTCCCCAAGACGCATATGTTTTATTAATAAACAAAAAAGATACCAAGTAATGTATATTGTGTGGTTTTATTTATGGCAACAAAGAATGGTTTTGTGTACACATACAGAAAGCATACTTTCATGCATATGCATATTACATTTATTCATACATACATAAATGCATAGTAACATTCTTTAAAATGGCATACCAAATTATTACTAGAAGTAACCAAGGGGAGGAGAGTAAGATTGAATGGGATACAAGTGAAGTTTTAGCTTTATCAATACAGTGTGAATTCATAAATAAAATATATATTTTGCCTAATGCTAATGCAGGGAGGGCAAGAGGACAGCTCCAGAAGTTTTTCCTGAAGGAAAGAGGTGCAGTTGCCAATGTAATGGTTGGTAAGGATATGAGTCAAGGTCTGGAAAATACAGAAGGGTTCTGATGTCTTTCCATCTTTTCACAGGAGGTCTGAATGTGCTTTTTTCAAACTGGTTTCACTTGTATTAAATGTATTTCATATTTTCCCCAGATTTTAGCCTTATATAGACTGTCAGTCTTAGGGTTGGGCATAGTGATCTCTTTTCTCTTCCTTTGTAATCTAGTGGGAAGTTGGGGAAGCCAACATCAAGAGCAACAAGCCAGATATCACATTAAATCAGAAGATTGAATAAAATATTTATAAGTGGCATTTGAATTTGCTGAAATAGTCCCTTTAGGAATTCATTTTGAGATCCCTCTTTAATATTATACAAGTACAAAAAATTTAAACCAGACCCAAATTACTGTAAACCGTCGATCAATCCAAAGCCTGTTCTGTCAAAAGTAGTAGTGAGAGTGGAGAAAGGGCAAGGATTGTGGGAGCAAATTCAACAATAGATACTCCAGGACTAATGCCTAAGTACTGTCAAGCCTGAAGCCAAGGACAAAGTGTCACTCAGCAAGTGGGCTTCTCCCTCAAAGAAAAAGTTACAAAAGAGTTGAAGAATTAAGCTGCTAAATCGGTAATAACTCTATAGAGTTCCATAGAAACATTTTGTTTTACAGATTTTAAATGACCTGTCCTTTTATCTCTCCAAATAAATGTTTAGAGTTTGTATGATATTATTTTTCATTTTATATGTAATACAGTAAGGAAAGGACTGCCAAATATGGAAACTTGTTACTGCCCCTTAAGTTTTATTGAGAATTATATTTGTCCTATATAAATTTTAATCTCCTTCATAGTCCCTGAAGGACCAACTTGAAAACTAACCTCCAGATGTGCTGTGACTAGGAAATCTCCTCTCAGATAAACATAATGACCAGCAAAACTCTATTATTTTCTTTATTCTTTTACCCTGCACTCTGCTTAGCTTTTCTTTTTCTGGCAAATGATGAACCAAGTCCCGTAGCAATTGGCTCAGTTCCTTGTAGAGCTACAACTCATCATAAACTGGGAAGCCTCCAGTTTGCATCAGATATTAATAGTATCCAGTGGAATATCTCTGTGTGCATTTAAGACAGAGCAAGGAAATGTTTAATGGGAAGTGGTTTCATTATAACAAGCTGCTGAATTATTTACTCCTATAAAAATGTATCTGCTGGAGTCTCCTGAAAAAGATCCTCTTGGTATATACAATTGTTGTCTGCATTGAAATAAGGATGAACACCACTTCCATCCTACATGCACCCAGGAGCATTTAAATTATTCTCCTATCTCTCATTGTCCTTTTGTGTTTGCTAAAGTGAAGTTAAGGAAAGTAATGCCTATATATATTGAAAGTAGTGGTCAGAGTGCAGTACCCTTATCCTTCAAAAAGTGTTTTTGAATTACATGGTTTTAAGAAACACTTGAGACCGTTTAAAATGACCATAACAATGTAAGGAGCCCTTAACCATGAGGAAAATAGGATGTGTGTTTTCCTTACATATATCAAATATCATGATAGTAACAAGAATTTAGATTACCAATTAAATTAAGAATAAATTCTTACAGGTTTGAGGTTAGAAAGGTGATAAGTAATTATTTAGTCTTACCTGTATTGATTTCCTCCTGTACACTTATGGGACATTACCCATAGAAATATTAGCTAAGAAACAGGGCCAGATAAGGAATAAAGGATATTCCCCTTTATGAGAGTCAAGCACTCACTATCAAGACTGTCAAATTTTAGCAAGGCCTTTCATCTCCATCTGACTTAAAGACAATGATGAGATGTTACATATATGATTTAGTTTATTCTTAGAAATTGGAGCTCCTATTTAAGATCTGAAAGCACTCAAAAAAACTGTTTAGATATGGTCTTGTCAGTATGTGATAGACAAGAGTATGTTTCTAAGAATGAGTCATTATCAGTACAGGCTATCTTTAATACAGTGGTTTTAAACTGGGAAGATTTTGCACCTCAGAGAACAGCTGACAATGTCCAGAGTCCTTTTGTTTGTCAGGCCTGGAGGAGGAAGGGTGTTTTAGTTTCTTCATTCCTAAAGCAAATACCATTCAAATGAATGGGCTTAAACAGTGGGAAATTATTGACTAGCGGTTTTGAGGATAGGAGAGAGGTCTAAATCAAGGCATCCCTAATGCAATGCTTTCTCCCAGAAGTCTGTGGCATTCTTGGACTGGCTGCCAGCAATCCTTGGTCCTTGGTCCTTTGTCACATGGAAATGCACATGGTGGCCTCTCCTGGCCTTTTCCTTCTCTTTTGGGTTCCACTGTCCTTCAACTTCGTGCTACTCCCACTGTGGCTTTCTTCTTTCTCCATGACCTTGCCTATAAGTCTTTCAGTAATAGGATTAAGACCTATCCTAGGAAAGACCTTACTGAATTAATCCTCTCAATAGATCCTATTTGCAAAGGTTCATACCAACAGGAATGGATTATGTTTAAGAACATAATTTTTCTGGGGTACATAGGTCCAAACCATCACAGAGGAGTTCTACAGGCATTTTATGGGTAGAGGCCAGGAAAGTGCATAGGCTTCTACAATGCACAGGACAACCTTTCACAACAAAGAATTGCCTGGTCCAAAAAATAGCAATGTCTACCAGGCTGAGGCAGAGAAATCCTGATTTAGAAGTATCATCTTCTTTAAGGTTTTAATCCAAACATAAAACTTAAGAAAGCTGCAACTCCAAACCTTACAGCTTTAAATTCATGAAAAGCAAGGCTTCTTAAGTGAAGACTACTAAAATTTAGACAAAATAAATAATGATTTGGTTTCAAATAGCACACAACTGATAAGTATAGTATTTGAGTCCACTAATGCCCCCCTATTTCACTGCCCAGTTTACCTGCTGACCATTATCAACTAGATCCAAGAAAAATAGAAATCCTTGGTTATGGACCCTTAAACTCCCTGAGTGGCCACATGCTCTATCACTATTGATGTGTGATTAGACTCATACTTCTTAGTGCATAGAATATTTGATGTGAGCTTATGACCCCACATTTCCCATAACCTCTGCCTACTTTTTATAGAGTTTATTTTTTATTGTTTCTTTAGCTCTTTGTTTGCTAGAATCCAAATTTAGTTTCTTGTTTCTACTACCTAATGCTCTGGGACTGTCATTCAGAATTAGGGGAAAATTCAGGATTTGACAGAAGAAAGACTAGGATAGAATTTTAGCTCCACCAATTACTCTATGCACTTCAACAGATTAATCTCATAGGAGTAAAGTCTCTCAGCTTTGATTTCCTCATCTGTTAAATATTTCATTTTAAAGGTTTATGTGAGAATCATATTAATGCATATAGCAGTTTGGCATTATTTATGAATTCCAAAAATAGATATTGGATTATGTTTGTAAACTGATCTGTTCCTATATGTGTGACTAAATTATGGTTAGGGCTTTGATTGGGCCACGTCAGTAGGCCCCTTGGTGGGTGGGGACTCACAAATAAAAGACATGTCAAGGACAGAGTTGGAGTTTTGATGTTGGAGTCTTGAGCTGGAGCCCCAGGAAGTAAGCACACAGATGAGCTTTGTCGTAAGGAAAGAGAGAAGGCCTTGTGAAGAGAAACAAGCCATTTGCCTAATAGTCTCAGCTGGACTTGTGGAGCTACCAGCACAGCTGAGTCTGGAGAGGGGCAAGCCCCAGGAACAGCGGAATCCAGGAAGCCTGAACCCTGGCAGACTTCTGCAGCATCTTGCTCTAACATGTGACCATAGACTTTGGTGAGGGAAGTAACTTATGCTTTATGGCCTGGTAACTATAAACTTCAACCCCAAATAAATACCCTTTATAAAAACCAACTGATTTCTGGTATTTTGCATCAACACCCCTTTGGCTGACTAATACAACATACATGCAAAATGTGTTATGAGCTCTAAAGTGCCAAAAATGTTCACTTAAAATTTGTGTTTTAAACCCTCAGGAGAAGTCAAATGCCTCTTGCTGTCTGTTTTGTTTCTGTTATCTGCAATCAATCTCTGCTGTGACCACCAAATGGAAAATGCCATCTCTTTCCAGTCTAGATATCTAAGGTTCTACACTAGACCCCAGATCTCTTAGCCTGTTCTGTCCTGCCATCTTTAGGTTGTGGTGTAACTCTCAGGTGAGGTGACATCAAATATATAGATCTTAACTCAGAAAATAAATTGTGCTTAAAAATATGTGTGTTAAATATATTTGTTTGACCTTGTTTTACCACCGTAGGTAAATTTTTGTTTTAGGCCATCAATGTTACCATTCATAATATGAATACTATGCTATTCATTTTAATTTGCCATTGCTCTAATTGATTATGAATAAATTCATTTTCCTTGTAATTAAAATTTTCACCAAAAATACATGTTTAGGGAAGCGGCTGTGGCTCAATCAGTAGGGCTCCCGTTTACCATATGGGAGGCCCCGGGTTCGGTTCCCGGGGCCTCCTGGTGAAGGCAAGCCCGCCCGCACGGCGTGGTTAGCTGACCCATCGAGCACAAGCAGCAAGGGGGGGATAAATGAATAAATAAATAAAATCTTAAAAAAAAAAAAATACATGTTTAAGTGATAACCATTCTAAGTATTAAACCACTAAAATTCTTTCCTGATTTATCAGCCAAGTGTTTATTCACACCACTCATACTTACCAGCACCTTACTTAAATACAAATAATATGAATGATTATATGCAAATAGGACTTCAAAATAACAAGCTAAATGTAACTCCAACCTTCAAAATAATTATTTCAAATGGCTTGCCTTAGAAGCATTCAAACCACATATAAGAAAATCAGAATTCATTTTATTAAAAAGGGACCAATTTTAAGTCTTGTAAATTTATGAGTTTGATCCACAAAATATGTAAGCTTTTCCCAATTTCAAACTATATAATAAATTTGAATTATATAAAATCCACAGATAGCATTTACTCATTAAATATGTGATAAATACATTAATAGATACATTAATAAAATTTTACACAAAGAGTTTGATTTCATACATAAATATAATTTTTAAATGTCAATTATAAGGTGCTTAAAATATGCATTGCATATAAGAGCACAAAACATTAGTCATTAATGTGATTAATTTTATCCATTTACTCCATCACTTATTCATTCAACTGGATATACTGAGAATAAATATTCATTAGGGTACAGTGTTACATTCTAAAGATAAAAGTTTTAAATAATCAGTTTAAAAGTTGCTCAGGGAGCAGATGTGGCTCAAGCAGTTGAGTGCCTGCTTCCCACCTGGGAGGTCCCGGGTTTGATCCCTGGGTGCCTTCTAAAAACAGCAAGCAAACAAATGAAAAACCAACTCAGGGAAGCAGATGTGGCTCAGTGATTGGCCACTGGCTTCCCACATATGAGGTGCTGGGTTCAATCCCTGGCCCTGGTACATAAAAAAAAAAAAAAAAGAAAGAAAACAAACAAACAACAACAAAAAAAAACGTTGCTCAAGGAATTATCAAGATTATGTAAAACATAGTGATTTCAGTAGAGGATGAAGATTGTGGCTAATAGTATAAATATAAGAATGTTCTTTTACAAAGTGCTAAGAATATGGTTATACATGGGGAAATTAAAACTAATGTAACCTCTGAAAAATAATAATTAACAGTAATATTGTAATATTTTTACAGTAATGGCAAAGTTATTCTATCAATTCTAAGAGACAACTATGGGAAATATAAGGGAGTATGGGATTTTTCCTTTTGGAGTTATGAAGACATTCTAAAATTGATGAGGTGGTGACAGCACAACTCTGTGATGAAA
Source organism: Tolypeutes matacus (assembly GCA_026826555.1). NCBI lineage: Eukaryota > Metazoa > Chordata > Mammalia > Cingulata > Chlamyphoridae > Tolypeutes > Tolypeutes matacus. The sequence continues at coordinate 1,773,975 of JAKSZT010054561.1, read as the reverse complement.
AGGAAAGCCACTGAGTATACACTTTGAATGAATTGTACAAAACATGGGGCTCTATAATACAGGAAATCCAGTGGTGGACAATGGACTATGGTTAACAGGATAAATATGAGAACATTCTTTCATGAACTATAACAAATGTATAATATTAACACAGGGGGTTAATAATCAGGTGGGTTGGGGTGTAAATAATCAGGTGTTTTTTAGGTGTATTTTTTGTTGTTTTTGTTCAAATTCAGTGTTGTGTTTGTTGAGTTATTTTGCAAATGTTTGTATGATTGTGAGAATTTTGATTTTTACCCACAATAAAAATAAATTAAAAATTTTAAAATAATTAATTAATTAATTAATTAATTAATTAAAAAAAAAAAAACAGTAGGAGAGCAAGAGGACAAATTTACTGGTCCAGCGCCTCCTCCACGCTCAGATCCATGGGGCAGTTTGTGCAACTTGCAGCAGCTTGCTGACCTGTATGAAATCAAGTGTAGGTCCCTTAGGATTGGTCAATGCCTGGTAGCAGTTTGGTAGCCCACACATATTCAAGTGAAGGTCTCAGAGGGAAATTTATAGCTATGAATTCCTATATTAAAAAAGAATAATTATCTCAAATCAACAATCTAACTTCACATCTAGGGGAACTAAAAAAAAAAAAAAAGCAAATTAAACCTAAGATTTGTAAAAGAAATAAAGGTTAGAGTAGAGATAAATGAAGGCAAGAATAGAAAAATATAGAGAGAATCAATGAAACCAAAAGTTGGTTCTATGAAAAGATCGATAAAATTGAGAAGCCTTTAGTTAAACTGACAAAGAACAAGGAAAGAAGATGCATACACCTAAAATCCACAATGAAATCAGGATGTTAGCACTGATCTTGCAGAAATTAAAAAGATTATCAGAGACTATTATGAACAATTATATTTCAAAAAATTACATAAGCTAGAGGAAATGGAAATACTTCTAGAAACACACAACATACCTAAACAGAATCAAAAATAGAAGATCTCAACAGACCTATGTAACAAGTTAAGAGACTGAATCATTAACCAAAATCCTCCCTTTAATTAAATATCCAGGACCAGGTAACTTCACTGGTGAATTCTGTGAAACATTCAAAGAAGAATTAATTACAATCCCTCTCAAAAAATTGAATAGGAGGGAACTCTTCCTAATTAATTAATTCTATGGGGCCAACACTGCCCTAATTCTAAAGCCAGATAAATACATCACAAGAAAAGAAAAGATAGCTACAGATTAACTTACCTTATGAATATAGATGCAAAAATACTAAATAAAATACTAGCACAGCATATTAAAAGAACTGTATGTCATGACTAAGTGGAATTTTTCCCATGAATGCTAAGGTGGTAACACATAAACAAATCAATCAAAGAAATACACCACATTAACAAAATGAAGGGGAAAAAACACAACAATCACAATGGATGCAGAAAAGGCATTTGACAAAATCCAACACATTTTCATGATAAGAACCCTGAGATAAGCAGGAATAGAAAGGAACTTTCTCAACATGATTAATTACTTGTATGAAAAATGCACAGCTAACATTATACTCAGTGGTGAAATACTGAAAGCCTACCCCCTGAGATCAAGAACAAGACACTATCATTACTGTTATTCAACATTGTATTGTAGTAGAAGTCCTTGCCAGAGCAATTAGACAAGAAAAAGAAATAAAAGACATCCAAATATGACAGGAAGAAATAAAACTATCTCTATTTGCACATGACAGGATCCTTTTTGTAGAAAAATCCCAAAGAATCAACAAGAAAACTACTAGATCTAATAAATGAACTCATCAAAGCTGCAGGCTATAAGATTAACAGAGAAAAATCATTTGTGTATTATACACCAGCAAAGAATATTCTGAGATGACTTTAAAATATTGAAAGCAGATCATATAAGTAAAAAAAATACCAAGATTAGAACTAATATCAGGTATTAGTTTATTCAGGGCTCAAATTATGTGAACTTAATCCAATTCTCTCTCTCTTCCTTACCTGTTCTTCTTGAGCACTGACTCTATATTAGATGTTCTGTTTTAGTCATAAGGCAGTAGTTGCAATAACCAGGGCTACACTTTTCCACACCCAGGGAGATAAGAAGCTATATGTCTGATAAGGAGGGAAGATTTATTTTCTCAGGAACATCCAGCAAAGTTGTTCTCACAGTTCACTGGCTCTTGTTGGGTTATGATTATGTGTCTATCCCTAAATTAATCACTGAAGCAAGAGCTGGGCTGGGATAGGGCCCTAGAATCAGGTGTGGGTCATTCCCATCCAACTCAAAAGTCTGATAATAGGGAGAAGTGAATTCCCCAATATACAGTCACAGTTGTTATGGTGGATGTGAGGGTGAATTGATGCCAAAATCAACTTCAACAAATTAACACTCTAGCACCTCCCTCTCTGCATCAGTTTTGGCTCCAGACATTGCTGGAGTTACGCTGAGAAATGACATGATCAATAAAAATCTTCCAAAGTTTTCCAAGTCCAACGGTCTTTTTTTAAATTTCCATTAGTCAATAACAATAGGGGCCACAATTATGAGATTATGATCATTTGAGTGCAGAACAGGGATATTATTGATTTAGTCTTATTGACTTTTTATAAAGTATATATCTTTTTCTGGCAATTGCTCTGGAAACAAAAATGAACTGAAGAGATAAAGGTTCTTTACCATGTCTTTTATAGCATCTTTGATTTGAGCTTACGAAGGTACAAAATTTGGAAGGTATGGAATTAATTATAATGCTACCAGAAGAAATTAGATCATCAAAAATGGGGCAGATTGAAAGGAAAGCAACCTAATACCTCTCAGGATATTTTCATCAAAAATCATTAAAGGAAAATAAACAACCATCAAAATCAAATGGTTTAAGAGTTCAAAATAGAGAGTTATGTGGGGCATTCAATCTAAATAGAATTCTTTAAGGTGATAAATTTAGACCAGATTGATTAAGCCTTGCTATTTCTTCAATTTAATGATTCCAAAGATTCCATATCTCAATAACTGAATGTCCAGTTTATTGCTTAGTCATATCACTTAAACTCATTATTATATCCAGCCCTTAAAAAGAATGAAATAAAAAAATGCATAACACCAGTGTAGACTTGGTCTAATAAATTATGAGGAAATAATAAAAGTAATTCCCTAAGCAACTCAGAATATAGTGTTTTATTTTAAACCATAAACAGTAAATAACATCAGCAATAATAATATTTCATGTGTTTCCTCAGGATACATTTTTGGGGCAAACATATTAGAAAATGATCATGGCAGCTAGCCATCTTTGCCACACTATGTTCTTTTGTATTTTTTTCACAACAACCTTTAAAGTTTCCATAAAGGCAATGCCATGTATCCCTTCACCAAGACACATTGTGAAAATTACAGTATTCCAAAGCTCCTTTTTCAAATGTCTTATTAAGACAAAGGGTGGCATAAATGTTCACATTTACTAGATGAGACAAAAAAAAACACCAAAAAACCCTACTTAACTTTCCCTCCTATTCTTATTTCACATTACAATTCACCCAACTCCTTTACTGTATCTGTCTTCTTATATCTCTACCCTGAAGGTCAAGGAACCTATGCTACTGTCACTGAAGTTTATTTTAAAAACTATAAGGAGATTTAAATATTCATAAGTAATTGGAGTAGTTGACACCTTCCCCTAGACAAAAGCGTTTGAATTTAAAGTACAAAATTTAAGAGTTTTAAGAAAAGTATCAACATCAGCTTGCAATTGTTTATCAAGTATAATCCTTTCCACTTTCACAAACACTATGGCAATCTTAATAATCATTTAAGATATTTTTTTCCTAATCATGTTCTTAAAGACAGTGAAAGAAGTTTTTAAAGGACAGGAAGAAATAAATTTTTATGGAGCGCAATTATAGGCCAGATAAGCAGCTACCATTTTCCCCTGCCCTGATGCATGTGATGGATGAAGTTCACTATGTAGCTCATTCTGGTATGCATTTCAGGGCTTCTAACAATTAACTACACTCACCTTCCTGATAATGAAATGCAAATAAGCAAGAGTGGCACTATCAAATATTCTTGAATCTACTCTAGTTTGTAGTAAAAATCACTTGTGAATTCTAGAATATTTTTAGAAAGTAGTGACATGACATAACTCAGAATAGATTGTCATCAACAAACCATCTATTTTTTGTGTAAAAGCAGGCATTATTATTATTCCTACATGAGAATGATAACATATCATTTGTTATGATAATAGCATTTCGGTCACTTTTTCCCCCAAGGTAACACCTCCAATGAATGACAGAACAAAAATTCTTTCATTCATTCAAGCAAAATTTACTGGGTGCCAACATCATTCTGCAGATAAAGAGGCTTTTGTTCTGCTCAGCTTACAGTTTATTGAAGGAAAAAGAATATTAATTCATGATCACAACACAGTATTAAATGTTGTGGTACAAGTACACATAAAGTACACTTGGACCACATAAGTGAACACCTAAATCATACTGAGGACATGAGAGTGAAGTAAACATAAACTGACATTTAAAGAACTACTAGGAGTTGGGTAGATATATAATGTTGGAAGGACACATGCAGAGGTAACAAAACATTGAAAGGCAGTGAAAAAATATGGCCAATTTGGATAACTACAGTAAATTCAATATGACCTGATAAAAGAAAGTGTAAATCCAAATGATGAGAAATAAAGCTAGAGAGATAAGTAGATGCCAAGAATATGAGTAATCCCAACTTTAATTTTCTTCCCCACATACCTCACCTGAAGAATATTATCCACTCCAATTACTATCTGTACCTCATCATAGCAATGATTCTCCATTTATAATGTGTGAGAGAAAAGAAGTCTCAGATACTGCAGAGTTTCTAATTCTTAAAATCTTCCCGGAAAGCTACATGGGGATGTTTGAAGGATTCTGAATAGGGACATGACTTCAAAATGCCCTTTTCCAAAAGTGATTCTGTATGCAGCAACTACTTGGTCAGAGGAAAATCTGGGATCTCCAGCAGAAATAGCAGCAGCCATTTTAGAGATCTGAAGATGGCTCAGTTTGAAGCTTTCCTAGTTGAGGTTATATTTCTCCAAAGTTTCCAAAAAAGAGATCTGTTTCTTCCCTATCTTTAAAATTCCTAAGACCAATGTTGGAGTGTCAGTGAAAGGCTTTTGACAGGAATTTTACCACCTAACTTATATATTCTCAGTACCTTTGCTGTACCCAGAAAATTGTGCTAAGATACCTCCCACTATCATACCACATCCTGTGGAAGGAAGACTGATAGGATAATGGATCAAAAATTTTTAGGTATAGTGGGGATATTAAGAGCCTGACTATGGCTAAATATTATCATTAACATCAATTTTTTTTATTTTTTTGCTATAGGGAGCCTAACGGAACTTTGAGTCAGTAATCTATAAAATGCACGTGCATTAGATGAGTTTTAAAAATCATTTCCATCGTCTAGCTCAGTGACTGCCAATAGTATATACTTAATATTATAAGTGCTTTCTAAAGATAGTTTAAAATTTTGTTCCATACCCTGAGCTCCTAAAGAAATTTCCCTTCAACATACTTATTGGAACTAGATTGTAAACTAGTCTGTAAATTTTCTTCTTTTTCTGAGTTTTAAAAATTATTTCATAAGTCCTTAAGGTTATACTACACTCTACACTTCTCTTACACCTACAAAAATTTCTAGCTCAATGCTATAAATATTGTGGTACATAAACTAGATAATTTACAAAGATCAGATAGCCACAAAACTTTAAAATTTTTAAAAGATGTTTCTTGAAACTTTAGTCCAATATATGAATTTTGTAGAGTATTTTTTCTGATTAACATTACTTATAATTTCATAAACTATTATCAGTGAAATTAAATTTTCTGTACATTTTTTCTCTAGGATAAATCATATATACTACCACTCCCCCTTAAGTCTTTTTTCCAAACCTTTTATTATGTCCCTTGACATATCTAGTCTTTTTCCATGTGTGCATTTCTTTTTTGAAATCAGAGGCTGTTACTAGAACACTGAGCATAAGTTTTGTGAGGTCAGGACTATGTCCTATTCATTTTAGATCCCTTATAATGTTTCCTACCATATTCTGAACCTTAGAGACGCTCATAACATTTTGTACATGAGTGAATGTACGTGTTGTAATATTAGTCCCGATAATATTGAAAATAGCATGAGAAATGTGTTTGTCCCACTTCAAATTCTGATTTGAAGATAATGATTGGAAATGATAGAAAGGAGGATATTAGCAGATATTTAGGGTTTTTCAAAGTGGAGAGAGACCTATTCAATGTACAAATGTTTCTATCTGTATAGGGACATATTGCTACCTAAAAAGTTAAAAAATCAAATACTGTAGTAATAAACATTGACTGACTCACAATTTGACTACCAATGTTATCAGTTGCTTTGTCTTATTGAAGCCCTACATTTTCAAAAATAAATTAAAAAGGAGAGAAAATGATAGGGAAAGAAAGTGTGAGAGAATGAGCGTGAGAGAGGAGGAGATCAAGAAGGAGGAAAAGAAATTAAGTGAAGCCCAAATGAACTTGACAGAACTAAAGGGTTTCAATTAAAATGTGTTATTGGTTAGATAACCAGTTTAATTTAATGAACTAATACAGAGTGTTTTGTACAATTTAAGCTCTTGTAACTCAACTAAATAATTCTGAAAAAATAGAATTGTAGTAATATGAAACAAAATCTAGTTTCCCATAATTCTGTGCATAGTAAAGAAGAATTCCTTTCAAAATGAATTACAAACATTTTCAACATTGCAAAATAAGCTAAACTCATTTTGGCATTTAACTCAATTAGGAATAATATAATGTTGATTATGTATGTACAGTTCATTCATTTGAATGTCTAACATTCACAACTGATTAAATCAGAATATGTATTCTGAATATTAAATGCATACATAATATTTCTAGATTTATTTCAGTAAATTAGGTAACTCACTTTCATTTAAGGCAGATAACAATTAAAATGGAGTTTGTTTTAAGGGAATGCATCATAATCCACTCAAAATTGGCTTTTATAGGTTGTCTTTTGTTAATTTCTGTAGATCTCAATTCTACATTAATGTCATAAAACACATTAGACAAAACTCCAAGAGGGGAATAAAAATTCAATGGAGTTGTCAAAATATTATAATCTCAGCCTAGTAAAGAATTAAATTTGGTAATCAGATACCCTTCCCTCCTTTCTTACATTTGCTCTAACTGCACTGTATTGAGATTGACAGCTGAAAATAATAAAAGTCCAATTATTTTGATGAGTCCTGTATATCATGTTTTGTGTCTGAAACCAAATTCAGGAAAAGAAATTTTGCCCATTCTCCATATCACCTAAAATCCCAAAGTTCAGTTGATTCATGTGTTGGACTTATCGTACTGTGAGAGAAAGGAGAATGGCAACAAATTGTATGAAAAAACAAAGTCAAGAGAGTCAGAAGATTTGAGATAAATATAGAGGCGCCAAGACATATGAGTTTTGTGAATAAAAGTACATTCTGTAGATATTCTGGATTTCCATTTCATTAAACATAAAATATCAATAATAATAATCACCTGTTCTTCTTCTTCGAGTTGTTGAACAGTTAAATTAAATAATGACTGCAAAAATGACTTAAAATATTACACTGCAGTAAAATGGGGACAATAGAAACTGTAAAAAGAGGAGAAGAAAGAAAAAAGTGGAGAAGGAGGGAGAGAAAGAGAAGAAGGGGCAGAAGGAAAAGGAAAAAATGTGTTTTCTGGAACTCAGTCAAGCAGATATTTCTACATAGTGAATTTGAAAAAGCAAAGTTTCCCATAACAATTAGGCAACAAAATATCCTTTCCATGTAAATGTGCAGTGACTCCCTTTAGAACACAGAGACATTCTCTTTTTCTTTCCATGGATAGTTGAATTGTCTTCGAAACTCACAAACCTGTTAGGGCTGATATTTACTTTAACCTGTTGCTTTCACCAAATACTTCTACCAAAAGTTCTGTCCTAAGCTTACTACTCTTGGCCAGGTACTCCCTCGTGTGCTCCAATAAAATGATATGCTTGGTCTTTCATAGAGTTTATCAGAGTAGTGAATAATGGGTTTCTCAGTCCATGACATCTAAGCTTCTTGACATCTGAACATGTATTTTCTGTATCCTTAGCAGCACCTGACTCAAAGTAAGAACTTATTAAGTAACGCAAAAATGTTGTTCAAACACAACGGTTAAATGAGAGTAAGCTTGTCTGATTTAGCAAATAAATATACAGGAAACCCAATTAAATTTGAATTTCAGATAAACAAAGCAGTATTTGTGATACACTTAAACTAAAAAAATTATTCATTTTCTATGTGAAATTCAAATTTGACTAGGTAGCCTATATTTTATCTGGCAATGCTAAATGAAAGGGAAAATGTTATATGGCTGGAAGGCAATTGAATTCAGATAACTGCATCAAGAAATTATTTAAATTGAACTCTAAGTTAGAAGTGATTTATGTAAGGAGTAAGTAAAACAAATGAAAAAAATGAATTTGCTTTATAAAGAAGTGCATAACTTTTTAATATACTAGTCTACCAAAAGAAAAACGCTAAGAATTTTTCCCCATTAAATTAGGATATCTATTTTGCTATTTCTGTAGATTAGGTTATTGTTTAGCAATTTTCTCTCCCTTGCTCCCACTTGTATGGTAGGATTATACATTTCCATTTCTTTGAGGTTGGACTTAAGCAAATAACTTGCTTTGGCCAATGTCATATGGTGGCAAGAAACTGCCAATTTCAAGGCTAGCCCTTAAGTAGTGCAGTATGTTTTTGCTTATTCTGCTGGGAGATTATAACTTCTGCTATGAAAAGCACATGCCCCAGTTAGCTGTTGCCTCTTTAGCCTATACTCTAGTAGAAGTAGGTAGAGCCAAAAACCAACTGGACCATAGCTTAGGCATAGTCCCCCCAACTAACCTATGACTAAGAAATAAGTGTGTATTGTTGAATGCCACTGAAATGTGTGGATGTTTGTTATGAATAATCACTGCCACAATAACCAACTGATTCAGCCATAGATTTCAAAAATCACTCTTCCTCTGCAATTTCTGTAAGTGTTGTAATTTTACATACTATATTCCCATAAACAGTTGTAAAAATTTTGCATACTATGTTCTAATGCTTGACAGTAATTTCAGTAAGACAAAAAAAAAGCAAACTATTATACTCAGGATGACCAATCATCCTGTTTTTTCAACAACTCTCCCAATTTTCATACTGAAAGTCCAGCATTCTGGAAATCTCCTCAGTCCCAGACAAAGCAGTCCACTTTGTCACCCTCAGAACAGTTACAGGATTCATTTAAAGCCCTTATGTTTTTTTCCCCTGAGTTTGGGACAAAAACTTACTTCTTTGATTGTCAATTTCTTATATTGCATATCAAATAAACTTACCTTCCAGTGTATACTTGGAGTGTTTTTTTTCCAAGAAGAAAAGTTTATTTTATTGTTTAATTTTTTTTAAGTTTAATATTTGATAAAATAAAACAAACTTTTAGTGCAATAGAAACCTTTCGACATGTACAATGACATATTTTTACTATGTACAATTTCCAAAACAAATATTTCCACCTCCAAGTAAAGTGATGTTGAACATCCTGACTATACTTAAGCTGTAGGAAATTTCCTGGATGGCCAATATTTTCCATGGTTTGCAAAAAATATTATACAGTATGAGAAATATAAATAATACCTTCAATGAGTTGAGAATCATAAAAAATGCTTTTTGGGTTTCCGTTATCTGGATCTTGGGGAGTTTTTAGTAGCTTTAAGGGTTCAACAAGCAAAATGAAACCCTGTGGATGTTTGAACTTCAATCTTCCAGGAGAGGTCCTTTAGGTTCACAGATGGTCTATCAAAAATAAAAGCTATTCTTCTTGTGGTAGATTATGGCATCTGGTTCATATACCATTCTTGACCAGCTCATGGACTCCATTCTCATCAATGATTAAAGGTGTATGGAATTCTTTATCTGCCACATAACATTCTATTCCTTCTCCAGCATAGGAAATTAAGAGGAGAGATTTCACACTGGATTGGTACGTCATTGACATCCTTCAAGTTGTCATTGACATCAGCTGTGATAAGACCCTGCACCTAATATGAATTAACTTTTTTTTTATATGAATGTGCTCTTGGTAAATTGAGAATCAGAGCAGTCATAAAAAGTGATAACATTATCCTATAATCTATAAAACCATATTGTCAAAAACATGTACTTTAAACCCAGTTTTCAGTTTTTCACTATACACAACCCCGAGCCAGTCCTACTCAAGATAGAGAAGGCATTTGTATTTCCATCAAAGAAAATATTTTCCCTTTTTAAAATTTTATTTTTAAAGAAGCTTTGGATTACATAAATGTTACATCAAAAACATATGGAATTTCAATATAACCCACACTGCCCCTTCCCACACTTTCCCACACTTTCCCACATTAACAACATTTTTCATTAGTGTGGTACATTTGTTACAATTGATGAACACATATTGAAGCATTGTTACTAACCATGGACTATAGTTTACATTATGGTTCACACTCTGCATCACACAATTTTATAGGTTTTGACAAAATGTATAATGGTCTCTGTCCATCATTGCAATGTCATACAGACCAATTCCAGTGAACCCAACGTGCCCAATGTTACATCTATGCTTCCCTCTCTCTCCCCTCAGAAACTCTGGTGACCCCTATCTTTATATCAGTGTTACAAGTTCTTCCATTACTAGAATAAGAATAAGTCTACTTTAGTCTATAGTTGCATTCCCCCCTTATGTTTGTTTGTTCCTCAATCTTGAGGATTTGGGGATGATGATGTCCACTCTGCTTCCAGTTGAGATGGGGCTTAGATCCCATGGGGCATATGGCTGGAACTGTATTAGTTGTAGTTGTAGATACTCTGTTTTTTGTGATGGGCTTTATCCATAATCATCCTTTTGTTAGTTGTCCTGGGTGAGTCTGATGAACTGGAGAGTAGGTGTTGGCTGCAACTCATCTAAGATTCAGGGCTCAACCACATATGAACAGCCAGAAGAATTAAGTCTCTGGGACACATAATAAATGAGTATAGTGCTAATTGTATGTTCAAATAAAAGCGGCTTGAGAGCCATGTGTAGCAAAATTATAAATGAGTCTAACTCTAATACATTGGGGGGATAGGTTATCATATATTCCAAGGTAAGGCCCATTGACAGGATGCTGAATTCCTTGGATTGTCTGCCCTGTCTATAGTGTCTAGATGTCTCTAGAACCCTCAGGACCACCCCCACCCCCACCCCCACTTGAGGCATGGTTTAATGTGGCAATCAGTGAGATCCTCCTGAGACATGCATAAGCGTAACCTTTGGAATGACCTCCTGACCCACTTGGAAATCTCTTAGCCATAAAAACTCATTTGTATTTAATATTTACCCCTTTTGTTCAAGGTTTTTTCCAAATACATCGTTAATTGGCACTTGGTAATAATCCCTCCATGCCAGGGAGGCTCATCCCCAGGAGTCATGTCCTGCACCATGGGGAAGCTAGTGAGTTTATATGCTAAGTTTGGCTTATAGAGAGGCCTCATTTGAGCAACAAGGAGGCTTTCAGGAGTTAACTTTTAGGCAATATATAATACTAAGCTAAGTTTCAATTTTACAAGAACAAGGTTCATAAGTACAAGCATGAGTATGAAGGGCCTGGCATATTGATCTGTCCTCCTTTGCTAGGTACCACCCATGTACTTTAGAAATTCTTGCCACTCTATTAGAGAATGTAGCAGGATTCCCCAGGAGGGAATTCAATATTCTTTCAGTTATTGTGTGGGTCTCAACCCACTAAGACAACACCCCTTGACCACTTGAACATATTTATATTCCATAGAGTCATGCTGCAGTCACACCCCACACATCTCCCACACCAGTGATCCTACTCTGCAATCCAAAACCTCCCCAAAAACAAAGCCAAAATAAAAATAAAATAATAAAAATTTAACAAATAGAATACAGAAACAATTTTTGCTTTGTTTTGTGTCTTTCATTATATACAGTGACAATTTCTTCTGTATGTTTCACTTTATTTTCAAAGAAGCTTTAAATTACAGAAAAGTCACAAAGAAAATATAAGGGATTCTCATATACCCAACCCCCTCCCCCTCTCACATTTTCCCCTTTTAATAACATCTTACACAAATATGTTGCATTCATTATAATTGATGAACAAATATTGAAGCAATGCTACTAATTAAGGCCAATGGTTTCCATTATGTTTTACATTTTGCACCATACACTTTTACAGGTTTTGACAAAATGTATAATGGACTGTATCCATCACTGCAAGCTCATGCACAATAATTACAATGCCTTAAGAATGCCCTATGTTCCATCTATTCTCTCCCTTACTCCCCCCCTCATTGGAACCTATACCAACCACTAAGTTTCAATTTTTGAAGAATAAGGTTCATAGTTACATGCATTACTATTCAGGGCTTGACATATTGGTCTGTTTTCTTTTACGAGGCACTGCCTACTTTCTCAAGAGATTCTTGCCCCTCTAATTGAGAATATAGCAGGACTCCTCTGGATTGAAGTTTAATATATTCTTGGGTTTCTACCCACTGAGACAGCACCCTATGCCAAGAGGAACACTTTTGTATTCCACAGAAGCATGCCCCAGGTGTACCCTTTCCCACATATTCCCCCACCACCGATGCCCTGCACCAGTGACCCTATCCTGTCATATCTGCCAAAAAAGTAATCCCATCATTGTAGTTTAACCACAAACCTACAAATCCCCAGAGATCATCAGTTCCTTCCTCCAGCCCTCCCCCCAGTTCTATGGATAGTCTAACCCAACCCCCCACACTCTGCTCACCCTCACATTCCAGCACTGTTGACCCCACTCACATCCCTGCACCACTATCACCCCCATCCACTGCCAAACCACCCTCATCTACTTTATAATTGGTTTTGTCCATATTGAGCATCAGCTCACCACACTCTACTCTTTCTGTGTCCTGATAATCATCTTCCATATTCTAACTCTATGAGTCTCCTCAATTTGCTTAGGTCATCTCAGAGAAGTCATGTAATATTTGTTCTTCAGTTACTGGCTTACTTCAGTAAACATAAGGTCTTCAAGATTCATCAGTGTTGTCCTGTGTGTTAATACTCCATTCTTTCTTACAGCTTAGTAATATTCCATTGTATGTATATACCACAATTTGCTTATCCATTCACTTATTGATGAACACTTGGGTTGCTTCCAACTCCTGGCAATAGTGAATAATTCCACAATGAACACTGGTGTGCAGTCACTGCTTCCAATTCTTCTGGGTATATACCCAGAAGTGAGATTGCTGGATCATATGGCAGTCCTTCTTGAGGAACTGCCAAACTGTCCTCCACAATGGTGGCACCATTCTCTATTCCCACAGTGGATGAGAGTTCACTTTCTTCCACATCCTCTCTAACACTTGTAGTTCTCATGTTTCGTTTTGTTTTTTTTTTTAATAACTGCCAGTCTAACAGGTATAAGATGATATCTCATTGATGTTTTGATTTGCATTTCCCTAATAGTGATGTTGGGCACCTTCTCATGTGCTTTTTAGCCATTTATGTTTCCTCTTTGGAAAAGTGTCTACTCAAATCTTTTGCCTATTTTTTAAATGGGTTGTTTTGTCTTTTTATTTTGATGTGTAGGATTTCTTTATATATGCTGGATCTTAGGCCCCTATTGGATAAATGGTTACCAAATATTTTCTCCCTTTGAGTAGGCTGCCTTTTCACATTCTTGACAAGCTCCTTTGAAGTGCAAAAGTTTTTAATTTTGAGGAGGCCCAATTTATCTATTTTTCCTTTCATTGCTTGTGCTTTGGGTATAAAGATTATAAAACCATTGCCTACTGCAAGATCTTGTAGATGCTTCCTTACATTATCTTCTAGGAGCTTTATGGTCCTGGCTCTTTTATTTAGGTCTTTGACCCATCTTTAGTTAATTTTTGTATAGGGCATGAGATTGTGATCCTTTATCATTCTGTTGGATTTGGATCTCTAGTTCTCCCAGCACCATTTGTTGAAGAGGCCATTCTGTCCCAGTTGAGTGGACTTGTTGGCCTTTTCGAATATCAGTTGACTGTATATGTGAGGATCTATATCAGAACTCTCAATTCGGTTCTATTGGCCAGTACAACTATCCTTGTGATAATCCCATGAAGTTTTGACAACTGTAGCTTTGTAGTATGCTTTAAAGTCAGGTAGTATGATCCCTCCAATATTGTTTTTCTTTTTCAATATGTTTTTGACTATTCAGGGTCCCTTGCCCTTCCAAATAAATTTCATAATTAGCTTTTCTAATTCAGTAAAAAAAAAAAAATGCTTTTGTAATTATTCTGGGATTGCATTGAATCTCTAAATCAATTTGGGTAGGACAGACATCTTAATGATGTTTAGTCTTCCAACCCATGAACATGGAAAATTCTTCCATTTATTTAGGTCTTCTTTGATTTCCTTTAACAATGTTGTGCTGTTTTCTGTGTACAATTCCTTTACATCTTTAGTTTATTCCTAGATATTTGATTCTTTTAGTTGCTATTGTAAATGTTATTTTTTCTTGATTTCCTCCTCAGATGCTCATTATTGATGTACAGAAATGTTACTGATTTTTGCTTGTTGATCTTATATCTTGCCACTTTACTGAACTCATTTATTAGCTCTAGAAGCTTTGTTGTAAATTTTTCAAGGCTTTCTACATATAAAACTGTGTCATATGAAAATAGTGAATTCCTTACTTCTTCCTTTCTAATTTGGATGACTTTTATGTATTTTTTTGCCTAAGATCTTGAGCAAGTACTTCTAATATTAAATAAGAGTGGTGACAGTGGGCATCCTTGTTTTGTTCCAGATCTCAGAGGGAAAGTCTTTAGCATTTCACCATTCAATATGATGTTAGTTGTGGGTTTTTCATATATACCCTTTATCATGTTGAGGAACTTTCCTTTTATTCCTATCTTTTGAAGTGTTTTTATCAAGTAAGGATGCAGTATTTTGCCAAATGCTTTTTCTGTATTAATAGATATGATTATGTGATTTTTTTTTCCTTTTGATCTGTTAATGTGGTTTATTGCATTGATTGATTTTCTTATGTTGAACCATCTTTGCATACCAGTGATGAAACCTACTTGACCATGGTGTAAATTTGTTTGAAGTGTTGTTAAATAAAATTAGCAACTATTTGGTTGAGGATTTTGCATCCAGGTTCATTAGGGAGATTGGTCTGTAATTTTTTTTCCTTGTGGCATGCTTATGTGGCTTTGATATTAGGTTGATGTTGGTATCATAGAATGACAGGCAATATTCCTTCAATGTCAGTTTTTTGGAATAGTTTAAGCAGGATTGGTGTTAGTTCATTCCAGAATGATTGGTAGAATTAGCCTGTTAATCCATCTGGTCTTGGGCTTTTCTTAGTTGGGAGGTTTTTGATGATGAATTCAATGTCATTACTTGTGATTGGTCTGTTGAGTTCATCAATTTTTTTCTTCCATCGATGTAGGCTGCTTGAGTGTTTCTAGAAATTTTTTCATTTCATTTAAGTTACCCATCTTTTGGCATACTGTTTTTCAAAATATTCTCTTATGATACTTTATTTCTATGGGATCAGTGGTGATATCCCCTTTCTCAGTTTTTATTTTATGTATTTGCATCTTAGCTCTTTTTTTCTTTGTTAGTCTAGCTAAGGGCTTGTCAATTTTATTAATCTTTTCAAAAAACCAGTTTTGGTCCTGTTAATTTTTTCTAATTTTTTAAATTCTCAATTTCATTTAGTTCTGCTATAATCTTTGTTATTTCCTTCTTTCTGCTTGTTTGGTATTAGTTTATTGTCCTTTTTCTAGTTCCTCCAGGTGGACAGTTAGGTCTTCAATTTTAGCTCTTTCTGCTTTTTTAATATAAGCATTTATGGCTATACATTTCCCTCTCAGCACTGCTTTTGCAGCATCTCATAGTTTTGATATGTTGTGTTCTCATTTTCATTCGTTTCAAGGTAATTACTGATTTTTTTTGCAATTTCCTCCTTGACTACTGACTGTCTAAGAGTATGTTTTTTAACTTCCTTCCTTTGTGCCTATTCTGGTTCTCTGCCCCTTATTAATTTCCAGCTTCATTCCATTGTGGTCAGAGAAATTACTTTGTAAAATGTCAGTCTTTTTGCATTCATTGAGAATTGTTCTGTGACTTAGCATGTGGTCTATACTGAAGAATGACCCATGTGCACTCAAGTAGAATGTATATCCTGCTATATTTAGGTGTAATGTTCTGTATGTGTGTGTTAAGTCTAGATCCTCTAACATATTATTCAAAGTCTCTGTTTCTTTATTGACCCTCTGTCAAGATGTTCTGTCTAACAGTGATAATGCTGTATTAAAGCCCCCCACTATAATTGTAGAGGCATCTATTTCTCCACTTAGCCTTTCCAATGTTTGCCTCATGTATTTTTGGGCACCTTGGTTAGATGCATAAATGTTTATGACTGTTCTTTCCTCTTAATTGATTATCCCTTTTATTAATATATAGTGTCTTTCTTTGTTTCTTACAATAGTTTTGCATTTAAGTCTATTTTGTCCTATATTAATGGAGCTACATCCCACCATTTTGTTTGTTTGCATGTAAAATTGTTTTCCAACCATTCACTTTCAATTTCATTGCATCCTTGGGTTTAAGGTAACTTTCTCATAGACAGCATATAAATAGGTCACATTTTCCTACCCATTCTGCCAACCCATGTCTTTTGATAAGAGAGTTTAATCCATTAACATTCAATGTTATTACTGTCAAGGCAGTACTTAATTTAGCCATTTTTTCTTTAGGTTTATATATGTCATATTTGGTTTTATTTCTCTTCTTATCTTTTTAGTTATTCTTACTAATAACCTTCTTTTCTATACTTTCCTCCAACCCTCTCTCTTGTTTTTTACTTTTAAACATGCAGAACTCCCTTTAGTATTTCATGAAGGGCAAGACTCTTGTGGATGAACTTTCTCATTTCTGTTTATCTGTGAATATGTTGAACTCTCCCTCATTTTTGAATGCCAGGTTTGCTGGATACAGAATTCTTTTAGAACCTTAACTATGTCATAGCACTGCCTTCTCACCTCCATGGTTTCGAATGAGAAATCAGTGCTTAATCTTATCAAGTTTTTCTTGTTTGTGATGGATATCTTTTCTCTTGCTGCTTTCAGTATTCTTTCTTTGGCAAGTTTGATAATTTGATAAGTATATGTCTCAGGGTAGGCCTGTCAGGATTTATACTGTTTGGAATGTTCTGTGTTTCCTGTACATGTACATCCATGTCCCTCAAAAGAGGGAATTTTCAGCCATTATTTCCTCCAACACTCCTTCTGCTACCTTTCCCTTCTCTTCTCCCTCTGGGATGTCTATAATACATACGTTTATGCTTTTTATTCTGTCATTCAATTCCCTGAGTCCTTGCTGAATTTTTCTATCTTTTTTCTATGTTTTACTATTTGTGCAATATCAAATGTAATGTCTTCGACATCACTAATTCTTTCCTCTGCCTCTTTAAATCTGCTATTATCTGCTTTCAGCATATTTTGTATTTCTTGCATTGTACCATTCTTCACCTTCAGATCTGTTATCTTTTTATGTAGGTTGATGATTTCTTCTGTATGTTCCCCCAGTGTCTTCTTAATAGCCTTCATCTCTTTCTTCACTTTATTAAGTTGATTCATGATATTTGTTTGGATATCATTGATTAGCTATGGTCTACATCTCCTCCCATTTTTAGTTTGTTCATTAGACTGGGCCATGTCTTCCTGTTTTTTAGTATGGCTCGTAATTTTTTGCTAGTGTCTAAGCATCTGTTTATCTTGACGGGCTTATTTAGACAGTTAGCTTCTCTTTCTACTCTAGGGCTTTATTTTGTTTTTTGTGTGTGTTAAGTTTCCTCTTTGACATTTGGTTCCACTAATTCTGTATCCTTGTAGTTGTCTGTGTTTCCCTGGAAAAATAATAAGACCATAGAAAAGGAAAGATAGAAGAAGAGAAAAAAGAATAATGATAATAATACAAAAGATATTAAAAAAACCATAGGAGAGGCAGGAAAAAAAATAAGTAATAAGGTTGAAAAATCATTAAAAAATACAAAGGAACAAGAATAACAAATTTGGAATAAAAAAAATGAAACAAGAAAAAAATAGTACAAAATAATAGATACAAAAAATGAGAAGAGAAAAAAAAGAACAAGAGAAAAAGTAGAATGAAAGAAAAGCAACAGAATAGGGAAAAATGAAAGAAAGAAACAAATTTGAGAAACTAAGGAGAAAAAAGAAGGAAAAGGGAAAAAAGGAAACAAAGAAAGAGAAAAAACAAAAACCAAAAAGCAACCAAGGAAAAACAGGCTTCCCTCTTAGGCCACTAGGAACCGTCTCAGGCTGCCAGTGCTCATCAATTAATCATTCTGCAGCATGTCTTTCACAGAAAAGGTACCTGTTTTAAATAGTAAAATAATAATAATATAAAATAGATTTTAAAAAAACTGAAAATAAAGTCTCACTGTATAAGTTCCCTGTTACAAGGTGTCAGCTGGGTGCCTGACAACCCACTGGATTACTCTCTGGATCCCTTCTCTTAGGCAGTACTGGTGATTGAGCCAGGGACCTAGTATATGTGAAGCAGGTTTTCATCCATTGAGCTACACCCACTCCACAGGTTAGATAGGCTTCTGAAAGCTTATCTGCCTCTCCTTGCCCTCTATCCAGCTCAGGCAAGTTGGGCTTTTAACAGTTTGCTGGCTTTCTCTCAGGGCTTTCTTCTCTCTCAGGCTGTTAGGTGTCTGTTAGCACATTCCCTCACTGACCTAGTTCCTTTTTTCCCCAGGGTGGGTGGGTGGACAGCTTGCCTGATCTAATCTCCCCTCCCCTCTCAATGGAGCTGTTTCAGGGCTGACTCTGGTCTTATTTGCTTCCTCTATGTTCTGTCCATCCTAACTCCCCTCCTCCTCACACTTTTCTCTCTCTGAGTTGGCTGGGTACCTACTTGCCCTTCAGCTCTCCCATGGATGTGTCTCTTTTCAACCTCCACTTGCTGGACTGACTATAGCCAAGATTCAAAGTGGGTTCAGTTGACCAAACTCACTAAAGAGAAACTACTCTCCACCTTCCACAAGATCCCTTTTCCCCCCACAGAGAACATTTTTTCTCCTCTCAGTTGGCTACAGTGAGCCAGAGGTTTAACTGAGACTATTCACCTTGAGGATGAGGGATATGTGTCATTCCCAGCTGCATGGGCAAGTAACTCACAGTTTTCCTTTGGCCTCCTTGTCTCTCTATTCTTCTCCCTCCTGGATAATGCATAGCACTCTCCTGGTCTGTATATCCCCAAAGCAGCTCCTTTGGGTAGCTTTTTGCCCTTCCTCCACTGTTTTTGTTAAAGAGTTGAACCTTGCCTAGCTACTCTGACACCATCTTTCCAGAACTTTTTTTTTCAGAAATTATTTTCTTTAGATTAAGTTCTCATACAGAATACGAAACTGTAAAAATTGTGTGAAATTATAAAGGGATTATTATGTCCACAGATATATGTTTACTAGAAAATCAAAGGATGTAAAAGTTCCACTTATTCAGGCCTTTTCCACAGAACTCCAACTGAATATAAAGCTATATATTAGGTGACACATCAAATTACATAAGATGTAGAAACCATTCTCCACAAATGCAAAGATGACAAATTAAAGCCAGTGAACTAATGCTTTTTCAACAAAAGAAGATGAGAAGTAGTGAGAGGAGAATCTTTTTTTTTTTCTATCTATAAATAGTTGAGTTTTTGTACCAATTTTTGTGACAAGGTGCTGGGAGAGTATTTGTGGGATGAATATTCTATAATAATTTCCTGAGACCAATCCCAACCTGAAAATGCAGGTATCTAAGATGCATTAGCCACATATTTTAGGAATTAGTGTCTAATGCTAACCTATTCCTGCATTTAAATCCAAATCTCAATAATTTTTATTTATTTTTTGGTATAATTTGGAATTTTTATGTGGTATTCTTAGACAATTTACTACTTCTAGTGCCCTCCACAGCTCACAGGTCTATTGCTGCTATTTCAATTTGGATAATAAACTCTGCCTGCCTCAGAGAATCTTTCAGTATCCAGTAAATATGGTGATTTCCCTTTGCAGACTCCTCCCAGTTTGCCTGCCCAACTTAAAGTATTCTCCCTTCCCATTTTTGGTCAGCATGCTCACATTTAAACAATTCTAAATAATTTATTGGTCACCACGTTTCTAGTTAGTTTTTGTAACAATAGAGAAACTTTCATGATATTCAACTTATTATATTAAAACTAATTTATGTTAATTTATGCCAACTTTCCAATAACAAACCATGAACATTGGTTTAAAAAAGAAAGCATTTACTTCTGTGATTTGGGGGAGTACTTTGAGAAAGAGAATTACAAATAGAATTCCCCATATATTCATTTCTGAAGAAGAAAGATTAGGTTTTCATTGACAGAAAATTGCACAATGATAATAAATGTTCTTATAGCCCACCATATTTGTCTTTTCCTCAAATATGATTGTTTCCTTTTTTCTCCTTGCCTCTGTAAAACACTCTGTGAAAATAATTTTCAAACTCATTATTCAAACTTTCCACCCTCCATCAAATTATTTTCCCCTATATTCACCTTATTTCTAAATCATTACCTTTATCAGTTTGTCAAAATGTACCTCCTCTCTTAGGCATTTCTAATTAAATCGGAGCTGCATATTACGTCACTTTCTCAGAGCAAGCAACTCTCTATAGAGGATGTTGCACAGACATCACTTTTTTCTAGTAAATACTTGCATATATGTCAGCCATCTTACCACTCAGTGAGACTCTTCTCACTTATCTAAGGAAAGCCATCCCTCATTATTTTCTATCTTACACCTTTCTTTGTTTATACATTGTATCTCTCTTCTCCCCCTAGAAGGTAGGTTTCCTGAAAGAAGGTAACCTTGTCTGTCTTGTTCCCATTTTATTCTTTGCAGCTGGTGAAGTCTCTGTATGCTCTTATTGTTGTAAGGGAATTTACATCTTTGAAGGCATAACATTTAAGTAAATGGACATAATTAACACAGTAAACCTGCTGTATTGCAGAATACAGGTGATGATAGACAGGTAATTGAAGTTTCCTGAGAAAGAACACACATATGCATATTTGTGCTTGTCAGAAAAAGACTATTTTAACAGTTCATGTATAATTGTAATAGTAGACAGGTTGTTGGAGGAATTCCAGATGCTAGTATAACTTTATAAAGAAATTATGCTTGAGTTACTGTTCTTGGACTAAATTGAGATACTTTACTATAGCAGTAAAAATATATACATTTTTGTGTCCTCAACGAATTAGATATGTATGATTTCCCATTTCTAAAATTCCTACAGCAGAAAGATATATCATCTGATTACATGTTATTGTTTGGTTACTCGTCAGCAAAATAAAACACAAAAGCTTAAATTATTTTATGCTTGAGTCAAAGGAGATAAAATTAGAAATAATGAACAGTACTATAGGTAGTTTAGAGTTCATGTTTTTAAAACACTTTGGTAAAAGTCCACTAGTTTCTTCAATTCCCTGGGTGGCACTGAAACACTTTGTGTGACCATCACATGAAAATATACCCTAGGAATTCTACTAAACCCTTCTAATTATATCAAAATAGAGACAAATTTTAAAGTTTTTTTTCTTGTATATACAAAAATTTAGAGCTAGATAAGTATAAGACTCATTAACAGTAATATTACTAAGATAGAACAATATATATTTTAGAAAATAATCTCATTCTTTGACAGGGCATCTCAAAGTTTATGTTCCTGGTGATGACTGAAATCAGCAATGCCACTGAAAATGTTTCTTAAAGATGCTCATAAGAGGTATATAAATATGCACAAGTAGAAAGTTTTGCCAAATTTTGGATCCAAGTTTAAGGAAGATTTCACTGGACAAAAATGTGAAATGGCCAGAAAGGGAATTCTGTAATCTTTGTGCTTGTTCAACTTGACTATATCCCTGCCAGATTCTTCTTAGCTTTTCAGATACTTTCTTACACACTTCAAATTCTATGGCATATCTGGGAAGCTCTAGGGGGAGATGTGACTTGTTTCCCACCATATATGCTAGTGTCCTGTCTTATAGTAAATAAAAAAGAAAGTAAGAAACAAAGAGAGGAAAGAAGGGAGTGAGAGAGGGAAGGAGGGAGGGCAAGAGGAGGGAAGGAGGGATAGGAGAGAGAGAGAAAGTAGCCATCTATTCCATTACACCTGGTTCCTTCAAAACGTACTGAATAAAGTAATTATGAGGTTTCATATCCTTCCTTAATAAAACAAATTGTTCTCTTGGAAGCTAAGTCTCTTATTCAAGAATAACCTAGAATTTTCATAAAATAACTGTGTGACAGAGTAGAAAAACATCTTTAAAAGTATGTTGCAAATTTGCAACCATGTGCAATCCATTGAAAAAAATCCACAGGACTGGAATATTTCATTAATATAATACGGGTTTCATTTTCTTATAATCCATTCAACATGTTTAAAATAAACAACTTAGGAAGAATAGCTGAGTCAAATGGGTATTTGTAATGTGAAATAAAATGTTTGCTCCTTTAAATAAGAACTGTTTACACAGACTAAGTTCTAAGATTCAAGTTTAATGTTATGGTGAATTAATTCTTGAGCCATCAAAATAAGTGAAGCCATCACAATAGGTGAAATGAATCCGTGTAAAGAAATGATTGTCTATATAATCCTACTGTTCGAGGAGTTTCTAATGTACCAACTACCTCTGAGAGCAAATTTCTGAGATAAAAATCTACGGAATTCTTTCCCGGGCAATCAAAATATGAGCTAGTGATTCCATTCTCTAGAATCCACTTGTATAAATTTTATCCATTGTAGTTGAAACTTTCAACCAAACCATCTGTCAGGATAAGTAGGATAAGGTTTTAATTACTTACAGCAATGCAATTATACCATTAATGTTCAGCTAAAATTGAGCCCATTCAATTTAATTAGCAATGCAGCTGTGAAGAGAGAGAGAGCAAAGCATTTTCAGATAGCCAACACAAGAGGCTACAAATAGGGCTTTTTTTTTTTTTTTTGAGTTGTCAAGGCTGTGTCTGGCACAATTCTTATTCTCTTTATATAAATATGTAATATATAGATATATTTATATAAATATATATATTTATATAAAGGAGGGTCTTCTCCTATTTGTCATGTGTCCTTTATGTCTGACCTATATATGGAATGGAATTAATTCAACTTACTGAAAAACCATCTTCCTTTCAATTAAAATTAATGCTTTAGTGAATGTGTCCTCACTACAATAAGTGCAATAGGGGCAGGCAGCAAGAGTAGGGGTTGGGGATATGAAAGAGAAGTATAAAATATTCCATCATCTGAAGATGCCTAACATCTATTTGTGGAGATAAACATTGCATAAAGCAGTTAAATAAAAATGCAAGAAAAGATATTTGTAAGATACAAAATAATTGAATGGCACAAACAACATATGTCATAATATTTCTAAGAGGAAAATTTCAAGGTTGGCTTGAGAAGAATAAGCATTTTTTGCAAGTTTCTAAGCTTCAAAATACATTTTAGATATGATAACCATATAAATGAGAGAGTGGACACTTCGGGCTGGGGAGAAGATTCAGGGAATTCTGACTGATGGCATGAAGATATAATGGGAATGGTGAGATCAAAGAAAAATCAGGAGCCAGGCTGTCCTAGGTAGAAAGGCTGTAAAGTAACAATGGGTACCTGTAGTAGAGAGCCTTGAAAGCAATCTGAGAAGTATCATCATAAAATTTGCTTCTTTCAAGAAGCTTATGTTAAAGAAAAAAAAAAAAAATCAGCTCCTGAAAGCGCAGCTAATACTTCTCATTTTGATCCTGGTAACACTTACGTTTTCTAAATGGAAATATTTTTAAAATGTTAACTCCATGAACATAAGGAAGGGATTAACAGGGTAAGATCTGTGAGGTTTCTCCTATCAAATACCACACAGTTGCTATAGCAATGTTTTCACAAGCAGAATCATAAAGAGAGAAAATTGCTGTGTTTGGAGAATTGACGAAGAATGTTCACAATTAAGATTATAATATAAAGAGGCAGAATGGTGATGTGCTAAAAGCATGGACTCTGGATTGGGTCATTCTGGGCTCAATTCCTAATAATATGTAGCTGTGTCAACTGAGAGCTAGTTAATTCAACTCTTTATACATTAGTTTCTTCATCTGTAAATTGGGAGATATTGGTTTTTGAAAGGCTTATATGACTTTTTATAAGTAAAGCTCTTAAAACAGTCGCTGACACCATAAAATAGCTATATTAGTGCCAGCTAATTTTATTATATAAGGTAATTTCACAAGTAAAATTCAACTAATAAGTAAATACCAAAAGTTACTCAAAGAATCAAAGAATTGTCTAACTGTACATATATCATTGTTAACAGGAATCATCTCCCAGATTTAATTCCTATGATAGTACTGTATCAATTATACCTTAAGTTCCACCACTAAGTCCTATGTAATATGTTGGATCATGTTTACAAAAAGCAATATCTACATTTTGTAATCTCTTGACTTCACATTTTCTGGGCAGAAACTCTAATTATTTTAGGTATAGGTCATAAACTCAAATGCCTTTTCAGATACGACACATCACAAATATGTGAAACAAGGTTATCAGTAGGGAAGAGCAGAGGCTGTGGTCAAATGAAAAGGATGTCTCTGCCAAAAGGCAATGGGATTTGGCTATACAAATTGTGTTTTTAGGCTGAATTTACCACCAGTTTGCAACTCTATAAGTAAGTACAGAACTTCACCTTGAGAAGAAAGAGCTTCCCCTATTTTGTGTTGATTTTTGTAATAACGTTCCACTCTTCCTCAAGAAATAGAAGCATTGGTAGCATCAAGGAAACATGCAGTTTTCCTACCCAACATTCATATTTCCCAGCTTTAGGAAATTTAAAAAAAAAAATGAGAGAAATGCTCAATTAGCAAACATTTTTGCAAAACCAATCACAATGAAGGGAGAGTTCTCAAGAAATTCTCAACATTTTTATTCCTATGTAACTCAGCCACATGATATCTTTTTTTTTTTCTTTTTTTACCGGGAGGTCCCAGGAAACGAACCCAGGTCCCTCCATATGGGAGACGGATGCCCAACCATTTGAGCCACATCCGACCCCCACATGATATCTTGAATACATAAATGTAAAAACAAAGATTTTATAGAAACATCTTTGATGATTATAATTTCATCAGTCATCCATCTATGAAGAGATTATTTCTTACCCACCACAGACAAACTCATTCAACCCCTTTACAAACAATAGAATGACTTCTGAGTGAACAACACTGATGGCTAAAATTTGCTGAATAACTCATTGTAATAGCAAAAACTAAAAGCAACTGAATAGCTCCTCACAAATAAACTATACATCATCTACACAATACAGTATTATGCAGTTGTAAAACAGAATAGAAATATTTCCACTTACTGCTATGTAGATCCTCCTGGATATATTAAGTGAAAAACATCAGGGTAAAGGAAAATGTGTACAGTTTGCTAGAGTAAGCTGCATTTATATAAGAAAGCAGGGTGCTAAATTTAATTTTAAACATGGAACAAAAGTGTTACTATGGGTAAGGGGACAAAAAAGAATAGGGTGTAGTGGGCAGAGTTAGAAGTGAGATTTAGTTTTTAATTATAACTTTTGTTGTTGCTTTAAATTTAGAACCTACACATGTTTGCATAATTATGAAATATACATACATATATAGGTAAAATACCTAGAAAAGGAAAGCAACATTAAATAAATTAATCTAATTGTGGATCAGATTGGTTACCAAATCACACAGAGGAGGTGTGGTCAGATAGCGAAATTTTAAAATATTCAAATAAACTGAAAATTTATTTTATATCTTTTCAGTAACTATATTGGTTAGTAAAAATATTGATGTGGGAGCCCCAGGACGGGATGCCCCCTCCCTTAAATGAAACACAGTCTGAAGCACAGAGCCACCCAGCCTAAACTGGAACTTACTAGTTTACAAGTAACAAGTCTACTGCAAACTTTGATCTTCTCAAGGTTGTATACTCCCTTCCCGCAGTAACATCACCAAACACCCATTTGTGTACCTTGTGAATTTTGAAGAAACTCTGTTCTCATACCCTAGGGAATGTCTTTGTCCTGAGACCCCTTATAATCCTCTTCCTTTTCCTGCTTCTCTGTGGGGCACTAACCATACTTTGTACGGCCACCATCGAAGTCTCTCCTGTTCGTAAGTTCCAATAAAGTTCATGTCTAACATTTGTCTAGTGTGTTCTTTGGTCTTATGGTTGTCCCAATCCGTGCCCTTCAAAGTTGAAGGATTGAATCAATTGATGTTACTATAATAAGAAATTGTGTTAATACCATTAGGAACCAAGATTTTCAAAATGAGAGTAAAGAAATACAATTTTAAAAGCTCAAAGAAATTAACAAAAACTATGTAGTTTTAAGTTTGAATTGAAAATATCTCATAATTCATGGTACATTGTCCTTTGAAAAAGAATTGCAAACTTATGCAGTCTTCCCCAAAATTAAGAAATAATGACCAACCCACCAGCAAAATTCATCCCTAGTGCCCATGTTTAGGTTTTGATCTCAATATCATTCCCCATTAAAAGGAACGAGGGCTTATTGAAAGAAATGGCTGTCACCAATTGCAGGCCTCTATAAGATGAGCTTGGACTCTGCTGTTATACCAGAAACTAAAAAATGTTATTAAAGACTTCTGTGTTCACAGCTAAGGAGCTCTTGATATAATTTGAGGAGCTTCGACCAGCAAAAGAGAATAAGGTGATGATCCATAAAGTCAATAACTACAAGGGATTGAAACACAATCAACATTAAGATAAAATCTATTCATTTATAATCATTTAAAAAATATCAATGAATCATTTTATTACTTAAAAACTAGGAAAACAAGTAAGTAGGATAAATCAATATTATAATATTCTCTCTACTTTTGAAACTTGCCATAATAAAAAGTTCATTAAATATGCTGGAAGAAAAATGAAAAGTCATGTTACAAAAAAATTAACAGTTGACCCACCAAACTACATTTTACTCAAAAGCTGCAACATCTGATTTTGATGCCTCTCTGGCAATGGATATTCAGAAATATGATACACACATATGTAGAAAATGTGATGGAAAATATTTAGCAACCTCTTAACCCTGGCCATGACATGTTGTTAGAAGAAAACATAATATCAGGGTAAAGTATGTGAAAATTTTGCGGAATTGTTTCAACTCTTAGCTGATACATATAAGTGACATTTGAAATACTTGTGACATAATGATGGATACAGGCCATTATATATTTTGTCAAAATCTATAAAATTGTGTGGTGCAAAGTGTAAACTATAAAGT
The DNA here is from genome assembly GCA_026826555.1 of Tolypeutes matacus. Classification (NCBI taxonomy): domain Eukaryota; kingdom Metazoa; phylum Chordata; class Mammalia; order Cingulata; family Chlamyphoridae; genus Tolypeutes; species Tolypeutes matacus. Next base: position 1,746,442 of record JAKSZT010054561.1, on the reverse strand, counting down.
AAACTATAGACCATGCTTAGTAGCAACATTTCAGTATGTGTTCATCAATTGTAACAAATGTACCACACCAATGAAAGATGTTGTTAATGGGGAAAAATTGGGGGGACATATATAAGAATCCCCTATATTTTTGGTGTAACATTTATGTAATCTAAGGGTCCTTTTTAAAATTTTTTTAAAATTAAAAACCCAAATTGATCTACTGGGTTATATTTGTAGGCATCATGATGCAGCTGTATCATGAATAGAGTTTTTTTATAAACTTAAGGGAAAATTTGTCAACATTGCCCTACTTTCCTCACTATTCTTAACCCTGGAGAAATGATAGTGTACTACAATGGGCACAGATGTTCCCATAGAATCCACTCACCCCAAATTCTAGCACAGAATGTAGTTTAACTTCAAGGAGCTTTTCTTTACTCCTGCTATGAACTGAGACTAAGAATTCCTAGTTTAGAGAGGGTAGTACATAGTGAATATATGTAAGTTAAACCTTAACCTCAGAGATAGGCACATGGTGCTTTCACTTTCCCAGTTCAAGATCTATGTTCATTTTTCACAGAAAGAGAGGTTTGAATAGTGACAGAAATAGCTTTGTAGAAGTTTCTTAACTTTCAGTGGATTAGAATAATTCAATTATCTAATGTTAACTATATTTTAAGCCTGCTGCATTTTGAATCAACGTGTGCTCAAGCATTTATGCAAAAGGCAAATGGAAATGGCGGCTCAAGCACATGATAGCCCAATTTTAGTTTGAGAGTGTGCCAGCTTCTTCTTTGCTGCCTCTTGATTTATTTGTGTATCTGGTGCCATTGATATTTATAAAGTGACCTCTTTTCCCCTTTCTTCCACATACACACAACCAGTGCAGGGAGTTGAACAATTATACATGCAGTGAACACAGTATTTTATAGTTAATATACCATCTTTTATGAGAATATGCTAGCATAATGATAGAGGGCTGAAGCATGTAATCTATAATTAATACAAAGTGAACTGTCATGTAGGGGAAAATGGGTCTTTCAGAAGAAGTATAAATGCAGCCATGGAAACGGCTATAGCTCCTTGATTGTAATTATTCAACCTCACTAGGGGTCTGCAGCTAGCTATTAAAGTGCTAGTGGTCCCTCATGGAGTACTCTCCTATCCAATTAAACTTTCACAAGTCTATTCAGGAGGCACACTTCAGGTTGTCAAAGACGTTGTGGGACACAACTGTGTTCCATTAAATAGTGTCAAGCACCTGCATTTCTAATAGAACATAATGCTTTTGGCTACCTTTTGAATATAGAATTTGATTAGAGAATTTTCTTTGTCTGATTGAAACAATTAGAATCTCTAGACAGATAAAACATTTGTTATAAGAAAAGATAAGATCTTCAGTTTCTGATATTTTACGGAAGGGCTCTTTACCATTCTAGCATTTCCACTTTTACACAAAGGAAAAGCATATGCAGAAGTCAGTAAGAAACAAAGAAATGTTAAAATGTTTTGAATGATGGGCAAAATAAATGGAGTGGAAGTTAAAACCAATAAACAAAGTATTTCTTTGCATATTTAAGAGTTTGTACAAACACATTTGTAGACATTTTGAAATCTAGGAAAGACACAAAATGATTAATGCCAAAACATTCTGATTTTATGAGCTAAGTACTTCCATTAAGAGTACTGTGATTTCTATTGCGAATTTCAAAATGAAAATGGTTTAAATGGTCAACATGGAAAATGGAAATGGCCCTGAGAGACCCCATAGATGCAGCATGATTTTAACAAGCTTCAGAAAGCTCTATCAAATCTGTACTTCACCTCTGTATGAGCCTCTTACACTTCGCCTTCTGCACTGGAACTTCTCTAACTCACAGCCATTAGCCATCAGAGGAAAAATATTCAGATTTCATGAAAATGCATCACAGAAATATGGGGGAGTTAAATTTACGGGGCCACACTTGGCCACTGCAATATGGATGCCAGGGATAAATGCTGGCCCCATTTTCCCCCTAGGTAGAAGGTTCCTCAGGCCCAAGAACCAGTCATCTGTAGCAGTGGCTAACTAGAAAGTGAAATGGAAAATACTTTTTACCCTTCACCCTTTCACTCCTCAACCCTTACCCTGTTTCTAAGGAATCCAGGCCAAGACAATACAGTTCCCAGCGATTCTATTTCACCCTATATAAACAGCATCCCTATGCCTGCATTTTATAATCTGTACACCAAGGTTCTTGCACAAGAAAAGTCTTTAAAACTCTATAAATAAGACTTTATGAAAAAACTAATTTGAAAAAATATAATTTCAGTAAGAATAAGACTTTAGAGAAGGAAGGATATATATATATATATTTTTGCTATTTACAAACTTTTTGGTTTTGCTTTGTTTTGCTTCCTTTCATTTTGTTTTTACATTAGGTGGTAAATGGATTGTCATCACTACTATGATTTGTTGAGAGGTACATGCAGATTATTTTAAATTACTTATTATGCACAGGCCTTATATCTGCTCCCTGGAGTAGATAATAGTCATAAAACAGCACAACCCTTCCTCCATTGAGCGAGTACCAATTTATAGAAAAGCAGAGTACTCTTCCATCCTTTCCCTCCATAACACCTTTTCTGTGTCCATTAGGAGGTTAGCACTCCCCAAAACAACAGGAAATTATATAGGAAGAATATGAGGAGAAAAGAATAATCATCTGAGGCATTATAATCAGAGATAGGAAGAACCTTGTAGAAAAAACTGAATGGAATTGTAGGGTTTGTTCTTTGGTTTTAATGTAATTTATTCATTTGGTGTCAGAAAACTAGTCAATAAGAAAATGTGTAGACACTAAGATCTGTGCAAAAAGCTGCCACTGGAATTTTATTTTACTTGTCAAAACAAAAAAATAATAGTAATAAAGACTGTTTATTCATAAACTTATAGCAAGGGAAACATTCTGTATTCATTTTTGTTTCAGGAGGGGTTTAATGATGTTAGAAAGGATAGTAAGTTTTATAGGGTAAAAGGAGGAAAACTGAAATTCTTGTAATTGGCCATCATCCTATTAAGACTGATTATTTAGGAGCAGGTAGAACACTCTAATTGACCTTCAGGTACATTTGTCAGTCTTTGGTGGATTGCAAGAGAACAAGGAAGCAGTTCTGGGGCAACTCAAAAGAGGAAAGTTTTTTCAGCATTAGGATTGGAGGGTTTTCTATGGCCACACATTTTCTGGAAAAATGGAGCCAATGGTATGTTTTCTGCAGTCAAACTGTCCTTATAGAAAGAGGAGTGGCCCTAACAGGCAATTTCTCAAATTGCATTCAACAGTTCAAAAAAAAAAATTCTAAAGATTTCTGATGGCATAAGAAAATGTTAGCAATATTAAAAATCATGTTTATATAGATAGATATTATACATTTATATACTATATGCTATATATACAGTATATAGCATGATTAGATGACAAATAGGTAATAGATACATTAGACAGGCAGACAGACAGACAGACAGACAAACAGATTGACAGGTTATAGATAATCTTAGATAGTTAACTTCTCCAAGACTTAGTTTTCTCATTTGTAAAACAGGGTCATTTGAAGTTCTTATGAGATAATAGCAGATAAGTGCTTATTACCCATAGCATATATGAATTCACGTATATCCGTCATATGACAAAAAGTGTCACAGTAATTCTGCATACTCAATCCCAATTTGCCCAGAATTTTCTTAGTTTTAAAACCAAATGTCCTCCATCTTGGGAGTTGCTTTAGTCCTGGGCATATCAGTATTGCTGATTACCTTAAGTAGTTCACAAATGAGAAATCCAATTTTAGCTCCCACTCCGAGGATGAATAACCCCTTCCCAACACATAGGACTTTAAAACCATGGTCAAGATTACTGTAATCATTATACTGCAGCTGCCTGACCCAAAAACGTTCCCACAACTCAGAGATACAACAGCCAGAGATAGAACTTGAGCTTAGAGTCAGAGATTCTCCATTTTGCATCCTTTTTCAGTTGACAAACAAAAGCTAACAACTCTTTGAGTTCAGAATAAAAAATCTCAAAAGCAAGGAGTTTTTGTAAACAGACTGGACTGCTTAGAGTCAGAACAAGAAGGGATACAGAAGAGATTCCAGACTGACCATACATAACAGCATTCTCTAATACACTGATGGAGATCATCATTAATTTCTTATGAGAAAATACAAGATCTGTTGCCAAAGCTCATAGTTTAATATATTTTATATGTATTTGCATATATATGGTATATACTCTATGTATATAATAAAATGGTCTGTTTTTTTTAATCCTAAAAAATTATTCCCACGTTTTGCCTATTGTTGTATAATATCTAACAAGAAGTGCAGGAGAAATATATTTTAATGGAAAAAATTATAAAATAATTCAGTTGCTGGCATATATTCCCTAGTGAACAAATCCCTTCAGGTATCATTTATATCTGGATCAAGTCAAGATCTTTTAGCCCAAAGTAGGAATAGACAGTTTCTATTGACACAGTATTGCTTTTGCTATATACAATATATATTGATTATATATATATACACTTATGTTGTATCATACTAGTAACTGGGATAGTGATTGGATTACTACCACCATCCACAAATGAAAACAAAATAAATTATAGCTATGCTAGGTTAAACTAACATCCTGAAATTCTTTCCAAGATCTCTGAGTATACTATAAATTAATGCAGTGATTCTATAATGTGTTGAATGTGTTGATTCCAATCAAGAAGCCATTTTTCATGGTATTAATAATTGCTAAACTTTATTGAATATTTAATATGTGACAAGGTATTTGATAACTTTTAATTAATTTATCTTATGTAGTCTTCAAAACAAATCTGTGGGGTAGTATTTCAGTCACCTATATTTCCAGAAGAGAAAAATTAGTCTTAGAGAGTGTAAGTAATTTACCTTAAGTCACACAGTCAAATTAGGATTCAAATAAAATATGTCTATGTCCTAGTTTGAGCTTTTTGTGGACCCCAGAAAACTGTTCTTAAGCTAACCCCTTCTTGTGTGTATCAGGTATGTAAGACCTTTTGGTTAGATTCAGTCAAGAGACCTTTTGATTAGACCACTTTTGATTAGATCACTTCAGTTAAGGACCTTGATTAGATTGCTGGACCAAGGTTAGTCCTAACCCTTTTACTGGAGTTTTATATAAAAGGAACACAGAGAAAGGGAGAGTCATTTTTACGCTGCTATGTGAGAAGAGGACTCCAGCATAGCCCACAGCTAATTAAAGACCAAGAAACCCCCAAGAGGTTAAGAGAGAAGCTGGAGGCTATTATCAGTGGAGCAGCCTGAAACTGAAGAGACAAGGCCTGGGGAAAGATTATCCATGTGCCTGATTGCCCACAGCTGAGCATGGGGAGAATGGGAGCCTGGAAGAGAAGGAAAGAGTCTGGCTGCCATTTTGCCTTGCCATTTGGCAGTAGTCCAAGATCTACCAGCAGCCGAGTTTTGGTGAGACTGTGTCTCTGATGATGCCTTGATTTGGACATTTTCATAGCCTCAGAACTGTATGATTTTACCCTAATAAATTCTTATTATAAAAGCCAACCCATTACTGGTATTTTTGCATTGGCAGCCTTTAAGCAAACTAAGAGTCTGATTCTGACATTAAATAAAATTCATGAATAGAAAAATATTATAACAAAATTTAAAATTGGATATTCAATTATGCATGCAGTGTTATTGTTTTTTTTCCTACTCCCAAAGAATGGTAATAAAATAGCAAAGCTCTCCAGTTAAATGCCTCAATAATTACCAAGGAAGAAAATTTCTGAAGAAACCACTTAAAGAAAATATTCAGCAAATTGCTATAAATTTCAGGATCTTTTTATGAAGTTATTCTACATATTACTTGCTACAGTTTTCAAGTGGTTTTTCTAAATGAATTAGGAAGTGTTTTCTTTCTATGAATTAAGATGAGCCTTATGCATATATAACAAAAAGGATCTCCTCTTAAGGAATTTCTAATGTAGGCTGTATCTGAGTGGACTCTTGAGACTGAGTGAAAGGCTAGTCTTCAATATACTGTTCCTTTCTCAAGATATTTCTTTTGACTTGCATAAGATTTGCATATATGACATTAAAAAAACAGCAATATATATATATATATATAATTCCACTGTAATTTTACAGTGTAAACCCATTATAAAAGTTCCACTGTTAGAATAATTTTGCTTTCCTTCCTAACTCTTTGAGAGGTCTCTGCCTTTGAAAATCAGAATAAGGATCTCTCAACAGTAATAGGTAGCCTCACCACATTTTAGGAGCAGTCTTATCTAATTCTAGCTGACCTTGTGGTGTGTCGATCGGCTAAATCAAGGATTGGCAAACCTTATAAATGACACATTGCTCAAGGCACAGTGCCTGTACTATTGACACTTGCCTTACCTTGTGCTGCTGGAGTTTAGAAATATTTCAGAACACTTTGCTCAAGGAATTACTCTCTTGATATGTGTAGAATTTGATAGCAGGAAGGAAAAAAAGCAGAGAATGAATACGATTTTGAAAAGGAGATTGGAATTTTGTTATTTCAGGGTACCCTTCCTTAGGTAAAAGAGCTCTGAACTCTTTTTTCATGTCTCCAAAAATACTGCAGCACCCAACATCAAGAATTAAAAATACCACATTTGATGGGCCATATATTGTGGCTGACATAATTCCAATTAAGTTTTCATCAGTAAGAAGTTATAGATTTTTCAAGACCATTTCTGTATTCTATTACTGGGCCTATAAGTACCAAACTATGGTATAACATTGTAGTGGACTTGGTACTCCCTTAGTGGGTCCAAATTAAACTCTATTCCTCTTAATGGATGTCATGTTCTATCAGTAAAATATCAATACCAATTGTGCTCCAAAAATTGCTCCTAATCAATCTACTCTTGTCAGTTGAGACAACACAAAAAAAATCAGATCATCATATCAAACTCACATAGATCAGAAAACTTATCTAGTGTCAAAATTTATTAATAATTAAAAATATATGTCATTTAAGAGACTGGGGTGAAGCTGGGGAAAGTCTGGAACCTCCTATGTTACTCCCACATTCATTCTTGCTGTATCAGCCGAGCACTAAATGGCCCAGAATAATAGAAGGATTCTCTGAGAGGTCTACAGGACCTCCTCAGAAAGCAGAGAGCATTTAAATGATGAAACATTGCCAATTTTTAACCCCAGAGAATTGTTTGAGAGCCATGCCTCATATATGAAGTTTTGTTTATGATAATCCTAAACCTAGGACATTCTGCTCAAAGCATTGCACAGATAAGGACGTCCCTCCTTACGCATTTCATTAGTCTATATGCCAGATGCCCAGTGTATCAGTCAGGGTTCCCCAGGGAAACAGAGCCAACAGGATATGTGTATATACGCATTAAGAGAGTAATTTAAGGAACTGGCACATTCCATTGTAGGGGCTGGCAAGTTCAAAATCCATACGGCATGGTAGCAGGCTAGAAATTCCAGAAAGAGTTGATATTGCAGTCTTGAGTTTGAAATCCATACGGGAGGCCAACAGGCTAGAAACTCAGAGAAGAATGAGGCAGAATTCCTCTTCCTCTGGAAATCTCAGTTCTTTGCTCTTAAGGCCTTCAACTGATTGAATGAAGCTCATCCACATTATTAAGGTTAATCTCATCTACTTAAAGTAAACTATCTATAGATGCTAATCACATCTACGAAATATCTTCACAGCAACATCTAGGCCAATGTTTGACCAAATAACAGGACACCATGGCCTAGCCAAATAGACACATAAAATAAACAACTAAAGCCAATTATCATATTTATTTAAAAAATGGCCAAATACCTTCTTTTCTTAACTTAGGAAGTTACCCTCACCCAAACCCCCACCCCAGCAATTGGCAAAGAAATGGATTACAGGGCAAATGTTTTAATATCTTCTTCTAGCAATTGAACCTCAGAGGAACACATGACAACTAAACAATATGATGCAGTTTCACTGGCCTAGTTGCTAGGTGGACTTTTTTATGTCATTGACTCCACAACTACAATTAGAAACTGTTCCTTCCCTTTATGGATACTGTATTAGCCAAAAGGGGTGCTGATGCAAAGTACCAGAAATCTGTTGTCTTTTATAAGGGGTATTTATTTGTAGTAAAAGCTTACAGTTACAAGGTCCTAAAGAGTCCAACTCAAGGTTGGTTTCTCACCCAAAGTCATTTGCCACATGTTGAAGCAAGGTGGTGGGTGACGTCTGTGAGAGTTCAGCCTTCCTCTTTCCTCTTAAGGCTCTGTGGTCCCCGCCCCTTCTAATCTCAGCTGTAGGATGGAGGGCTCATCTCTCTTCCAAGGGCTTTCTCAGCACTGCAAAGTATCAGTCAAATGCCGGGTCTATAGAGCTGTCTCTCTTCCTCTACATATCTTTTCCTATGTTCCTGATTGAGTGTCCATTTATATAGGCCACCAAGGGGGAAGGGACTCAAGCCTGCATGCCCTAATGACATGGTTGAATCAAAGCCCTAATCTTGATTTAATCAAGCAAATGTAAAGCCTTTGAATTTAAATCAATAAAAGGGTATCATGCCTAGAGGAACAGACCAGCTTACAAACATAATATCTCTTTTTGGAATTCATAAACAATATCAAACTGCCACAGATACTCTACTCCATTTGTGAATCTGTGAGTAAAGCAGACAAGTGACTATCCATATTTTCTAGTGAATATGTCTTGTGGATTTTATTCAAGCCTGTGAATTATGAACAACTATACCAGAATTGAAATCCTGGAAATTGTGCAAATGTAATCTCACTACTATATTTAACTTTTCTTATAAGGTGAGGCAAATGGCATAAATCAGGATATAAGACTTCTGATTTTATCTGTTATATTTATGAACATTTACTAATGGTGCTGTAGATAGCCTAGCACCTCAGTTTATCAAATACTATAATCCCAGTAAATACGAGCTTTAGGTAGAAAGCAAACCAATCACCTTGTTTGAAAGTAGCAATTTTAAGAACTGCTCACTTTCCAATGTGGAGGTTACAATAATTTCCTTATCATTGATACTTGATTATGTATTAGTATTGCCCATACTATCCATCCTTTTTAGCAAAATAAAAATATTAATAACCTGTATTTCTTGCCCAATATATGTAAAGACTTTGTAGCCAATGCTTTGAATAAATTGTTGTATTTAATTAAATGCCCATCCTCTCCAATGCCAAAATGAAATTGCATTTAGAGAGGGTACAAGAAGGTCATTGAGACAAGTTTTTATTGCCATAATTCTATGCTGTACTCCTTCTTAATATCTTAGCATCATTCAAAAATCTGTAAAAATGACCAAAATGCAATTCAATTGAATTCAACATCTTGAGCAAAGGCATACAGCATTTTAATTGCTTTAATAAACTGTATTTTTATTTCCATTAAAGTTATTTATTAAATTCCTCTTAAGCTTTTGTTTTTGATAGTTTATTCTTGGCTTGCCTTCCCTCCCTCTTTTATTCACATCAGCAACCTCTCCCCATAAACTATTAGCTTTAGAGAAGATAAAATATTATATATTTTATATATACAGCTTACCTTATCCTACGGGCTTATTGGCAATATGAGGCAGAAGCTTGAATTAGTAAGTTTTTGCTACCTGTTATAGCTGAATTTCTTTTAATAGAGTATTCAAGAGATTATTTGCATTTTAAGAACTTGCTTACCAAGGGGGAATTAGCTTTCCAATATATAGCTTGATATCCAAAATGAAAATTTCAAAAACAGATATGTCTTGCCCAGGCCTTAAGCAGAGCAACAATTGAAATTCTATCCCTAATTACTTGGCTACACATTTCCTCCTAGCATTTTTCATTCAGACTGATAATTTTTAATTATTTTTTCTTCTGCTTACCTCAGGAAGGACCTAAAGTGAACCTTCCTTCAATTTGCATTAGTTTATAAGAAAACCTTTGCTTTTCATAGCATAGACGTTTTATAATATAGTGTGGTCAGGAAAAATATAACAAAATTTATGCCTTGTCAAGAAAGCACTAAACTGTCTATAACCTCAAGTCATTACATTAAACAAAAATAAAATAAAAGAAGTCCATTTGAATTTAATGCTAGCTCCAACAGCCTTAATATTTATTTTTCTTTAAATTCCTAATTTTGATCATATATTTAATATCCTATATTTCAATATCAAAGATAAAACATAAAATTAAGTGCAACTTTTATCAATAATCATTCCTTTCAACATGTCATTTACCTTGAATATACCATAATTTAATATAACAAGTAGAAAAAATTATTGAAATTGTTCTTAGTTTACATATTTAAAAATTGATCTATAAGACCAAACTTGATTAATTTCTTCCTGAGAGACCATGGAAAACTGAAATCAATAGTATAAACTTAAATTTTAGGAATGCCAAAATTTGTTATTATTTTTCTTTCTGCCAAAACTATGACATTTCTATTTAAAGTCCTACTGAACATAGCTTCCAACTTGTACCAGATACTGTTATACTTTATTTATGCTGAAACTTAGATACAATTTCATATTGATGCTAAATATTTATTGGTTTTTGTTTCTTGCAATGCATGTTTTCCAGATCATCTAGGTCTTAAATATTATTAAATACCTGTTGCTAGTAAAGCTCATTTCTTAAGAAATGCCTTATTTAGTGCCCAGGGACATTCAAGTAGTTGGGCTGTTCCTGTATAATTTGTTCATTTAATTATGCAAAGTTGAAAATTTAGATATCATACCAGGTTCAAATTAGATCTTTTGTGCCCTTTTTCATCTAATGGTACATGTTTCTACCTCATACAAATATTCAAATTTCAGTATTTCTTATTACTTAGGCTTCTTCTAACCATATTTAGGAGAAGCCTAAGAAAGGAAATTCTAATTTTTTTAAGTCAATAGCCAGAAAGTGAATTTTAGAATACTAATGATGTACATAATTGTAGGCAGAACAAATGATTGCAATGATAAGCTCAGGGGCAATGTCTTTAACCAAAAAGGCATTTACTTTTCTTGTATGGCTGGAGATTGATATATGAAATCGATAGTTATCTAAAACAGAAGTTTCTCGGTGCTTTTAAAATTATAGATCCCATAGGTCTACACTTGAAATTCTGATTCACAATGTCTGGAGTTTATAGCCTAAAAATTTCCCCAGGTAACCCCACCGATATAACAGCTTCCTCAACCACTGCCTTCAATTAGATGCTCAACTATCTGTACCAAGATTTTTTTTAAAATTAGTACTAAGTAAATACCACAGTGCAGTCATGAGGAGGGAATGCTTCTTCCTCACTCCTGTGTTTCCTTCTACGGAGAGAGATTTTCCAAAACAATCTTACTCCATTTACTTCCCCAAGGAAGGAGAAAAATCTTCTGGACCTTAGGCAAATACTAATCAGACCCAAAGAAGTGAAAACATGGTCTTTTTCCTACTTCCTTCTCTACCAAGACCAGTGAGTGGCAGCAACTTGGAGTCTCTCCTTTATATATATATATACACTTTATACTTAGAAGATTATTCCAAGGCCTTTTGACACTGTGTCACATTCTCCAAATTTGGCTCTATCTGCAATGAAGTGATATTGTTTTCAAGCATGTGTCATTTCTAAATTGGTTCACAACTCATGTAAGAAACAGGGATATGTTATATAGCTCCCCTTTAAAACTCTGAAAACAAAAAGTAAATTATGATTAAACTTGGAACTCAAAAGTAAGCACAAAGTAATTGAATACATTATTTTATATATATAAACTCAGTACTGTTCAGGTCAGATTTATTTTTTAATTTTAATAAATTCCACTTGAATGGATAAATCACAAATTATATATCTGATAAGGGAGTTGTATCTAGAATACATAAATGACTCACAAGACTCAACAACAAAAAGACAAATAACCCAATTGAAAAATGGACAAAAATTATGAATAGACATTTCTTCAGAGAAGATATACAAATTACCAATAAGCACATGAAAAGATGTTTGACATCATTAATCATCAGGGAAATGCAAATCCCACACACACTATTTGTCCATTTACCTGTCCTTATGTCTCTACAGCTATCAATATATCTAGCTATCTATATACCATTTTATCATTCCATTTTTCGATCTTTAAATAGGCATAGAGAAAAGACTTGGAATTATGTTTACACGTTGCTAATAAAGGTCATTTATGGATTTTAAGGTTTGTTAAATATCTGCAAGAATTTTGGGTTCTTTTTACAAGGTTGACATTCTTTATAATGTTCATGTACTTTTTTTTTCTTTTAAAAGTTAACACAAGTCATGATGAATGAATTAATGATTGTAAATGAAACTATAGAAACAGGAAAATAAAAGGTGGTCATGAACTTACAGCATGCCTAAAAAGATAAAGTGTGGTGTCTATTGGAAATAGACAATAAAAGAAGAATGACTGGCTGGAGTCCAACAAGGCAGTCAAAAAAATGGCATACCCAAACACCATTCACAACCACTTTATTTTTTGTCTTTTTTTCTAAATAGGCCAAAAACTAAAATCTCAATTCTTTACTGTCTATCATGCTAAGGATGTCAAAAAATCTCATTCTGGCCAGTGAAGTTTATTAGAAAGACTACTGGGTAAAGATTGAAGGTAGTACAGATCCTGTCTTTAAAGCCCCCCAAAACTGACAGGCTTAAGGATATCCTAGATGATCCATTTTACTGTGTTCAATGTGAAAAGAACTGACCAAAAGAAAATAGAGGGAGAACTGGAGAATCCACAATATATGGAAGTTAAATAGCACAATCTTAAACAATAAATGGGTCAGAGAAGAAATCACAGGGGAAATTAGGAAATATCTTGAGATGAATGAAAATAAAAACACAACATATCAAACTTATGAGATACAGGAAGGGCTGTTCTCAGAGGGAAATTTGCAGTTATAAATGCTTACATTAAAAAAGAAAGAGCTCAAATCACACACCTAACCACACCTGAAGAATCTAGAAAAATAAGTGCAAACTAAACACAAAGTGAGCAGGAGGAAGGAAATTATACACCATGATCAAGTGGGATTTATCTCAGGTATTCAAAAGTGACTCAGTATAAGAAAATAAATTAATATAATATACTGCATTAAAAAACAAAAGGAAATGCCACATGGTCATCTCAATTTTTTCAGAAAAGGCATTTGACAAAATACAGCACCTTTTCCTGATAAAACATTACGAAAACTAAGAATAGAAGGAATTATCCCTAATATGATATAGGGCATATATGAAAATCCTACAGCTTTTTTATACTCAATGGTGAAAGACTGAAAGCTTCCCTCCTAAGATCAGGAACAAGACATGGATGCCCACCATTATCACTAATTCAACATTGTACTGGAAGTTTTAACCAGAGCAATTAGTCAAGAAAAAAAATAAAATTTATCCAAATAGGAAAGGAAGAAGTATAACTCTACCTATTTTGAGATGACATGATCCTATATATAAAGAATCCTGAAAAATCCACAACAAAGCAACTAGAGCTAATTACCAAATTCAGCAAAAAGGCAGGGTACAAAATTAACATTCTGTGGAGCCAGCTGCTATATGGTACATTGTGGGAACACCTTCTTGGACAAAGAAACTTTCAAAAAGTGACTGCTTTATTACTTACATGGCACAAAAGTTTCAAAAAAGCAGAGGAAATGATTCCAACTTGGCTGGTTCCCTTGGGAGGCGAACTGCTTAGGTCAGGGTCAGTGGATTGTGGCTCCACACTCCTGGCTTCACATTGGATATGAGGGACCAATTTTGGCAGGTCCCCTGGGGAGAACAACTGCTCAGCAGATCCACATCAGAAATAAGGGACATCTGCACTGCCTGAGCACTGTGCTTTTATAAAATCCAAGGGAGAAGGCCCTGCCAGTGAGCAACCTCTGTTCCCTAGCAAGCAGCTGGGGCTAGTTAAGATTTATCATCTTTCCCCTGCCCCCGGGTTGTCTTTGGGTTCTTGCTAAATAGAAAATACCTGCATGCAAACAAGCACAAGTGGAAACATAAAAAAACAAACAAACAACAACAACAAAAAAAAAAAAAACCTACATAAACAAGCAAGAGTGGAAACAACAACCACGTGCACAGAAACAAGCAAGAGGGGAGGAGGAATGGGATAGGCAAGGGCTGACAGATGGCCACTGTATCTGTACTTCCCCGACACATGCAAGAATCCCTCATGTTTCTGTGCACTAGTAATGAGCAATCTGAAGAGATAATCAGGAAAAAATTCAATTTGCAACAGCAACTAAAAATAAAACCAAACAAATATCTAGGAATAAATTTAACCAAGGATGTAAAGGACTTATCCACAGAACACTGCAAAACACTGCTGAAATAAATAAATAAATGGAAGGACATTCTGTATCCATGATTTGGAAGACTAAATATTGACCTGATGTCAATTCTATCCAAAATGATATGCAGAGTCAAAACAATTACAACCAAAATTTCAACAGACTTCTTCACAGAAATGGAAAAACCAATCATCAAATTCACATGAAAGGATAAGCAGCCCCCAAAAGCCAAAAACATTCTGAAAAAGAAGAACAAAGTTGTAGGACTCAGACTACCAGATTTTAAAACATATTTCAAAGCTACAGTAATCAAAACAGCATGGTATTGGCACAAGAACAGAGATATAGACCAATGGAATCAAATTGAGAGCTCAGAAATAAGCCCACATACCCTTGGCCAATTGATCTTTGACAAGGGTGCCAGTCCACTCAAGGGGGAAAGAACAGTCTCTTAAATTGTGTGGAGAGAACTGGATAGCCATATGCAATGGAATGAAGGTAGACCCCTACCTCACACCATATATAATAATTAACTCAAAATGGTTCAGAGACCTAAATTTAAGAAGCAAAACTATAAAACTCCCAAAAAGAAAAAAAACATAGGAAACATCTGCAGGGCCTTATATCAGGCAGTGGTTTCTTAGACTTTACACCAAAAGCATGAGCATTAAAAAATAGATAAATAGAATTAATCAAAATTTAAAACTTTTGTACATCAAAGAATTTTATCATGAAAGTAAAAGGTAACTAAATAGTGGGATAAAATATTTGGAAACTATATATCTGATAAGAGTTTAATATCCAGAATATATAAAGAACTCCTTCAACTCAACAACAAAAAGACAAACATTAAAAGATGTGAATAGACATTTCTCCAAAGAAGATATACAAATGGCCAATAAATACATGAAAAGATGCTCAATGTCATCAACAATCAGGGAAATGCAAATCAAAACCACAATGAGATATCATTTCACACCCACTAGAATGGTTACTATTAAAAATGGAAAAAAAAAGTGTTGAAGAGGTTGTGGAGAAATAGGAACACTTGTACATTGTTGGGAATGTAAAATTTTACAGCTACTGTGAAAAACGGTTTGGCTACTCCTCAGAAAGATAGTATAGCATTACCACCTGATCTGACAATCTCAATTCTAGGTATATACCCCCAAAGAATTGAAAACAGGTATTCAAAAAGATATCTGCACACCAATGTTCATAGAGGAATTATTCACAATTGCCTAAAGATGGAAGAAACCCAAGTGTCCATCAATAGATGAATGGATAAGCAAAATGTGATATATACACATAATAGAATATTTTTGTTCATAATATGGAATGAAGTTCTGATGCATGCTACACCATGGATGAAACTTGAAGACAGCATGTTGTGTGAAATAAACCAGACACAAAAGGACAAATAATGTATGATTTCTCTTATAGGAAATAAGCAGAATAGGCAAATTCCTAAGTCAGAAACTAGAGTAGAGGTTGTCAGGGACTGGTTTGTGAAAGAGAATGAGGAGTTAGTGTTTAATAGGGAGCTAATATTTCTCTTTGGGGTGATGGAAAATTTTGGTAATGGATGAGGGTGATGGAGACCCAACTTTGTGATTATAATTAACACCATTGAATTGTACATTTGAAAACAGATAAAAAGGGAAATTTTAGATTGTATTTAAGTTGCAGCACATACACACATGCAAAACATAGAAGTGTACAACCCAGAGAATGAACCCTAATGTAAAGAGTGGGCTAAAGTTAACAGCTTAATTGTAATAATATTGTTTCATCAATTGTTACAAAATGTCACACAAATGCAAAATGTTAATAAAAGGGAAACATACATGAGAGGGGGTATAGGAGAACTCTGTACTCTATACGTTCTTTTTCTGTAAACCTACAACTGCTCTACAAAATGAGGAGGAGGAGGAGAAGAAGAAGGAGAAGAAGGAGAAGAAGGAAACAGAGGAAGAAGAGGAGTAGGAGCAGGAGGAGGGGGAGAAAAATGGATTGTGTGTCTGATATGTTTTAGCAACAAAACTGCCAGAGAAAGCTCAGGCCTGGCCAGATACAGCCCCTGAATAGCCAATCCCTAATGCAAACACTCTGTCCCATATATTATATTGCACAGAGAGGGAAAGATCTTATGTTGCCACACAATGTTCCCTTTGAACACCAACTTATAACCGTGGAGGATAATGAAAAAGAAAGATTTTTTCCACAGAGAGTAGGAGTTTCCAGTATGTCTTAGGAAAATTATTCCATTCTAGAGCAGGAAGTCTTACTATTCTTATCAGCAAGTTTTAATATATGCTGTTTTTGATATATGATATAGGCTGATTACTGCTATGTTTTTCATTCTCCCTTTTTCCAAATGGGGTTCTTCTAGTGCAGTTGCTTGCGTCTTATCAGCCATTGTATATTGTGGATACTGGGGACAGATAACTTATATTTTAGAAGTGCAATCTGGATACAGTGACTGATTAAACTTCATGGCTCTCTCTCTTGAAGAGTAGATGAGTGTGCCATGTAAAGGGGGAAAGTATATCCATGAATGTTGAGTAGACAAGGATGTAGATACTGTAAATAATGCTTTCTTTGTGTCCTCATTTCCTTTTTTTCCTGATTGGATTGATAAATTTATTTCATTTATAAATCTCTTTTTCTCTGGTTGTTTGGAATACATGCTTTTTATTGCTACTTTATATTCATCGATTAGCCTTAATTTTTACACACAAAACTGATATTTAATCAAGATTTTTTTCTCCCAAATGATATAAAGATGTTATCATTTTTAAATTTCCATTATCTTTTCGCACATTCACTCTGGTCTTATTTGTTCTTATTTCCCATTATTTTGTTTATACTTTGTTTTTAAACTGACCAAAATATTCATCATTATTATCATCATCATTACTTTTTACATCTGATTTTAATTAGATTAACCCTGATGTTTACTTATTTCTTTGTTCAATATAGCTTTTTGTTGTTGTTGTTTTGTTTTGTTTTGTTTTGTTGTCTTTCTGAGTTCAAATTCCTTCTTAAGCTCATCCATTAGTTATCTATTAGTGAGGATTTGATAGTGGCAAATTCTCTCTGCCTTTGATTGTCTAAATAGTCTTTTATTTTATTTCTCATTTGAATTGAAGTTAAGCTGTACTTTAGAATTTGGGATGACCATCATTTTCTATCATTATTTTGCTGATATTGTTCAATTGTCTTCTAGGTTCTTATTTTGCTATTAAAAAGTTGATTGTTCACACTGTAACTGTGGTCTATGGTTGGTGGCAAGGCTCCAGGATGTGTAAGTTCATTGAGGTTGGTGGGCCACACTGTGGGAGATGTTTGTGTGGGATGTGGTGGGAGGTGTGGGAGGTGGGCAACATGGGAATCCCAGTGGGTTCCGTGTAATATTTTAGGTAATCTAAGCACCTCTTAAAATATATGTATATATATATATATAAATAACATTTTTGTAAGCAAATACACATATATGCATATATATTTATATATCATTTTACAAATGTTTGTATGTATTGTGAGAATTTTGATTTTTACCCATAATAAAAAAAAAGAAAAAAAAAGAAAAAATAAAAATAAAAAATAAAAAAATATAAAGAAAAAAAAAAAGTTGATTGTGTAATTTAATTTTAATGGGTACAGTCTTTTAACTCCAGTGGCTTGAAGGTCTTCTTTTTGTTGCTTGTGTTCTAATGTTTCACTGTGATCATCTAGTTATGGATTTATTCAATATACCGACTCCAGTCATTGTAAATTCTAAATATGAAAACTCTCTTTTAATTATTTTCAAACACTGCTTCTTGTCTGTTCTTTGTTTTCTGCTCTGGAAGCCATATTAGATACATGTTGGATCACCTGTCTTCTCTATCTATATCTCTTACCTACCTTTCTCAGAATCCCACTCTTTATATAGTTGTGCTACATTTAGGATAGTTTGTTCTGCTCTCTCTTTAGTTTATAAAGTTTCTCCTTAGCTGTCTAATCTGTTTTCATTTACTGATTTTTAATTTCAGTGATTACATATTTTCTTTCTAGAACTCTTATTTATATATACATGCCTAATTTCATAACTTCTGTCTTTTCTTATGTTTTCAATTATTTCTCTTGTGTATTTAATCATTATATGCATTATATGAGTAACAGATCATTTATTACCTGATATATAGTACTACATTATTTCATAGTGGTTGAATATTGCTGTTGTTTACATCTTAGGTCTCTAGAGGTTGATGGTTTCATTTTATGTTTTGACTTTTTAGATGCCCTTATTTTGAATGTCAATTTAATTGAATATAATGGGAAACTGTGGAGAGGGCCTTTCTTTCCCAGCTAGTTAAAAATTTGCTAGTGATTCTCAAGCATATTTGCTACCAGGTGATGTTGCAAATGTGTGGGTAGGTTTGGTTGTCACAATGACTGGAGAGTATTCAGGTATTTTGAAGTTGGAAGCCAGAAATACTAATTATCCAAAAGTCCATGACACAAAACCACAGGATGAAGAATTGACCTGCCCTAAATATCATTAGCACCTCATTGAAAAATGCTCACCTTAACCAACAAGGATCCCAGTACAACCACCGCCCACTCATGCACTTCCTCTCATTCTCAGGTCTGTCTGCATCTCTGGTCTCTGGTAATATCTCTTTTTGTCTTGTGAGTACATCTAGTCATTTAAAAGGAAATTTGTTAGGTTATATTTAGTATTTTTAGATATATACTACTACATTTTTAACTCTTCTAATCTGCTATATTGTGAAAATTACCAGCATAATTTTCATGAAGTTCAATTTGCCAATTTTTTATTGCATTGCTCATGTTTTCACTGTCATACTGAAAATCCATTGCCAAATCCAATGCTATAAAGATTTACCCCTATGTTTTCTTCTAAGAGTTTTCTAATTTTAGTTCTTACCTTTAGTCTTTGATTCATTTTGAGTTCTTTTTTCTATATGGTATGAGGTAAGGATCCTATTCAAGTCTTATGAATTTGCCTATTCACTCATCCTAGCACAAATCGTTGAAAAGACTATTAATTCCCCATTGAATGTTCTTGGCACACTTGTCCGAAAAGCTCACTTCTTAAAGGACATATATTTTTAAATTCAATTATTATGTATAGAAGTTACCCCTGAAACCTAAGACATAAAAAGAGATTTGAAAGAAAAACGTCTAGCTATATATTATATGAAAATGATATGAGGTAAACACTAAGTAGAAGAAAGATTAACTTATTAAAATTAGAGTCACAGAAATCTAGCAATATGTTATAGAAAAATAAAGAGATATTAGGTTAGCACTAAGTAGAAGAAAGCTTAATTTGTTAAAATTACATTTGATTCACAGATGACAATGCAGTGTTTAAAGTATAAAAACAGCTGTAGGCTGAAAAAGTGATTATATTAAAAGACATAATTTACTAGTAAGATTAGCAATCCTATTCAGAAATATAAAATTGTGTAGCCCACATTACACAATTCACAAAAATAAAATTCAAGTGAATTAAGACCAAATTTTTAAAAACATGAAAAAATAGGGAAGAATCAATTTAGAGATTGATAGCTCAATATAATGAAATGCTTCATTAATAGGACAAAAGCAGCAAAAACAAAAGTGATAATACATAGTTTGATACACTTGATTCTAATAAATTAAAAACTTAGATACCAGGAAAGAAATCATAAGTGAATTACTAATACAAAAGTTAACTTTAGGAGCATATACATGCTTGACAAGTGATTAACATCAGGTATATATTAACATCATTGATATATTCCAGTATAGAAAAGGGGTAAACGATATGAAATCTGAATTTCCAATAAACATGATATAATGCTTAACTTCACTAATAATCATAGAAAAGCAAATTAACTTCACAATGAGATGCATTTCCTACCCATCAAATAGGCAATAATAAGCCATGTGACACCACATGTTAGTAAGGTGGTAGCGAACTAAACTATGAACTCTCAAGCACAATTTTTGGGAGGATAATTTGGTACCACTGCTTTGGGGAAATAAATGGATAATATTTAGTAACGTTTAAAGCACATATATTCCTTGATCCAGTAATTCTACCACTAGGTATATACCATAGAGAGCTCTCACCCAGGAGCTGAAGCATCATGCATAAGCATTCTCATTGTTCTCTTCTCTTCCCAGTTTATCAGCCTGTAGTTCATAATTTCATTTCACCCAATCATTCTCCGAATCCACTTAAATTCTTCTCCTCTCAGAAGATTTTTTTAAGCCACTCATTTTCTTCTACACAGACTGGGAAATATCAGTATGAGATTTTGGGTTTTTTATATCCATTTTTCAATTTCTGAGAAGTGATTGCAGGGTTTAGCACTTGTCCTTGACAATCCAGAAGATATAATCCTCCTACAGAAGGTTTTCATAACTTTGGTCATTTAAGTTACATATTCTTGGGCCATCTCTAATTTCTTGGACCATCTCCAATTTTGTTAAGTCTTTCTTTAGATGTATTGGATAACATTTTTAAATTTTTTAAATTATTTCTCAGTGCCACTCAGAATTGTTTTGGTCACTGATGTTCACAGTAGTATAAGGTCTGATATTTTAAAGGGAATTACAATGACTCCTCCCCAGTACACATGCAAAACAAGTCATTTGTAGGCCATCAACCTAGAAATAAGGCATTCCAAGAAGGAATGACATTGAAATGTCTAGTGTTGAAATTCATTCACAAATTCACGTGGTTTGACCACTCTCACAGTCTCCTGAAAAATTCCCTCTATTCATCCACATCAGTTTAGCATTTCAGTCAAAGTTGGGAATTTTGTTGTGTATTTAATCTAACAGATAGTTCATATAAATGTTAAATGAAACTGGTCAAATCCCTATATCTGGTGAATTTCTGATTATACTTATGCTACCCCAGCCAGAGAAGTGTCTATTTATACATTCTGTGTGATTCCACTTTGTGATTCCTCCTAGCTTCTGACAATTATTTTTTATTTAAATAGCTTTGTCTGTTGACACGTATCAACGATATCTTGAAAGTACATTACTCATTTGCCTGCTTTTTTAATAAACAAAACTACATGTAATTTTGCATCAAACTGAAAATAGTGAGAGCTGATTCACTCATCTAATTTACTCATTGTATGGAGTATATATTTTCTATGAAAACAGAAGCTCTGTTTTTTTAGGGAATTTTTTGTTTGTTCACTTACTTACCTAGTAGTACAGATTAACACAGAATCTTAGAAAAAAATAACTATTCAAAAATATGTTTATTTAACTGTTCCTTCATCATTTTTGTTTCTTCTGATTTCAAAAAAGGATTATGTGTACAGAGACTTAAATTTTCAGGCTGTTCAAATGCTGGGTGAGCCCTGAATCTCAGCAGAGTTGCAGCTAACATCTACTCTGCCGTTCATCAGACTAGTCCAGGAAAACTAACAAAAGGATGATGATGGACAATGCCCATCCCAAAATAACAGAGAGTATCTACAACTGCAAGCAAGACAATTCTACTATATGCCCCATGGGATCTAAGCCCCCTCTGAATCAGAAACAAAGTGGGCATCACCATCCCAAAATCCTCAAGATTGGGGAGTGAACAATGGTCTAAAGTAGACTTATTAGTATTCTATTATTATTCTACTATAGACTTATTATTATTCTAGCAATGGGTGAACTTTATCATTGATATAAAGGCAGCAGCTACCAGAGGTTCTGAGAGAAGGGAGAATGAAGAATAGGTGTAACGTGGGGACATTTTGGGAGCATGACATTGCAGGGACAGATATAGGCCATTACACATTTTTCCAAACCTGTAAAATTGTGTGGGGCAAAGTGTAAACTATGATGTAAACCATAGACTATGCTTAGTAGCAATGCTTCAATAAGTGTTCATCAATTGTAAAAAATGTATCACACAAATGAAAGTTGTTATTAATGGGAGAAAGTATGGGCAGGGGAGAGGGTGGGCTATATGGGAGTTCCCCATAATTTTGATGTAACATTTATATACTCTAAAGCTTCTTTAAAAATAAAAGAAAAAATAGTACAATTATTAAAAAAAGGACATGTGCAAAAATGAGACTAAATAAAGTGTATCCTCTTTGAGGCTTGTAAATATATAAGATTAGCAGTGTAAGTTTGCCAGATTTAGCAAATAAAACAAGACACTGATTTGAATTTCAGAAAAACAAAGAAATTTTCTTATATTGGATGTCCTAAACATTGCATCATACAGACTTAGAATTAAAACTTATACACTATCTACTTGAAATTAAAATCCAACTGTATATGCAATATTTTATCTAGCAATCTTCTAAATTGGTATTCTGAAGTCCAATGTACATATGAGATTTTGAATAATAATATTATAATGTCAACTGAGCGATTTTCTTTAAGAAAGGCATCGTACAAGTCATTTTTACTAATTTACTAATTAGATCTCAAACAGACTGCCCATATACTTATTTGTAATTTAACACAACTCTGCTTCAAAGGCTATTTTTGCACTGGAATTTTTCTTTACCATCTTTCTCATTAAAAATTAGGGCAAACATTCAGTTCAATTTTATGGTATTTCTGTTTCCCTGAATACACATTTTATTCTCTTTATTATCTAGATTATTTATACAATTCTTACATGTGAAAAGCATATTTTATAGTAATAGATTTAGTGTCTAATTTAAATTATACCTCACTTACTTTTACCTGTAGGTACCCTTTTTCTTTGCCCCCCTACTTCCAGGCATGAATAACAAATGCAGACATTTCTCTCATTCTGTTCTCTCGAGTTTTTACCAAACAAAACATTAACCACAAACTCTGGCAATAGATAGATGTCAATACCCATTTTCAGTGATGTAAACTTTACTCTTTTTTCTACAATCTAAAAATTCTTTTTTGTAAAGAGTTAAGAAACAAGAAAAATAAACAATACACAACCCTAAACATGGTTGTGGGCATGCTACAGGGTGAGATGTGCCTAAAAAATAGTTTAATGGGAATTTAGGAGAAGATATTAGACACTAATCACCAGTAATAATTTTAAACTGACTTTGCTTTCCTTGGTAAGGTAGCTTCAGACTTCCTGTTATTGTTTTAAATGATTTCCCTTTCCAACATTTTTGCCATGGGTTTTTTACTAATAATTTTCCATGTGTTGTTTTTTCCTTTTATTATTGGAATGTCAAATTCAGTTAAGTTATAATTACCTCTGCATGATGATTGATGTATATTATCCTCTATATTAATTATTTTCAACTCTCAGGACAAAAGCTAATTCACAAGACTATAGAATCCCTTTATGTGGCTCCATTAATATTGTGGTTGTTAGTTTCCCTACCATTCTTGTAATACAATGCAATTGCTATATACTTATGTGTTCATGGCAGAATAAAAAATGCTGTTATCTTTATTTGGGGAAGGATAGGATGTGGAGGGGATGGTTTGTGTGTGGTCTTCATTGAAATGAATTATTAGTAGTAGTCTTCCAATATTATCCTTACTTGAGTTGGTAAAGCATTACCAAACTAAAAGCCATAAATATATGATGAAATGTGCTTTCATTGAAGCTGTATTGTTTTTGTATTCCTATGTGTTATATAAAATAGCATATCAAGAAAATTAAGTCAGAATCAGACAACTGTTCAAATACTAAAATATTCAAATGTTAGAATTATTCCTAACAAACAGCCTAAATATGATATAATCATTTTTCATATTAAGATAATTACATATTGCATTTGTGGTTTTTGCAAATATAGCTGTAATTACCCCTGGCATTGTATAGCTTACTGTCTTTTCCCCCTACTTATTAAAGCTATTTATTTACAACAAATGCTTTGTACACAAACATTAGTCTGCTGTTAACAAAAGTGAAGCCCAAATTTGTAATTAGCTACAGCTGAACATGCTGCTTCCTTTATTCAAAAGTCTTCTATCATTGTGAAGCTGTTTAGCTCATTTTATTCTTTGTGAAAACCAATCTTGGATACTAGCTAAAGACCTCATCCTCCATATGCTGAGTTCAAATCAACCATTATTAGCTCTAGTTGGGAAAGAAGTGCAATTTATAGCAATAACTGGATTGAGGAAAGGACAGGGAAAAGGAGAAGGTCCAGGGGAAACTTGGGCACACTTTGCATTAAATGAGAAGGAATAGTATGCATCAATTAATAATTTAAGCATCAATTCAAAGTTCTATGCCCAAATTATATACCATTAAACACAATTAATCAAAACCAAGTGTATCTCTTAAATGATAGAATCAAAATATGATCTGCTGCTTTTTCAATATTGGCTAATCCTATAAAATATGTAGGCCACTGACAGAGTATAATATAAAATGTCCTATGATTTGTGACCTTAGGCAAGTTACCTAAGCTTTTTATGTTGCAATTTCTTCATTGGTAAAATGGATGTCATAATAGCATATATGTCATTTGGCTCTACTGACGATTAAATGGGTTCATATTCATCAAATGCTAGAACAGTGTTTGACACATGGTAAATGATGTTGGTGTTAGCTATTATTATATGATCTCATACATTTTTTATTTTTTATTTTTTTAATATATATATATATATTTAAAAGGTGCTTAGATTACCTAGATATTACACAGAAATTACAGGGATTCCCATATTCCCCACCTCCCACACCTCCCACAACATCCCACACAAACATCCTTCATCAATGTGGCACATCACCCGTAATGGATATACACATCCTGAGGCCTTGCCACCAAGCATAGACCACAGTTCACATCGTAGACCACACTCTCTCCCACACAGTTCTGCATGGTATATGCTGATGTAAAATGGCCTACATCTGTCACCCCATCGCCACTCAGGACAACCCCCAAGTCCCGAAAAAGCCCCTGTTTTTCAACTGCCCTTCCCCTCCCTGCCCCGAAAGCGTCTGATCTCATACATTTTAGGAGGTAAAATTTTCACCTATCCATTTTTGATGTTTTCATCAAAGAATGAATAAATAAAGACATCGCTATGAATTAAACTAAATGATGGATTATAAGAAAAAAAGGAGGGTGACAGAGCAAGATATTTTCTCCAAAATCTTTGTTTAGCTATTGTTGAACCTCCTAGCTAGAGGAAATGCCCTATCATTATTTCCAATATTTCTGGTATTTGTAGTGCTATGTTAAAATAGGAGTTCTTGGAATATCCATTGGCCTGTTTCCAAATTATAAAAAATGATTACAGAATAATTGATGCTATCACCTTCCATATTACACTTCAGATATGCCCAGAAAAGAAAATTCCAAAGCCTGGTGAGATTTGGTTCTCACCAATGGCAGTTGTAATTTTCCTGAAATAACTCCATTTGATATTTGATAGGTAAGATTCCAAAGAAAGGAGTCAAAGTTTAGGAGAACTCAAAAATAATATCATTAAAATATTCACTACAAAAGATTAACTTGAAAAGATTAATAATAAGGATTTCAACTTATCAATGGAGATTGTTCCGATTGAAAGATTCATCCCAGTAAATTAAGATTGTGTTAAGAATAGTATCTTTTAATCTAAACATTTGTAAAACTCACAGATACAAAAATATCAATAATATCTGGTCATTTTTGCAGCAGAAACTTAGAGGCTAAAATCTAAACTAAGACAAACAATTTAAGGATATTATATCTTTCTATCCCTTTGAGATGGATTCCTAATTTAAAATCAAATGATCAAGAATGAAAAATAATTACCATTAAAACTAAACCCACTATGATTTATGAAAAAGAAATTATTGATTGGAAAAAGAAAAGTACTATAAGAACTGAAAAACTAGATCAGTGGTGTTTTGAATTTGTTAATTCCAAGGTGAGTTAGAAGTGTACTTGAAGGTACTTGTTTGTAAAGTGAGTTGGGGTAGGATGGGAGAAGAGAAAGAGAGGGACAGGATTAGAAGAGAATGGATCATTGATTTCTGTTAAGATCAATTAACTATTTTCTGCAGAACAAACCCTATAGAGTTGTGAAGTTTATGCGCTTCTAAACTGTGCCTTGGTTTATTAATAATGTGCTCCCAATATCCCAATCAAGCTGCAATCATGGATGATAGTCAAATACAAAAGCAGATTATATCAGGCCTCTACAGTTTGGATTTTTGGCAGGTAGCAAACTTTTAACACCTATTCAGAAGAGATTTCTTTTGCAAGGTTCATTGGTTTTTTCTTCAAAATCCTGAATTCAGCTCAACAATTAGCAGTTGGAATTTATTTGGCCTTTCTGTGGTTACTAAGGCTACTATTACTCCTAATGGCATTAGCACAGGAGATAAGGCTACACTTGTAATTATCTCACAATGTCAAGTCTCCTTAGAATAGTTTGAGATCTTTGATATTTACATCTGAACTAAAATTCAGGATTTTCAACTAGAAATGGTCAGTACTCAAGGCACTAATGGAGTAAATGAGTCTGTGAACTTGGCAATCCCATAAGCTTCTAGCCCTTACTTTCTCCAAAGCAAATGTAGTTTTTCCACTCATGGGGGAATGGGCAGATAATTGTGGCAAAGTTGTCAGAGCTCCCAAATCTCACCACTGCCTGCAGATTTCTGAATTGCTTTCCTGGCTTTAACTCTTCTCTGTATTACCTTGATCATCCACGACACTGGACTTCCTGTGTAAATCATGCCTGAGCTTGCTATGGTCTCTGAACTCTTTGCAGTGGGCCAACCAGCTGTTCTTGTACAATCTGATTAGTTGGCCAGCACCTAACCTGTCTGCTCATGCCTTTCTCCATATTCTCATCCTTTATACTCTCAAGAGTCTACCTTGTTTTGTAATCTTGCCCTCACAAATAAAAGCAGCCAGAATTGTGTATAGTACAGAAGCACTGTTACCACCTACAGTAGCAGTATTGAGGTTCGTTATGACCATCAGCAACGTGTCATCACATTCCTGAAGTCTGAGTTTAAGAATTTTCCCCAATATTTTTGATGTGGTGAATTTTAAAAAATGTTTTCCTTTATTTAAGTAGTTTTATTGGTAATTATTCATTATCTATTCCTACTTAATTTCCCATTTAACCACCAATTGTTTTAACATTTTAAAAAAACAGCTGAAAAGAGGTTTTGTTTTTACAATAAAGAAATTCTTTCTATTTTGTCACAACAGAATTATTAAACTTTTAAGAGACAGCCATAAAGCAAGTCCCATCCATCAGCCCTATGGTATCACAGCCCTCTCTCAATTAGAGGTGGAGTGGACATCACCATCCCAGAATCCTCAGGATTGGGAAATGAACTGTGGACTAAAGTAGACTTACTGGTATTCTACTATAGACTTATTGTGATTCTAGCAATGGAAGAAATTATACCATTGATGTGAAGGCAGTGGCCACTGGAGGTTCTGGGGTAGGGAGAGGGAAAAATAGGTGTAATACAGGGGCTTTTTGGGGACTTGGGAATTGTCCTGAATGACATTGCAATGACAGATATAGGCCATTACAAATCTTGCCATAATCTACAGAGTTGAGTGGGAGAGAATGTAAACTACAATTTAAACTTTAATCCACTCTTAGTGGCAATACTCCAAAATGTGTTCATCAATTGCAATGAATATATCTCACTAATGAAGGATGTTGTTAATGTGGGAAATGTGGGAGGTGTGGAGAGTGGGGCATATGGGAATCCTCTATATTTTTTATGTGACATTTGTGTAATCTAAGTATCTTTAAAAAATTTTTCAAAGAACTTTTTAAAAAGACAGCCATAAATAAGAAATAATGAATAAATATTTACAAGCTCTAGTGGGATGGCTGCACTCACACTTGAATGTGTTACCAGTATCAGACTGTGACCCAGGCATTAACTGAAAAATTTTTCAACCAAGAATATAAAAATCAGTCTTACATAACAAATTTATTTAAAAGGAACAAACTGAAGAGAATATATTTTTGTATGGCTGAATTGTACTGAGAGCTAGCTTCAGGGTAGATTCCCCAAAACAGCCTATCTATAAAGTTCACCTACTGAAAGAGTATATGACTGTTTTAGTTTTCTAGGCTGCTCAAAGCAGATACCATGAAATGGGTTGGATGTTTAACAATGAGAATTTATTAGTTCACAAGCTTAAAGTTGTGAGGCCATGATAAATGTCCAAGTTATCATCAAGGTGATGCTTTCTTCCCAAATTAACCTTCACTCTGTACTGCAGTGGTTCTCAAAGTTGGTTCAAACTGTAATCACATGGAGAACTTAAAAAAATAGATATTGGGGTGTGACTTCCAAAGATTCTTATGTAATTCTTGGTGTGGGTGTGACATAAACATTAAAATATTTAAAACCTCTTCAAATACTTTTTTAAAAATACAAATAAAAGTTTATTGTACAAAACTAAGGCCTTTGTATTTCACAACTCACTACAGCTAAAGAAAGACCAGATAATTTTTTAAGTCCTTCACAAAAATTCTGCTTTCACTATGCCTGGTCCCCAACTATTAAACATGGCCTGACCAAAAATTATCAAAACAAAAACAATAAATAACATCAAGTCCTTTAAAGAAGACTGCCCCAAATGTTATTTCTTGGCATAGGTGATCTTCACGGCACAGGATAGTCTGAACTTAAATCCTTGTAAAGCATCCCTGGCAGCTCCAGCCTGCCCATCATTCTCAAATTCATCAGAAGCAATGTCATGTCTTCCAGGTTCCAGGCGGTCTTCCATGAAACCAGTGAACTGATCAAGCTGCATGGATAACATCATCTCATTAGTTTCTTCTGGTAAGTTATTAAGGAATAAAATATAGTTTGGAGGGTCATCAGGAACCTGAGGATTTGGTGTTGTATTTCCATGGGTGTTAGCTGAGTTTGGTGTTCCCAGACCAGGGATTTTTTTGCAGTTGTTGCAGACTGTTCCACAATTTTGGCTTTTTTCCTTTCTTTGTCAGCAAATGTGCCACACATTTTAGATATTATATTAGAATCTGTTTTTGCATACTGGATTCGCATTGGTTAACCATTAAATGGAAATCCTTGTAACTCTCAAGGCATTTTTGAATGCGCACAGTTCCTTAAACATAATGAAGCTGTTCCTCCTCATCTCCATAGTCTTTAAAGCTACAACATCTACCACATGGTCAAACTGAGAAAACAGGGCATACAGGGATCTCTTCAATTCTTTTTTAAAGTTTTTTCATTCATATTGTTGATATAAATTGTATGATTTGGTCTGATATCCATGTTTTGGGTTAAACTATACAAATAAACTGAAGCCTACTCCTTAGGTAATTTTGATGTGTTGTGAAAGTTGAAAACCACGGCACTACTGATTCATTTTCCCCAAAATGGAAAGCACTCACAACTAATCATATTTTTATTGAAAAAAAACAAAAACAAAAATGTCCCTCTGTCCAAATCTGAGACGATTTCAGCATTAAAATAAATGAAGATAGTAACAGTTTATAAGCAAATAAATAAAATGGCAATCCATGAGTTCATATTAATATAAATAAATCAATGAATAAATAAATGGGGAGAATAGTTAACTCTTCCTTATAGTAAGAGCTATACTATAGCTTATACAGCTAGCAAAAGAAGAAGGAAGACTGGAATATGAGAATCAACATTGGGTAACCATTGCTAGTAATGATTGATTCAGACAAGAAACACCTAAGAATGTTAAAACTTATGGGTAAAAGTGAGATTGAGAAACAGAATTTTATATACTATCAAAGTGCATCCCCATAAAATGTTTATTCATCAAACATGAGAAAAGATGGTAAAGTGATTTTACAGTTACCAAATCAAATGATCAAAATTAAGATTGGCCATAATGGAACAAATCAACATCGTGTGTCACTCAAAAGGAGGCAATGAGAAAAATAAACATTATTTCTCTGATATCGCAACCAGAAAAGCATTACATGAGTCTATGCATGAGGAAACATTGAACAAAATAAATTTAAAGAGAATTATACAGAATGATTGACCTGCAATCATAAGAAATACCAAAGTAACGAAAGTTAAAGAAATATTGAGGCACTGTTCCATACTGAAAAAGTCTAGCATTTTTAAGACAATTGGCATAAGATGAGATCCTGGTTTGGATACTTTTGCAATAAAGGGCATTCAAGCCAAAATGTGAATGGGGCTCTAGGCAAATACTAAATGCAAGTTCCTTGTAAGACTCTTGCAACTTTTTAAAGTTTGAAAATGTTTCAAAATAAAAAGGCATTCTGTCTTTTCAAAATGTGCCTCTTACAATATGTTATTTTTTATCGTTTGTATTTATTTTTTTTTATATTTTATTTTTACTTTTTTAAAAGATACTTAAGATTATACAAACGTCACATAAAAAATATAGGAGATTCCCATATGCCCTGCTCCCCACACCTCCCACATTTTCCCACCTTAACAACATCCTTCATTAGTGAGGTACATTCATTGCAATTGATGAACACATTTTGGAGCATTATCACTAAGCATGGATTAAAGTTTACATTGTACTTTATACTCTCTCCCACTCAATTCTGTAGGTTATGGCAAGATTTATAATGGCCTGTATCTGTCATTGCAATGTCATTCAGGACAATTCCCAAGTCCCAAAAATGCCCCCGTATTACACTTGTTTTTCCTGCTCCCTGCCCTCAGAAATTTCAGTGGCCACTGCCTCCACATCAATGACATAATTTCTTTCATTGCTAGAATCACAATGTCTGTAGTAGAATACCAGTAAGTCTACTTTAGCCCATAGTTCATTCCCCAATCCTGAGGATTTGGGATGGTGATGTCCACTCCACCTCTAATTGAGAGGGGCCTGTGATCCCATAGGGCTGATGGATGGGACTCTTGCTTGCAGTTGTAGATTCTCTCAGTTCCTTGGTATGGTAGTTGTCCATCATCACCTTCATGGTAGTTGTCCTGGGTGAGACCAATGAAGTAGAGAGTAGGTGTTGCAACTCCGATGAGATTCAGGACCCAGCTAGCACGTGGACAGCCCAAAGATTTAAGTCTCTTGGATGTACATCTACCAACTCTGGTACTAATGCTAGGTTCAAAGAGAAGGACAAAAAAGCCATGTGTAGGCAAATCACAGCTGAGTGCAGCTCTGTCTCTCTGGGGAGCACAAATGCCAAAGTAGGGCCCACTGGCAAGGCACCAAACTCCTGAGCTATCTGCCCTGACTATAGAGTACGGATGTCTCCAGAGCCCTCAGGAGCCCTGCTATTTGGGGTAGTATCTACTTTGGCAGTCAAAGAGATCCTGCTGAGATGTGCATAAGCATAACCTCTGGAATGACCTCCAGACTCACTTTGAAGTCTCTTAGCCATATAAATTCGCTTGTCTTTATCTTTTCCCCCTTTTGGTCAAGGTCTTTTTGGCTATTTTATTGCCTTCATTTTTTAAGAAGTTTTGGATCGCAAAAGGGTTACAACTGTGGCAGGAGAGGATCATTGGTGTGGGGTGTCAGTGATGGGGGATACATGGGAGGAAGCTCACATGGGCATACATATAAGGCATATAAATGTGTTCAAATATTCATGGGGCATTTTCATGGTGTGTGGAGATTCACACAATAACCAAAGGAATATCAAATTTCCATCCTGGGGAGCTCTGCCATATTCTACCAAACACCAACTAGCAATGCAACTGTATTTACTTTTAATTACCACTCTTCTAAATATTGATTTATCTCCTTCTTTTCTGTACAGCCAAACTTATAAAAAGAATAGAATTCATTTGCTTTCTTATTTCTTCTATTTCCTTTCATTCTTTAAGCCTGTTATTTGAGTTCTGCTTCTAACTTTTAACTGAACCTTTTCCCACCAGTGTCATCTGTGATGATTTTGCTAAATTCAATAAAAATTTTTCAGTTCTTGATAATATTAGTATTCCTTCTGACCACTACAATATGATTTACTCTTGGTTCCTCTTCTACCTGCTTCCCAGCCTTGAAATAACAGATAAACAAACAAGATAGTATCAGGAAATGGCAAAAAATATATATGAGGATAAACCACCAAGGTATTTTGATAGAGAATGACTGAGGAAGGGGACTGTCAGGGTAGCAGCAACGTTGGATAGAGAGGTAAAACCTTCTCTTTGAATTTTTATTGGGATTTCATTGAAACTGTATATCAATTTGGGTAGAATTGACATCTTAATTATATTTAGTCTTCCAATTCATAGACATGGTATGTTTTTCCATTTATTTAGGTCTTCTTTGATTTCTTTTAGCCATATATTGTATTTTTCTGAATACAGGTACTTTACAAACTTAGTTAAGTTTATTCCTTATTTGATTCTTTTCGTTGTTATTGTAAATGGAATTTTTTCCCTGACTTCCTCCTCAGATTGTTTATTACTAGTGTATAGAAACACTACTGATATTTGTGTGTTAATCTTGTATCCTGCCACTCTGCTGAACTCCTTTATTAGCGCTAGTATCTTTGTTGTACATTTTTCAGGACTTTCTAGGTATAGGATCATATCATTGGCAAATAGCGAAAGTTTTACTTCTTCCTTTCTAATTTGGACATGTTTTATTTCTTTTTCTTGCCTGATTTCTCTAGCAAGAACCTCTGGAACTATATTGAACAACAGTGATGACAGTGACAACCTTGTCTTGTTCCTGATCTCAACAGGAAAGCTTTCAGTCTTTCACATTGAGTACATTAGCTGTTGGTTTTTCACATATGCCCTTTATCATGTTGACAGAGAATCCTTCAATTCCTATCTTTTGGAGTATTTTTATCAGAAAATGACATTGTATTTTGTCAAATGCTTTATCTGCATTGATCTAGATGATCGTATTATTTTTCCTCTTTGATTTACTGATGTGATGTATTATGCTGAATGATTTTCTTGTGTTGAATGGACCTTGCATGACTAGTATAAAACCCACTTGATCATGATGAATAATTTTTTAAATGTATTGTTGGGTTCAATTAGCAACTATTTTGTTGAGGATCTTTGAATCTATATTCATTAGGGAAATGGGTCTGTAATTTTCTTTTTCCATAATATCTTTACCTGGCTTTGGTATTAGAGTGATATTGGCTTCATAGAATAAGTTCGGTAGCATTCCTTCCTGTTCAATATAGCTATTTTTAAAAAGTCTTTGTCTGAAATGTTCAGGGTTGGTCCTCCTCCTTGATAGTTTTTATGCTTTAATCTTCTTTGCCTGGGCCTTTATTTCCTGCTTCTTTGTATGTTTTGAAATATTTTTTGAAATATGGGCATTTGGGCATTTTTAATGTGTTATTGCAGGAATTTAGATTCTGACACATCTGTTCCTTAACCATCTTTTCAGCTTGTTCTCTGACTAAGTTTTCCTCAAATGCTAGGAGCTACAAAAATATGAAAAAACAAAACAAAACACCTTTTCCAGTCTTTTCAGACTATCCAAGTAGGCATTATATCAACGCTAAGGTTCAATAATATGGGAGTATGGGATTTTTTCTTTTGGACTAAAGAAAATGTTAAAAAAAATTTACCAAGCCAATGACTGCACAACTCTGTGATGAAAGTGAGAGCCAGTGTACATTTTGGATAGATTCTGCAAGGCATGGGGCTGTATAACAGTGAACCATGTGATGGAAGATGGACTGTGGTTCACAGTAAAAGTATGAGAGTGTTCTCTCATGAACTATAACAAATATACAATACTAATATATGATGTTAATCATAGGGGATGTATGGAAAAAATATATCAAATGTAAGCTATGGACCATTGTTAGTGTAATAGTCTCATGATGTTCTTTCATAATCTGTAACAAATGTTCTACAACAAAGCAAGGTGTTGGTGGAGGGGTGATGTATGGAAATTCTGCACAGTATGCATGATCGTTTTGTAAGCTCACAACCTCTAATATATATTTTTAAGTGGCTGTAAATATAGTCAAAGTGGTAAAGGAAAATATGAACCAAAAAACTAAAGAAATCAGGATAACAGTAGATAGAAAAACAGAAATTTTGGAAAGAAATCAATCAGAGCTGAAGACCACAAAAACAGAAATTTAAAATTCCCTAGGTTGGAGATGGCAGAAGGAAGAATCAGTGAACTTGAATAAAAGACAATTAAAATCATCATGTCTGTGGCAAAGAAAGAGAAAAGAATGAAGAAAAGTGAACAAAGACTGAGGAACTTCTGGGACACCTTCAAGTATATTAATATACTCATTCTGGGATTTACAGAAGGAGAATAAAGAAAGGGGAAAAGGGAATATTCAAAGAAATAATGGCTGAAAACTCCCCAAATTTAACAAAAGACATGAATATATACATCCAATATGCTCAATGAACTCCAAACAGGATAAACCCAAATAGATGCATATCATGTCATGTTATAATCAAACTGTCAAATGCTAATATAAAGAAATAATTCTGAAAGTTGCAAGAGAGAAACAATGTGTCACAAACAAGGAAACCTCAATAAGATTAGGTGCTGATTTCCCGTCAGAACCCATGGAGGCAAGAAGGCAGTGGTAAGATATATTTAAAATGCCGAAAGCAAAATTTGCCAAACAAGAATTCTATATCCAAAAGATTGTCTTTCAAAACTCAGTAAGGAATTAAGATTTTACCAGATTAAAAAAAAAAAAAGCTGAGCGACTTCATCACTAGACTAGCCCTACAAGAAATGCTAAAGGGAGTTCTGCAGGTTGAAAAGAAGGGACACTAGGCAATTTAATAAAGCCATATGACAAAATTAAAATCCTGGTAAAGATAATAACTCAGGTAAATATAAATAACAGTACTATTATATTTTTGATTTGTTATTCCACTTTCAATTCCTATAGTATCTAAAAGGCAAATGCA
Organism: Tolypeutes matacus; assembly: GCA_026826555.1. NCBI lineage: Eukaryota > Metazoa > Chordata > Mammalia > Cingulata > Chlamyphoridae > Tolypeutes > Tolypeutes matacus. The sequence continues at coordinate 1,711,340 of JAKSZT010054561.1, read as the reverse complement.
TAAAATGTAATGATAAATCAATAGTTTGACTCATAATGTATAAATATGTAATTTATGACAAGAACTACATAAAGGCGGGGTGATAGAGAGATATAGGAACATAGTTTATGTGTGCTATTTTTAAGTTGGTAACAAAGCAGACAAGATTGCTTTGGATTTAGGATATTTAGTTTAAGCCCCATAGTAACTATTTTAGTTTTCTGGCTGCTATAGCAAATACTGTGCAAAGGGTTAACTTTTAAACAATGGAAATTTATTGGCTCATGGTTTTTAGGCTAGGAAAATTCCAAAATCAAGGCTCCATCAAGGCAATGTTTTCTCCCAGATGACTGTGGTGTGCTGGGTCTGGCTGGTGGAAATCCGTAATCCTGGATTTTTGGCCCCTTATTATGGGAATTAACTGATATATCATCACATACTTCCTTGATTATATCCCCCTTAAATATAAGAATTCCTTGAAGGGAGGTATTCTGTCTTTCTTTTATATACCCCAGTGCATCATGTAATGACTTGCACATTATACATCATTTTAAATAAATGTAAAAGTAAATGAAAGAGTCACCATAGTCCATTGCTATCTCATTTCAAATCAGTTTCAGTTTTCTAGTAGAGAAGGACGTCATTAATAAATGGGATACATAATGGAGGAATTTTGGGATAAGAATAATGAGAAAGTCATTGAACATGGGGAACCTATCCATTGTCTACACATAGGCAAATGCAGATCTTAAATACCTAGAAAGTACCATTAGAGAACAGATGTCTGGGAAAAGGAGTGGAACCAGGATGCTATAAAGTAGGAAATCGATACACTAAAAATTGGGCACTAAGAAATAATGCAAATTTCACATTTTTTTTCTTAAATGATCAAATGGATTCAACCTTCTAAGAATTAATAAAATGGCCTTTTTTTGTTGTTATAATAACTACCTTTCCCTGGTGTAGCCGTTTGATGTAATTATGAATTTCAAAAATATATATTGTATTATACTTGTAAACTAGTCTGTTAATCTGGGCATGATTAAGTTATGATTAGGGTATTGACTGGGCAACGCCAATAGGGCGTTGAGCCCCACCCCCTGGTGGGTGGGGTCTCCAAGACAAAAGACACGGCAAAGGACAGTTTTGGAGAAGTTTTGATGTTGGAGTCTTGAGCTGAAACCCCGGGAAGTAAGAGAGCTTGGTCATGAGGAAGGAGAGAAGCCCCAGCATAGAGATGAGCCATTCACCTGAGAGTTCACATCTGGTCTTGTGGAGAGAAGCAAAGCCTAGAGAGCCTCATAGTCTACAGTTGACCTTGTGGAGGAAACAGAGGAGCTAAGCCCGGAGAGAAACACAGCCCAGGGAAAAGAGGAACCCAAGAAGTCTGAACCCCGGCAAACATCGGCAGCTGTCTTGCTCCAACACGTGGCAACGGACTTTGGTGAGGGAAGAAACTTATGCTTTATGGCCTGGTAACTGTGGACTCCTACCCCAAATAAATAGCCTTTATAAAGACCAACTGATTTTCTGGTATTTTGCATCAGCACCCATTTGGCTGACTAATACACCTGGGAAACAAAGAAATTAACTAGGTGCAACCATCTTGCAACACTTTGTTTCACTAGTTCATACACATTCAGTTATAACTAGAAAAAAATTTTCAATGATTTTTTGCCAAATTGGAGTCTTGGAATTAAAGCAGCAATTTGTATATTTAAATGAGTTGACTAGGGAGATGGAGAGCTATATAGCAATAACTAGTGCCTCTCTTTGGAGTGAAGAATTTAAAAACTAGTAAGAAGCTGGAAAAGAGACCTCAAGAGCCTTAAAAATCCAGCTAAAAGAGAAGTCTAAACATTTAGAGAAAGTTGGTACTTGGAAAAATACTCACTAGTGCAAGTGCTCCAGCCTGGAGAGGTGGAAAATAAAATGCTGTTTACAAGTTTTCACCAGTTTGTTATATAAAATGTGTTGTGCATGTGATATCTAAATTTAAAGTAACATGATTTAAACTGCACTATGTGATGAAGAGTCCTTTGAGGTCACTAAAGCTTTGATTTTCCAGTTAGCTTATTTTATAGCTAGTGCTTTGGAAGCCATCAAGTCCATAACGAGATAGATCAATCAGATTGTTTTTATTGGTCTACTGCGTACCATACACTATACACAGCAGTATTCATTGAATCAGACTGCCCGGGAACAGCAGCTTAACCTTGAGACTTGAACAGAGAAAATAACAGCCTCAAAATTAAATCTCCATGAATTATATATATTCTTATATAAAATTGAATTTTTAAACAGTGTCAATTGAAATTCTTTGGTAATGAACCAAGTGTAGTTATTTCGAAAAGGAATAGTGGTCAAAACATCATATGTTTACTGATTTAAAATAGCTTACTAACCTTTATACTCAAACATTGGACTTTGCTATGATTCAAAGAAAATCCTATTTTTAATGAGTTCTATTTAAAGTAGAAAGGAATAGATGACCTTCGTATGTTGCTTCTAAGCCCTTTGATGATTTTTTTGTTTTGTTTTACGAGTATCAGCCTTTCAAAAGGCTCTTGTAATTTACCTCAGGAGGTTTTACTGAGGTAAATTACAAGAGGCAATGCCAGGCAATGATGTGGTAAAATAAAAGGCACACATATGGTACTCAATAATTATTAATTATTTTATCCAGACTTTTGAGAAGGCTCAAAGATTGATATAAAATCCACAAACTCTCTGATCTACTGGTTTCCTAATTCCAACACCTTGGCTTTATCATTGTTCAGATTCCCCCACAAAAACTCAAAGGCATGTAGGGATTTGATTGGCAAAGGGGAAACTGGTGAAATTGGAACCACTAATAAGAAAGAGTGTAGCGAAGCGGCTGTGGCTCAATCAGTAGGGCTCCCGTTTACCATATGGGAGGCCCGGGTTCGGTTCCCAGGGCCTCCTGGTGAAGGCAAGCCCGCCCGCAGGGCGTGGTTAGCTGACCCAGCGAGCACAAGCAGCAAGGGAGGGATAAATGAATGAATAAATAAAATCTTTAAAAAAAAAAAAAAAAAAAAAAAAGAAAGAGTGTATCCTCAAGGAGGTGGTCAGGCATTCACATTACAATATCCAAAGAAGTAGAGTATATAATTAGGGGTAAAATTAAAGTTCAAATAGTCTCATCTGTGGAATGGGGGCATACAAGGAGAATTTCTATGATCTGGAAATGAGGACTCACTGGGTGTCTAAGATTGTGTCAGCTTTAAAGAGGTCTTCTAAGTTGAGTAAAAGCACACCCAAAATGTGTCATTATGAGAAAAAATTAAATCTTAGGGTCAATTGGTAAGGTTGGCTGGTGGTCAGTGGCTGAAGATTACAGGACAGTGCACATCTTAGCAGGGAAATGGATGCAAATCCAGAACTAGGAAACAAGTACTTAGCCCAGAGAAGCCTCCTTTGAATATACTGATGTGGTTACAAACCATATTCCAAACTGCATACAATGCATAAAAATGGTGTATATAATCCCAAATTCAGTATGAATTTGATTTACATTGCCCCAGGCACAGGGTGGGCTGAAATTTCCCGCTGGGGTCTTTAATATCTACAACTGAACAAGGTTGGGGTGGGCAGAAGGCTGCCATCCAGCTATTAAGAACACTATGCTTTGTCAGTGTTCTGTCCCATTTAACACCAAGTGTCAGACACCACTGCCAGAACTGACTGCTTCTCACAAAACCCTTTAGATCCGCCCCCAAGACTGACCCCTCTATCGGGAAGAATTTCACTAAAATATACACTCATAACATTTCAGGGTCACAAAATTAAAACACTACTTTTAAATTTTGGAGTAATAAATTTACAAAGAGGTCACCAAAGACGGTCAAAATATCTAATTTCTCTGCTTTTTCTTGCTTTTAGTTTTTCCTTCTCTGCCACTGGATGACAAATTCCAAGGGCGTAGACAAGTTTATTATATCCACCATTATATACCTATCGGCTAGTAGGTGATCATCCAATATTTTTGGAATGGTAAATGTTTGAAGGGACAGATAAATGTTGCTACTGCTGAATTTAAAAAAATAACAATCTTGCAAATTTGGTCTTAGCTTCTTGAATTTTCTGGTCAACTTTTGGTGACTCTCTTTTCCTATAGCAATCCCTTTATAATGGTCCTTTATAACTGAGCACCAGTGTGTCTTTCTAGTGTTTTATTTGTCCCAAAACTTTATTAATACTTCTTGGCATTAAGTCTTTCATACTTTTCTAATGCCTTTCTCATCTCACATTTAGATCTATATGAGTACTTGTTGGCAAATTCTCATGCATACTTGCTTATGATGCAAAGGGAAGGATTAAATCACCTTTCACGGTCTCTCCTGCTATACTGTGACTTACATGGGACTAGGAATAAGGTCAAAAATTAATTTACATCTATCTCCAAGCAAAACTAATCTAGTATCTTCTACATAGTGGGTGTTCTACAAATAGCTGTGGATTGAAAGAAAGTAATAAAAAAATTAATTTCACCAGCTATTGGTATAAAATAATCACAGTAATTAAAAATTTAACCAAATATAAGTCTATGATATATATTCAATATAGCAAGACTATTGACCTTGAATTACAAAGACATCAGGATCTTGAAGATTGACCCAATAGCTGAGGCAGAACATATGGAAGTCACAGAATGACAATGTCCAAAAACCACTATCTAGGCAGAAATCATCTCTTTGGCATTTTTCTTACAAATCCTCAACTTTTGGCAGTATAGCAGTGAAGCTGCTAGGCATATTAATTGAGCCACAGCATTTAAGGAAGTGTGACAGCTGCAATTTAAACCTCCTTTCAGGGCAAAACTTAAGTATAAAAGAGCAGCATGCTTAACAAAGCTTCCTATATAAGACAAAGTCAATGCACTATTGGATAAATCTAAGTTGCATTACAAATACTTCTCCACAGAAACTGCTATAAAGTTCCTGATGGAAGAAAATGGTCTGTTGATTGTCTGTAACTCAGATACCATTCCTTTCTGACCCCTTTGCCCTCATACATGGAGTTATACATGTTGTGGCAGGCAACGTAAATCAGAAAAAGTTACTGTTCTTCAGAGCAAGACACCCTAACGTGGAGGGCAAACTCAAATTGTGTTCACAAAATATGGAAAGGTGCTACAAATGATATTCTTAGTAACTCCTGAATTTAATTCAATTCAAGAAACATTTTTTGGTCATCTACCATGTGGCATACACTTAAACAGCCTTGGATAACAATGTGAGCATATGGAGTTTTGCAGATAGACAAACTACTCAATGCCTCAACATGTACTAGTTAAAACAATAGATGTTTGTTGAGATGTTATGAAAGGTCAGACACTATGCTAATGAGATCATATGAATTAATGAGATCTATAATATGATTATGATTCCCTTTGCACAAATGAGGAAACTTCAGTCTAAAGAGGTGAAAGAAATTGCCCAATTTAACACAGTTAATACGTTTACAAAGTCTGGATTTGAATTGGGACAGTCTGACTCCAGATCAGAGATCTTCATTGCCACTTTGATCACCATATTACCTTCCAATTCATTTAAATTTTATAATATTCAGTTTCATTATAGAAAAATTGGGATAGAAAATGCTTTTTGTGCTGTATTCTCATGGGAATTAAAATTAACATATTTTTAACCAAAGGAATAAGGTACAGGAAGCATCAAGTATAGTAGGCATTCACTAAATTACCTGCATTATAATCTATTATTGTAATATTTCTCATTAATTTTACCCTTCCTTAAAATTTCATATATTTCATGGTTTAAATGATACAATTTAAAATTTACTCATGTACTGTCTTATTGACTAGTTGTCTCCTGCACACTATTGTCTTCTTTCCCTTAAAGAGTTAATTGATGCATTTATTGGAGAGGACCATAACTCTTATAGTCCATATCCCACTTAATTTAGTCACTCTCAATTGATCTTATCTTCATTTCATTTCACTCTTGCCTCTTGATTGATTGCTGACATCTCTCTGAGCTTCATTTGTTTGCTGAGTATCCATTTCTTCTCACTACACCGATAAGCTATCATATCTGAAAACTTAGTATCCTCTTTATTGCTCTTTTCCACATCTACGATCGTAAATTGAAAAAAAATCAAGTACACCAAGTGTGTAGAAATATTCCACTAACTGTCTTCATGAGCTAAGCAGAGGTCTGTTGAATTGCATCTCACTGAATCTGCTGGTTTTCAGAGATACATCTTGTCTTAACGGAAATTACAACTATTGTTTAAACTTAATTCCTTTTCAATATGTGGCTTAATAGTGCACTAATTCCCAGGAAGATGGGCTAGAATAAAGAACTTAAAATTTAATATTTCAGGAAGAAAGCTGGACACTGAGAAAGAAGAAAAACTAAATTGTAACTATTTATACTATCTTTAATATTTTTTAAATCTCTAACACCATGAATACAACAGTATGGAATGGGCTATTTCCTTAAAGTCTTCTAAATTTCATGTTGATTTTAATCATTGCATATACCATACGTTATAATGCAGCCTTATTTCTGGGGGAAAATATTTATTTTCTCATACCTCCTGTTTCTAGATGGCAGAATATTTAATTAGGCCTTCCCCAGAGTGCATAGCTAGCTTTTCTTGTCACACTCTTTTCTCATTTCTGAAGGAGTTGTGAGGTCTCTGATTGGCACTATTGGTTCACATTTTCCATTAGTAGAGAGAACCTAACAGAAAGTTGTTACCAATGGGAATCCCATCTCTTTATCCTTCCATACCAGAAGCATGTGAAACTTAGTAAGTGTGAGTGTTCTATAGACTCACACTTTCCTCTTGGTTGACTGTCTTAAAGTCTAAATTGTGGAACAAGAAGGACTAGCAAACCCATTTGGCTCTCACACATGAATCATGTTCACCAAAAAGAGTTTTGGTAATAAAGGTGGACTTAATTTCCAGCTGCCTGACTCCCATTTCTATCAGTTGGTTCCAAACTCCAAATGGTTAAAAAGGGAAGACTAGATATTAAATCCCTAACTACACCCCAAAAATTCTCATCTAACTAGAATACTTTTCATTTCCATACTCATAGCTGAAAAAATCTATGTTGTTTGCTTATATTTCTACTTTAAAAACTTCCATATAGGGAAGCGGCTGTGGCTCAATCAGTAGGGCTCCTGTTTACCATATGGGAGGCCCCGGCCCGGTTCCCGGGGCTTCCTGGTAAAGGCAAGCCCGCCATGCACGGCGTGGTTAGCTGACCCAGCGAGCACAAGCAGCAAGGGGGGGATAAATGAATAAATAAATAAAATCTTTAAAAAAAATTTTAAAAAAAACTTCCATATAATAGAAGTAATTAAGTCTTTCTTTTAATTGTTTAGAAGTGTTGCTTGGTTCTTACTGTACTGAAATAAGTTACGTGAAAGCACCTACCACAGTTCCGGACATAGCTGGCATTTACTTTCTTTTCTATTTCACTTTCTTTTCTATTCCAGGTATAAAACATATAGTTTTATTGCAGAAAAAAAATTCTGTTCAAAAAATCTGATTGATCAAATTCTAGTTGAATATAGCATCTTGGTTTTGTTCTTAAAAATTTTATCTAATATGGAATGTTTCTTTAAATCAGCTGTTATGCTTTATAGCCAGAAGTTATTTTGTATGAATCATGATTGCTAAACTTTAAGGTGCAGATTTAAACAAGTGGTATCAGCTTGCTTTAAAAATTCTTGACAGCAAGATAGTCTGAGAAACTGCTTTTTGTTTTCTTCAATCCTCAAATATACATTTGGGTCCTTCTGCAAGTTATCCTTTCTTTTCATGATATTCAGTTCTCTTTGCAACTTTCTTCTAGGGTGAATTTCTGTAGTTTCAAAATTAGAAGTTTTAGAACTACATGTCTGATACCTCCTGCAGCTAGGCTTCTGGAAATAAGTTGGAAGCTAACTTCCTGACACTTTGTGGCTGCTGCCCAACCAGCAGTAAACAATATATGGAGATGTTTGTTTATTTCTGCTGCAGTGTTCATGGGTAATGAAATCAGTGATGATGACATGCTTCTGTCTCCTAGTGAACAGACTTATGTAGGTGTCAAGAGGAAGACATGGCAGTGGTGGTGTTCACTTTATAATACTGGGATTGCAGCTGCAGTAGTGTGTTCTTCAACTCATCAGTCAGAGTGCTGGCCTCAGATTTCCACATTTTCATGGTAGATGTAGCAGTTGCCCTGCTCTGAGTGTTTTTGGAGGACCAACCTATACTTTCTTCCCATTCCTCCAGTTATTTGGTAATCACCTAATTCCTTATATTAAATCCTGCTGTTTAAAATCACACTAATGCTTTCTGTTTCTTGAAATGATCTCTGACTGCTACAGAAATTCTTAGGTTTAATTTTTGAGTATGTGCTGATTTGGCAGAAATAAAAACATTTTCTGAATTATTTTCATTTTTTATATATTTTAACACTCTTCTGAAAGGCCTGAAAAGGACATTTTTCATGCATTACTTTAGATTTGAAAGTAAAGTGCCATGGATGAGTCATTATGGCAAGAAATCACCTCATACTCTTCTGCTGCTACATCCAATGTGCCATAGAATGTTGTCAGATATTAGTGATGGATATGCTAGTTGTGAATAATTTAGCACACATTAAGTATAAAATAAGCTGATACATGTAGATTTCATATAATATAAATGTTTAATATTCAAATATTAATAACATTAAATAAATGTTAATAAATGTATGTTCTATCAGTACTTTTGAAGGGTTATAGGCACCTAAAGACTCATTCGAATTTTCAATTTTCATCAATAAAAGAACTTTATTAAAAAAAGAATACTGGTTATTTAGCTTTGGAAAGATCAAAATATAATCTTTACAAAAAAGAGAGGATTTTCTTTTTTTTTTTTTTCTAGCAGCTATGTTTTTTGGGTCATTCCCAGATATACTAACAGCACCAGATATCAGCAGCAAAAAAAAAGGGGGGGGGGGAGAAATCAAGCCAAAAATAATGAAATTTTTTATATCTGAGAAAAAAGCAAAACAATGCAATAGATAATTAAAGGAATATCTGTCCAACTAGACAATAACCAACAAATACTTGTGGGGGGATAGGATAAAACTAATTGAAACATGAATAAATCTTTCCAATTAGATATTCAACTTAAAATTTTATAATTTTGACTAAATTCTGAACTATATTAAAACAATGCTAAGAATGCAGATTCAAGCCCAAGGTGAGAGCTCATAAAAGAAAAAGGCAAACAAACTGTAAACCAGACACATTTGTGATTTGCCACGTTAAGGTTTATTCATCAAACTTTTACAATTGCTACTGAATTTGTTTTTTATAGAATGGCTAGAATGTGTTCAACTTGTTATATGTATTGATTGATTCCTTTTTATATTTCATTACAATCATATGTTAGGGAATAGATTTTCAACATTTTATATTGCTGGGTAAATTACAAGCTGTCACAAACAGGAGATCTTACAGTTCAAATTTCAAGATTCTGCAAAACCGTATTTAGGTATTTTAGAAACAAGATTGCAGGGTCTAGGCATGATAAAATGGGGTTCTAATGGACCAAAATTTGGACCTGAGCTAGCTAATCACCTTGTCACTCTTCTGAGATATTTTTTCCACTTATGGCTTTTAGTGCCCAAGATAGTATTTAGTTTCAAGTATAAGCTTCAATAAAGAATTAGAGTTGATAGGAAGCCTTACGGGAGAAGAAAAAGACAAGATAATGGACGATTTGTGTTGCAGACTTTCTATACCATTGATTTGCCTGTGTTTGTTTAAAATATAGACTCCATGAACCTCTGCAGGAAAATTCAGATCTATGTTATTTCATTCTCTAAATATGCTTAAAACTTTTCATATAACTTGAATTGAATTTTCCCACTTTCAAATATTGATATTAAAATAAAGGAGAAAGAAGACTAAATATGCCTCCCTAGAGAAGGAAATGGCCTAGGTCACATGTTGAGGTTTTGCAATTTAATTACGGATTTCTCATGTCTGACTCCTATCAACTATATAAATTCTTATCAACTGTATAGACTGCTTAGAATAGTCTAAGTGTGCCACAGCAGGATTTTGCTTCCTTCCTGCCATACAATGCCTCACTACCTTTACTGTAATGGACATACTTTCTACATGTATTTATATTTCCAATCAAATGCAAGGTGTTTCCTTTTCTCAGGGCTCTTTAAAACTACAAAAGAATCAATCAATGCATAATAAGTTGTACATTTCCCAACCATTAAGTGGAAAAGCAAAGTATGTTGATTTACCCTGTCAACAAAATCACAGCCAGTTTATGCTATTAGAGAATAAAAATGATAAAGACAAACATCCTAGAGTACCTGAAAACATCTGTCAAACCAAGGAATGTTGTAATCTGGTAATTTGAGTGAGATTTGTTATCAGGATTGAAGTAAAGTTTGTATTTCCTTAGTTTTAAAATGTGATTCTTTGCAAAAATTTTATTTTCAAGTTACTTAATCAAATTTATATGTCTTGATTAGTTAAAGGAAAGAAACCAGCAGTAACTAACAAGGTTTAGCTTTGATAAGCAACAAGATATGTTGAAAATATCTTGATGAATATTTGCTTGACATTCTGCTCATTACCATAACCAAAGATTATATTCATCCTCTAGAAGGTATGACAATAAGTAGGAATTATCTTTTATATAATTATTGGGCCCTGTTAAAATATGACTGTGTCATATTTTAAAACATTTATACCTTGGCCATGGTTAATAAGCAACTAAGAACTGACAGTTTATTTATTTATTTATTTATTTTTATTATGGGTAAAAATCAAAATTCTCACAATACATACAAACATTTGCAAAATGATATATAAATATATATGCATATATGTGTATTTGCTTACAAAAATGTTGTTTATATATATATATATATACATATATTTTAAGAGGTGCTTAGATTACCCAAAATATTACACGGAACCTACTGGGATTCCCATGTTGCCCACCTCCCACACCTCCCATCACATCCCACACAAACATCTCCCACAGTGTGGCCCACCACCCTCAATGAACTTACACATCCTGGAGCCTTGCCACCAACCATAGACCATAGTTCACACTGTAGACCACACTCTCTCCCACTCAGTTCTGAGTGGTGTGTGTTGATTTAAAATGGCCTACATCCGTTGCCACAACAGTACTCAGGACAACCTCCAACTCCCAAAGAAGCCACTGTATTTCAACTGTTTGTCCCCTCCCTACCCCAAAAGTGTCAAGTGGCCACTGGCTCCACCTCATTGTTATAATTTCTTGCATTGCTAGAATCACCATATGTGAACAAGAGAATACCATCAAGTCCACTCTAGTCCATAGTTCTTCCCCCAATCCTGAGGGGACTGGGATGGTGATGTCCACTCCAACTCCAAGTGAGAGAGGGCTTATATCCCATGGATATGGTGGGTGGGATGATCCTGCCTGCAGATGCAGGCCCTCTCCATTCCCTGGGATGGCCATTGCCCATCGTTGTCTCCTCACCAGGTGATTTAGATGAGTCCATTGAGCTGTTTTTATTTTAACTGTGATTTTGATTTATTTGTTTTGTGTAATTATCATTAGTATGTAAAATCAATTGGCAGAATACCTACCACATAGGACACTTGACTTTCTGTAAATGTAAACTAAGGTCTAAAGCATCTTTTGCATTATCTGGCTTTCCTGCCTTAAATACAATATATATTTTTATTTTGAGTGTATCTTTTAAACTTTTTTAAAAATCCATTCCTCCCTTCAACTTTCAATAAGTTTCGGTCATTTAACATTTATTGAGTTCCTATTATGTCTTACATACTCTGTTCAATGTCAGAGACCCCATAAATCTTGATTTGCCTTTCCCATATTACAAAATACTCTCTCCGCAGATGTAAATATTATCTCAAATTTTGTGATAATCATTTCCTTGATTTTCTTAAGTTTTACAATTCATTCATATTTTTCTAATCATTGTAGTTATAGTTTGGTTTTATCACATTAGGAAAAAGGAATCATAAAGTTTGTTAGCCTTTTGCAACTAGATTTTTATACTTTTGCTCAAAACTATATTTCAGAGATTTACCCATGTTAATGGGTGTAGTTGTGATTTTCTCATTTTAATTGCTATTAATTATACTGTTTAATACACAATTTCTTTTTCAATTCCATTGCTGATGGAATTTCAGATGTTTCCAGTTTTTGCCATATAAAAATAATGGTAGAAGGAACATTCTTATATATGTATCTCCTTGCATACATACATTTAAGAATTTCTCTGGAATGGAATTTCTGGGTCTTCTGTTGTGCAACAATGTTTCAGTCTGTTTCCAATCCATAACCTGGGGGAGATGTTGAATCTAATGAAAGACCAGACCAGATCTTAAACTGGGAAACTGGAATGATAATCAAGGAAGGAATTCTCACTTGGCAGTGCACCACCTCTTGAGCTGGATAAAAAACACAATCAAACAGTATAGATGCTTCTTTTCTCTCATGCAAAGTTGGGCCTGTGGAGCCACCATCTACCCACCCTGGGTATTTACAACCATAAAGTTCTCTGAGTATTTTTATCAAGAAAACGAGCGGTTTTGGCTACCACGGGAGACTGACTTCTTCCCTTGCTTTTTTTGGACTCTTTGTGCTCCGTAAGTAATAAAGAGGTCATTTGCTGAAAGTTTATGTTTCTCCCTGAACCTGTATTTCCACAACACATTGCTCTAGCAACTCACTCCACAGTTGAGGGGTGGGGTCAGGGTGAGTGTTCCTGTGCACCAGCAAGGGCTTGTAAGGGTTGACCCTCCAAGTGCCACCAATGAAAGGAGAACCTAGGCTTACCAGATATATGAGAGAAGATAAAGAGGGGAAGAATTAAGCTGAAATGCTCTCAGCAGTCAAACAAGAAAAGATGTAGTCAGACGTTTTAATACAGAAGTATACATCTTTCCACTTAGTTGTTTCTCGTCAAGAGCATCTTAACTAAACTGGTCCTTTATTTTTTCATATAATTTTTTTTATTGAGATGAAACTCATGTAACATAAAGTCAACCAATTAAAAGTGTACAATTAAGTGACACTTATACACTGATAATGTGCAACCACCATCTCTATCAAGTTCAAATACATTTAAATCAACCCAAAAGAAAACCCATACCCATTAAGCAGTCAATCCCTATCTCACCCTCCCTCTAGCTCCTAGTAACTTCCAATCTAATTTTTGCCTCTATGAATTTACCTCTTCAAGATATTACATATAAATTGAATATAATATGAGCTCTTGTGTGTATGGTTGCTTTCACTTAGCATAATATTTCTGATCAGTACTTCATTTCTTTTTATAGTTGAAAAGCATTTCATTGTATATATATATACCACATTTTGTTTATCAGTTCATAAGTTGATGGATATGTGAATCTATTCTACCATTTGACTCTTATGAATAACACTGCTATGAACATTAGTGTACAAAGATATGTTGTCAATAGAAGTAGAATTGTTGAGTCATATGGTAACTCCACATTTAACTTTTAGAGAAATTGCCAAACTGTTTTCCAAAGTGGCTGAACTATTCTACATTCCACCAGCAATGTACAAGCATTCCAATTTCTCCACATCCTCTTAACATTTGTTATTTTCCATTATTTTTGTTGTTTTAATTATAGCCATCTTAGTGGGTATGAAGTGGTATCTTCTTGTGGTTTTGATTTGCATTTCCCTAATGACTAATGATTTTGATCATCTTTTCATATGCTTGGTAGATATTTCTTGGTGAAATATCTACTCAAGCACTTTATTCATTTTTAATTGGATTATCATATTTTTGTTGTGTTGAAAAAGCTATTTATATATTCCAGATACAAGTCCCTAATCAGATAAATCATTTGCAAATATTTTCTTCCAATTTGTAGATAATCTGTAGGTTGTCTATCAATTCTTGATAATGTCCTTTGAGGCAAAATAGTTTTTAATTCTGGTAAAGAGCAATTTATCTATTTTTTTCTTTTGTTGCTTATGTGTTTGGTGTCATATCTAAGAATTCATTGCCAAATCCAAGGTCATGGAGATTTATGCTTATGTTTTCTTCTAGGAGTTTTATAGAGTTAGTTCTTTCATTTAGGCCTATGACTTATTTGGAGTTAATTTTTTTTAAGATTTATTTTAATTTTTTTATCCTCCCACCTTGTTGTTTGAACTCGTTGTCTGCTCTCTGTGTCCATTCGCTGTGTGCTCTCTGTGTCTGCTCATCTTCTCTTTAGGTGGCACCAGGAACAGAGACTGGGACCTCCCATATGGGAGGGAGGTGCTCAATTGCTTGAGCCACCTCTGCTCTCTGCTTTGCTGTGTCTCTCATTGTGTTTCCTCTTTGTTTCTTCTTGCTGCGTCATCTTCTTGCAACAGCTTGCCATGCCAGCCCATCACGCCAGCTTGCGGTCTTGCTCGTCTTCTCCAGGAGGCACCGGAAACCGAGCCCAGGACCTCCCATGTGGTAGGTGGGAGCTCAATTGCTTGAGCCACATCTGCTTCCCTTGGAGTTAATTCTTGTATATTGTGTGAGGTAGGTGCCTAAATTCATTCTTTTGCATGTGGTCATGCACTTGTCCTATTACCATTTGTGGAAGAGGTAATTCTTTCTCCCATTGAGTGGTCTTAGTACCTATATTAGTCAGCCAAAGGGGTACTGATGCAAAATACCAGAAATCAGTTGGTTTTTATAAAGGGTATTTATTTGGGGTAGAAGCTTACAGTTACCAGGCCATAAATCATAAGTTTCTTCCCTCACCAAAGTCCATTGCCACATGTTGGAGCAAGACAGCTGCCAATGCTTGCCAGGATTCAGGCTTCTTGGGTTCCTCTCTTCCCTTGGCTCCATTTCTCTCCAGCCTCAGCTCCTGTTTCCTCCACAAGGCCAGCTGTAGACTATCAGGCAAAGGGCTTGTCTCTATCCCCGGGCCTTCTCTCCTTCCTCATGACCAAGCTCCTCCGTCTGCTCACCTCCCCGGGCTCCAGCATCAAAACTCCATCAAAACTCCAACTCAAAAACTACTACAACTCTGTCTTTTGCCATGCCTTTTATATTTGATTTCCCACCCACCAGGGGGTGGGGCTCAACACCCTACTGACATGGCCCAGTCAACGCCCTAATCATAACTTAATCATGCCCAGATTAACAGACCAGTTTACAAGCATAATCCAATATCTATTTTTGGAATTCATAACTATATCAAACTGCCAAACTGCTACACTCTACCCTCTGAATTCCAAAAGCACATTACAATATTTTAAAAACCTTAAATCAGTAACAATGCAAGTACAAAATCATATCATAATCAGTTTAAAGAAATACAGTTTGTCTTCAGGCAAAATCTCGTCTGCTGTAGACCTCTGAAACTTACAGAACCATTTAACTGCTTCCAATACACAAATGGAAAGACAAAGGATAAACATTTTCATTATCATAAGGAGAAATTGGTAGGTTAAACATGAGTCATGGGTCCTCTACAGTTCAGTAAACCTGCAGGGCATCCTCCATTCGATTTCAAAGTCTGAGAGTCATCCTTAAGACGATGGTTTCTTCTCCTTGGGGCCTCATGAGGACCCACCCTTTCCACAGGCTTGCCCAATGGTCATTTTCTTGGTTCCACCCTCATTAATCATTTGGGTGTCGACCAAGCTCTAGACCTCACCCTCCAAGAGTGTTGGGGTAATTGCCACACCTTTTCCAATCTTTGGGTTAGTCTTAGCTCCCCTAGTACAGTGAAGTGAAGACAACATTCTCCCTAACTTTGGGCATACAGGCTCAATCCTCTCAGAACAATGAGTTGACCACCTGGCCTTCCTTAATCCATGGGGGACAGGTCCACCCCTCTCAGACCTATGGGGTACTAACCTTAACCACCCTAATCCTTGGGGAATGTGCTCCACCCTCCCTGCATCCTGGGGCAGCAAAACTCTTCCTGAACTTCGGTGGGAACATCCACCTTCTTCAACTGCTGAGGCAAACTCACACTCTCTGAATCCTGGGGAGGCAAAACTCTTCCATAACATTGGGTAGGAACATCCACCCTCTTCAACTGATAGGGCAAACTTACCTTCTGTACACATGTGAGGGGCTCCTCTCTTGGCCCAAGGCCATGTCTTAATTCCAGATCTCAGCTTCCATGGTTTTCTCCTTAAAGCTGTTTCTTCTTCAATCTCTCCTTTCCATGAAGCTTTTATTCCAAGCTGACAGTGGTTTTGTTCATATAGCGCTCTCAAAAACCTTATTGGTTTAGCATGCAAGAAGAAGGGGTCCAATCCATCAGACAGTAAGACTTTCCACAAGTCTCTCCGAGATAACTGCATCTTCAATCGTGATTTACAAGTTCTAGGTTTAGCTAAGTTTTCAAATGGGGCACTTTCATCTGAAAACTTGATTTCCAGAGGCTTGGAATTTCCAGAATCAGTTTCTGTTTTCTTTGTGCCCAAAAATTCAGTCCTTAGTGTATTTTGCTCATCTAGTATTTTGCTATATGTTGCAAGGAGAAGCCAAGCCACATTCTCCGAGTTTACCTTGGAAAGTTCTTCATCTAATTGCTCAGATGTGCCATTTTCAATTTCTGTCTTCCATATAACACCAGGAGTTAATCTTGCTAAGTTCTCTGCAACTTTAAAATATGGATCGCCTTTCCTCCAGTTTCCAATAATAGTTTCATCAATTATTTCCAAGGCATCATAAAAAGTCTCTTTAGTATCCATATTACTATCAACAGTCTCTTCAAAGCACTGTAGGTCTTTTCTCCCAAGCATCTCACAATTCTTCCAAAAAATACCCCTTACCCATTTACAAAACTATTCCAACATTTTGGTAATTGCAAAAGCACTTCCCCACTCTTCGGTACCAAATTCTGTATTAGGCAGCCAAAGGGGTGCTGATACAAAATACCAGAAATTGGTTGGTTTTTATAAAGGGTATTTATTTGAGGTAGAAGCTTACAGATACCAGGCCATAAATCATAAGTTTCTTCCCTCACCAAACTCCATTGCCACGTGTTGGAGGAAGGCAGCTGCCAATGTTTATCAGGGTTCAGGTTTCTTGGGTTCCTCTCTTCCCAGGGCTCCATTTCTCTCTGGGCTCAGCTTCTGTTTCCTCCACAAGGTCAGCTGTAGACTATCAGACAAATCGCTTGTCTCTACCCCTCACCTTCTCTCCTTCCTCACAACCAAGCTCCTCTGTCTGCTCACCTCCCCAGGCTCCAGCATCAAAACTCCAACTCAAAAACTCCAACTCTGTCCTTTGCCATGCCTTTTATATTTGATTCCCCACCCACCAGGAGGTGGGGCTCAACACCCTACTGACATGGCCCAGTCAATGCCCTAATCATAACTTAATCATGCCCAGATTAACAGACCAGTTTACAGGCATAATCCAATATCTATTTTTGGAATTCATAACTATATCAAACTGCCAAACTGCTACAGTACCCTTGTTGAAATTGGCCATAGATACATGGGTTTATTTCTCAACTCTTAAATCTAATGATTGTCTATTTATCTATCCTTGTCAGCACTACAATCTTTAGATCACTGTTTTTAAATCAGGAAGTGTGAGTTCTACTGCACTGATCTTTTTCAATATTAGTTTGGTTATGCAAGGTTTCTTGAAATTCCAAATGATTTCAAGAATCAGAATTTCAATTTCTGAAGAAAAAGAAACTGTTGGAATATTAACAGGTATTGCATTAAATCTATAGATCACTTTGGGCAGTATTACCATCTTAACAATATTGTCTTCCTTTCCATGAACATAGGATGTTTTTCCATTTATTTAGGTCTTTTATAATTCCTTTCGGCAATGTTTTATTGTTTTCTGTGTAGTCGTTCATGAACTTGATTAGATTTATTCTAAGGTATAATTATTTTGCATGCCATTTTAAATAGTATTCCTAATTACTTTTTAAGATGGTTAATTGGTATTATAGAGAAATACAACTGATTTTGTATTTTAATCTTACATCCTGCAACTTTGCTGAATTCATTTGTTAGCTGTATGATGTTTTTGTGGATTCTTTAGGATTTTTTGTATAGAAGATCATGCCATCCACTGAAAGGAATAGATTTGCTTCTCCCTATACTTTTTAAAAGAATTTTTTCTTACCTGAGTAATCAGATAGAATTTCCAGTAAAATATTGAATTGAAGGGGTTAAGCAGGCATACTTGTGTTGTTCCTGATCTTAGTAGGAAGACTTTAAGTCTTTCACAATTTGGTATGATTTAGGTATAGGATTTTCATAGATACCTTTATCAGATTAAGTTCTCTCTTCTTCCTAGTTCTTTGAGTGTTTATCATGAAAAGATGTTTGGATATTTCTAAAAAAAATTTTGCAACAACTGAAATTTTTAACATGTATTTTTTTCTCCATTCTGTTTTGTTATATATAGAAACCAAGCATAGGTTGTTTTCATATGTTGAAACACTCTGCATTCCTGGCATAAGCCCCATTTAGTCAAGGTATATAAACCTTATAATATTCTATTTTTTTAGTTTGCTAATATTTTATTGAGAATTTTTACATCTATATTTCTAGGACATATTGGTCTGTAGTTTTCTTTTCTTATAACAGCTTTATCTGGCTTTGGTATCAGGATAATGCTGTCCTCATAGAATAAGTTAGGATGTATTCACTCATTTTCTATTTTTTGGAATATTCTGATCAGAATTTGTGGCAATTTTTCTTTAAATGATTGGTGGAATTGACTGTTGAAGCCGTAGAGCCCGAGGCTTTCCATTTTTAACAGGTTTTTGAATATTGACTCAATTTCTTTATATGCTATAGGTTTGTTCAGATTTTCTATTTTGTTTTGAGTTATTTTTTGTAGTTTGTGTGTGTCTAGGAATTTTTCCATTTCCTCTAGGTTATCTAATTTTTTGACATGTAGTTGTTCATTATTTTATTTTATAATTTTTATTTCTGTATATCCATAGTAATATCCCCACATTCTTTATTTTTAGTAATTTGAGTCGTCCCTACTTTTTCATAGTCAATCTAGCTAAAGCTTTGTTCCTTCTGTTCATTTTTTCAAAGAAACAAATTTTTTCTTGATTTTCTCTATTGCATTTTTCTATTTTCTATTTTGTTTATCTCCACTCTAATCTTTATTATTTCCTCCTTCTGCTGACTTTGGGATTTGTTGGTCTTCTTTTTAGAGTTCCTCACGGTGTACAGTTAGGCTATGGATTTGAAATCTTTCCTCTTTCTTAGTGTAAGCATTTACAACTATAAATTTGCCTCTGAGCACTATTTTCACTGTATCTAGAAATTTTGATATATTGTGTTTTAATTTTCATATGTCTCAAAGTATTTTTTTAATTTCTCTTGTGATTTCTTCTTTGAACCAGTGGATATTTTAAAAATGTGTTGTTTAATTTCAACATAATTTTCACACATCCACCTATATGATTTTCTTTTTTTTATTGATTTCTAGAACCATTCTATTGTGGCCAGAGAAAATACTTTTAATGATTTAAAAATTTTAGAATTTACTGGGAGTTATTTTGAGACCAAACATATGATCTACCTAGAGAATAATCCATGTACATTTGAGAAAAATTATGTATCCTGCTACTTTTAGGGGAGTGGTCTACTTATGTCTGTTAGGCCAAGTTGATTTATAGGGTTGTTTAAGTCCTCCATTTCATTATTGATCTTCTGTTGAGTTGTTTTTCTGTCCATTATTGAAAGTGGAATATTGTAGATTCCAACTATTATTGTAGGAGTATTGCTCCCTTAAATTTTGTCAATATTTGCTTCATGTTTTGGAGTTCAGTTGTTAGGCACATATATGTTGATAATTGCTATATCTTCTTGCAGAATTGATCCTTTTATCAATGTATAATGTCCTTCCTTGTCTCTTGTAAAAATATTTTACTTAAAGTCTATTTTGTCTGATATTTAGTATAGCCACCCCATTTCACTTTTGGTTACTATTTGCATGGAATATCTTTATCCCTACTTTCATTTTTCATCTATTTATATCTTTGGATTTAAAGTTAGTCTCTTGTCTAGAGCATGCAGTTGAATCATGTTTTTTATCCATTCTTCAAAATCCTGCCTTTTAATTGGAGAGTTTAATACATTTACATTTAAAGCAGTTCCTGGTAAGGAAGGTTTTACTTTGACATGTTGACATTTTTATTTGTTTTCTATATGTCATATCTTTTTATTTACTCAATTCCTCCATTACTTCCTATGTGTGTTTGGTTGATTTTTTTTTTAATTACTTTAAAAAATCTTTTCTCATTTCCTTTTCTGTATTTTTAAAAACTTTTCTAAATACTTTCCATGGGTATTACAATTTACCTCTTAAACTGGTAACAATATATTTTGATGTAATACAATCTTTATTTCAATACTATATATAGCTCTGTCTCTCTCCTTTTATTTTGCTTTAATCACAAATTACATCTATATTCATTGTGTGCTGTAAAATAAATTTATATTTATCAATTTATACCTGTCTTTTAATTCATAAAGAAAAAAAAGGGGAGATAGAAATAAAAATACAATAATACTAGTGTTTCCATTTACCTATGTATTTTCCTTTATCTATGTTCCTTATTTCTTTAAATAGCTTCAGCCCACTCTAAAGTGTCCTTTCATATCTGTCTGAAGGACTCACTTTAGCATCTCTTGTAGGGCAGGTCTACTAGCAATGAACTCCTTTTTCTTTTGTTTATCTGGGAATGTGTTAGTTTTTCCTTAATTATTTAAGTATTGATTGTTAAATGTCTTAGTATCCAGACTGCTAAGAAATATACCATATAATGGTTGGCTTAAAAACAAGAATTTATTGGCTTATGGTTGCAGAGACTAGTAGAGGGCTTCCTCCCGGGGTTGGTATCTTCTGGTTGCCAGTGATCTTTTGGGTCCCTAACCTTTTGTCACATGCTGTTGTCACATCCTTTCTCTTCTGGCTTCAATTGACTTGCAGCTTCTATTCCTTCATGTGGCTATTTCTTTATAAAGTCTCCAGTAATAAGATTAAGGCCAACCTTACTCAGTTGAGCCTTACTTTAACTGGAAATAACATCTTCAAAAGATCCCATTTACAATGGGTTCACACTTACATGAATAGATTAAGAACATAAATTTCCTGGGTGTAGCAGTTTGATATTGTTTATGAATTCCAAAAATAGATATTGGATTGTGTTTGTAAACTGGTCTTTTCCTCTGGGCATATTAGATTGTATTAAATTCAGAGTTTTCACTTTTACTTGATTAAATTATGATTAGAGCTTTGATTTCAGCCACGTCAGTAGGATGTTGACTCACAGAGAAAATGACATGGCAGAGGAAAGAGTTTGAGTTTTTGATGCTGGAGCCCTGGGAAGTAAATACACAGGAGAAAAACTCAGAAGAATGGAGACAACTCTGTATACACAGCAGAGGACCCTGGAAGAGAATGAGCCTGATAGCCTACAGCTGCAACAGATCCTGGAGAGAGATGAGCCCCAGGAGAAAGACAGGACTTATCCCAGCCTACAGTTGAGATCAGAAGAAGCTAGGACCACGGAGCCTTAAGAGGAAGAGGAAGGCTGAACTTTCACAGACATCACTCGCCATCTTGCTCAAAATGTGGCAAATGACTTTGGGTAAGAAAGTACCTTGAGTTGGACTTTTTAGGGCCTTGTGACTGTAAGCTTCTACCCCAAATAAATACTCTTTATAAAAGCCAACAGAGTTCTGGTACTTTGCATCAGCACCCCTTTTGCTGACTAATAAACTGGGGTATATAATTCAACTTACTTTAGTGAATATATAGAATTTTTGGTTGACCACATTAATATCATCACACTGTGTTCTGGCCTCCACAGTTTCTGCTAAGAAAGTGGCTACTAAGTTTAATGGGGTTTCCTTGTACATGACAAGTCACTTCTCTCATTGCTGTCAAGATGCTCTCTGTTTTTGTCTTTTGTCAGTTTCAGTATAATGTATCTCACTATGGTTCTCTTTCTTTTATCCTTTGCTAATTCACTGAGTTTCTTGGTTGTGTAGATTTATGTCTTTTATCAAATTGGGGAAGTTTTCAGCCATTATATTTTCAAATATGTTTTCTGTCCCTTTCATGCCCTCATTTCCTTCTGGGACTCCCATTGTGTGCATGTGTGTGTGTGTGTGTGTGTTGTTTTGCTGGATGTTGTCCACAGATCTCTAAGGTTCTGATCATTTTTCTTCATGCTTTTTCTTTTCTGCTCACCAGACTGGATAATATCAATTGACTTATCTTTAAGTTTGCTGATTATTTTTTCTTCCTGCTTAAAGCTGCTATTGAAACACTGTAGTGAATTATTCATTTTAGTATTGTACTTTTCAGCTTCAGGATTTCTGCTTGTATCCTTTAAAAATTTCTATCTTTGTTAATATTCTCTATTTGTCAAGATACCACTCTCCAAGTTTCCTTTAATTCCTTGTCTATGGTTTCCTTTAGCTCTTTGAGCCTACCTAAAACTGTTGGTTTACAGTCTTTATCTAATAAGACCAATGTCTGTCCTTCATCAAGAATAATTTCCATTAATTGTTCTTGTGAATTTACTATACTTGTTTCTTTGTACGCTTCATAATTTTTTGTTGAAAACTGGACATTTGAATATAATAAAAAATTAGCAACAATCCCATTTTTAATAGCATCAAAATGCAAAACTTAGAGACAAACATGACAAAATATGAGCAAGCCCTGGCTAATGAAAACTATTAAACTTTGCTGCAAGACATTGAAAAAGAGGTAAATAAATTGAAAAATATGTTATTTTCATTGGTTATAAGAATCAATATTCTTAAGATACCCATATTGGAGGGCTAATACTATTGAAATCAAGATTTATCATTAAGCTAGTGTTTGTAGTACTAGCATAAAGACAATGTAGTAGTGCCATAAAAATAGATAAATACATAAAAGAGATTCCAGCAACAGACCCACTCATGTTATAGATAGTATTTTCAACAAATCATGCTGGAACACCTGAATATTTATATACCACACATAAAAATTAATGCAAAATGGAACATAGACATAATTGTAAACTCCAGTCAAAAATTTATGAAGAGAAATTAGGAGAAATATTTGTGGCCTAAGGCAGGTAATAATTTCTTAGATATGACACAGGAAGGGGGAATGATGTCAGAAATAAAAGATAACCTATATACAAGGCAACTGGTCAGAGAAATAAATATATGAAGTTACCAAGTTTCTCACCAATGGAGAATAAAGGTGTCAATATGGAAAAGTAGTAAACTAGAATAAATCCTCTGGTACTGGATTATAACTGGAAATAACATATGAACTCGTTGTTTCAATAGATAAATAGGTAAGTAGGTAGATAGATAGATAGATAGATAGATAGATAGATAGATAGATAGATAGATGATAGATAGATAGACACATACATATATTCCCTACTGTCCACTGAAAGAACTGGGAGCATCAATACCCAATAGCAACTGGAAAACCTAATATCCAGATCTTGGTGTTGCAATCCCATTCTCCATTAAAAGAAACCAGAGATCCTTAGCAATATGACTGGGTAGAAGGTTAAGACAGGGGAAATGCAAAATTGTCCTGCATCATCTTGTTGCACTATATAGTAAAAAAGTAATCAAGGAATGATGGAGCCATGTTAAGAAGTCAAAGAAACCAGCATTTTTGAACTTTCTCTAGCCAAATCTGGGGAAATGTTAAAACCAAATAACCACACTTAAATAAATATATCCATGAGTAAATTGAAAATTGAAGAGAAATAGGATATTGACAGTGACTCAGAGTTCCTCCCACAAAATTGTGTATTGATTACAAAGGAGAAAAGAATAAGTTGAGCAGTCGGGGAAACTGAGCAAGTAACATATTCACCAAGTGATGAAAGTTCTCATGACTAGGAATGAAATCAAAATTATGTGCCAACTGGTAAGATCCATTGAGAAGAACACAGTGTCACTTCTATGACATTCTTGCAAAAGATGCATAGCCTTAATATGATTATGAATGAATACCCAACCAAAATTAATTGAATGATGTCTCCCACAAAAACATATGAACATTCTTATAATCCCAAATCCTGTGGATCTGCACACATTTGTAAATAAGATGTCTGAAGATTCTATTAAGATGAGGTCAAACTGAATCAAGGTGGGCATTTCACCCTTGTGAAAAGTATTTGTAAGAAGTACTTTTAAGATAAGACAAAATTGAGTAAGATAGCAGAGAAAGATTGCCATGTGACCAAGGCAGAAATTGAGTTATGAATTACCAGCAAGTTGGCACCAGAATATTAGACTTCAGAGAGAAAGCATGATCTTACCTACACCTTGATTTTGGACTTCTAGCCTCCAAAATTATGAGACAATAAATTCCTATGACTTACTTCAACCAGTCTTGGGTATTTGTTATGGACGTCCTGGCAAACTAAGACACCAACAAACTCAAATTGAGGGACTAAGATATAACTGATCTAAAATCTTCAAAATTTGTCAAAGTCATGAAAGACAAGGAAAAACAGAAGATGCTTTCCAGAGTGAATGAGACAAGAGAGATACAACTAAATGAATAATTTCAAATTAGATTATTTTGTTCTAAAGAATATTAGTAGGAGAATTGGTGAAACTAAAATGGAGCCTGAGATTAGATAGCAGTAACGGAACATTAATTTCCTGATTCTAGTGGTTATATTGTGGTTATGTAAGAATATATTTTTGATTTAGGAAATACATTCTAAAATACTAATTAAAGGGTGATGGTATACTGTACTATACTTGCAACTTTGAGACTCACTAAAATTTTAAAAATTCAAAACATTATTCATTTTTCATGGAGATTGACTTCCTGTGGTCCTGCTGTCTTCCTACACCAACCTGACCTCATAAATCTGATCCTATTGTGTTAGACTGGAACTGCCTTTCACTTCTCTACTTTTGTCTATCTTTTCAGCATCCCAAGGGATCCTCCTTCTTGTTAATTTCTAATTTTCTGAATTATAACCTCTAGTAGCCATCTAAATAGTACATTCTTTTTATTTCTTTTATGTCTGAATATAATTTTATTTTTAGCTCTCACAGTTAATTACCTCAGTATAGCATTCTAAATTAAATGATCATTTTCCTTTATTCAGAAGTTTAAGGGCATTGATTCGCTATATTTCAATGTTGCTATTGAGAAATCCAGTGCAATTTTAATTTCCATTCTTATGTATGTAAATTATTCTCTCTCAAAGAATTTGGTATCTTTCCTCTGTGCTTGGTGTTCTGAAATTTCTCAATGAAATATATTGATATGAATATTTTCTCATTAATTATGCCAGTCAATTGGTAGGCCCTTTAAAATTGCAATTTTTTTTAGATCCAGGAATATTTTTCATGTATTATAGATTTTTGGTAATTTATTCAACATTATCTTGCTCTATCTTAAAGTTTTAAAATTCTGATTTTTATACTTCCATAATTGCTCCTCTGTTTTTCTCATATTTTTCATCTCTTTTTCTATTTGGTCTACTTTATATTTCAACTCATAATTTTCAAAAATGAGCTATCATCTTTTATATTCCCAAGAGATCTTTCTTGGTTTATATAACTATTTTCCTTTTTCATAATATCTTGTTCTTTTTTATGAATGCAATTTCTCTGAGTTCCCTGACAATTTTACTTACGGTTTCTTTAAGGGACCATTCTGATCCTTGTGTTTTCTCATTTTTTTACAATTTTTTTCCTGTTTGCTTATTCATTTTGGTTCTGTTTTAATGTTGGAAGCTTCTCTCAAATGTCTGGTTATCCATGTTTCCGGTTGAGAGGATTTTATGGCCTTAAATTTTTGTATTCCTAAAAGACTATTCAAGGCACTACTTTATCTGTTAATAACTAATATTCAATTTATTAATGCTATAATTTCAATTTTCTTAGGTTTTCTTTTAATACAGTTTATAAATCATTTGTAAGTTTAGAAGGAGTCTGAGTAATATATGATCAATTCCAAATGCAGTTAATTATAAACTTTAAATTGCATTTGTATGTGTAATATATTCAATTTCTTTCTAAATTACTTCAATTGTCTCATTCAAACAAAACGTTCCTGTGTATTTAAATGACTCATAAATCTAATAAAGTAAACTTATGAATACGATTAATCTAAAGTCCTCTCAGAGTCTAATACTGAGTATAAGATTAATAAGATTGCATCTTTACATCACAAATCTAAATCAGTTACTTTATATTAATTAGAAGGCTGTCAATTTAAAAGACAAAATTCTCTTAAACATTACAAGTGAGTGCATAAGATATAAACACAGGTACAAATCCAGTTAGACGAGAGGGTTCTTTCTTTTCCCCATTTCTGCATCTTGGCAAACATAACGTTCAGCAGATTTAAGGCAACAATATAGAACACAAGGCGTCCAGAGGCTCTGCCTTCCCAAAAATGTTATTTCCTCCATCAAGACTCTCCCATTGTGATAAAATCAATTAGGTGTTACTTGCCCTTTTCTAGCTCCCTCGTGATTGTGTAAAGGGACACAGGACTGGCGGCTCTAAGTTGCCCCTCTTTCCATGATGCCTGTCTCTGACCGTTCCAGACAAGCCTCTCTGAGAGATCATAATAGCTCAAAGGATCATGAGCACTTGCTATGGAGTCCTCTGGCTGTAAGCTACCTCACAGGCTTTAGTAATAATGTAAATGCATAGCTTCCTTATAAACACAAGTGCATCTCTACTAAGGAAGGCAGTTCCTCTCAGTTAATTTAAATTAATTACTATTTTATGATTGCTTTGCCTTGGGCTTCAAAATTTCAAAAAGGGGTGGTCTTGGAGGTCATGAATTTATTTGGCAGTCTTATATTCACGTGCATTTGATTCTTCTTCCTAATCACAGAAGTCTGAAGTTCTCATCCACACTGTTTGCTTTATTAGATTTTTGCATTTCTTCAGTTCTTAAGAAACATAAAATCTTTATGAAATGATACAAAAGACCTTTCAAAGCTATGATATCCTAAAATATATGAATTAACTTTCTATCTAATGAAGAAATCTTACATTCTTTCATACTTTTTGGCCCATAAAAATTATATAAATACATAAAATGATACCTGGTTGAGTTTTGAATATTTCACAACATCTTTGTCTATCACAAGTTTTGAGGTAATTTTACTGGCATAGTTGGAACTAAAGAGATTATTTGAAGCTCTGGATATGTGCTAGGACTTAATTCCTGGGATTCATTGTAAGATAATCAAGTACTTTTTCACTGAGGTCCTCTGAGATAATAGGATGTGGAAACCCTTTCTTTAAGGTTTCTCCAGAAGAGATTCATCCAATATCCCCCCTGGAGGTGGGAGAAAATGGAGCATATGCTTGGCAGTAGTGTGATGGTATGAGAGAGGCAAAGAAGAGCTGAGGTTTCATTCAATGCCCCTGTTCTCAGTTCACATTCTCACTCTGCTTTGCAATATGTCTGGTTTACCTAAAGTCAGTAAATTTCTCATGAATAAACAATAAATAAAAAATAATAAATAATAAATAATAAATAAAAAAGCCATTAAGAAAAAAAAAAGCGTTCATTCTCCTGTGAGGTGAAAGGCTTACAGGTATAAATTAGGGCATCAGAAGTAGGAATCTATTCTGTATTGAGAGATTTTACCTAGTGCTGTTTTCAAACCAGGTTGCATTCCACACACTTGGCACATTCAGTGAAAAGTTCCCAAGGGATTCCTAAAGGTGAGTTTCCTGGTTTCTCCTTAGAATACATTTAGCATTCATTTGCTTTGCAACTTTATCTGCTCTGCTATGCCAATTATCATTCAATGATCTTCTTTCTCTGCTCTAAAATGTTGTTGAGTTCTTGTATACAATCTTGTCTCCTCTTTAACTCTTTTTCTTTGAGGTAACTTTATTCTTCTTCTATCATTTGAATGTCATTTTTTCAAAGAGAAGGGCTTCAAATGATCTTCCATTTTTTATCTGATAGTTTATTAAAAGATTTAGATTTAGAAAAAGTATGCTATATATGCATATATGATTTAGGTATATTTATATTGTGTTAATTATATTTAACTCTTTTCATAGTAGCAGACTTAATTATGATTTAAAATTATATTACAATATATACAAATATATATGCATATATATATATATATATACCATGTAATTTTTATTTTTTTATTTTTTATTTTTTAAAGATACTTAGATTACATAAATGACACATAAAAAAGTAGGGGATTCCCATATGCCCCTCTCCCTACCCCTCCCACTCTTTCCCACATTAACAACATCTTTCATTAGTGTGGTACATTTGTTACAATTGATGAACACATATTGAAGCATTGTCACTAAATGTGGATTATAATTTACATTATAATTTAAACTCTGTCCCACACAATTTTGTAAGTTATGACAAGATATATAATGGCTTGCATCTGTCAATGCAATGCCATTCAGGACAATTGCAATGTCCTGTAAATGCCCCCATATTACACCTACTTTTCCCTTTTCTCTCCCCTCAGAACCTCTGGTGGCCACTGCCTCCACATCAATGATAAGAGTTCCTCCATTGCTAGAATAACAATAAGTCTATGGCAGACTAACAGTAAGTCTACTCTTATCCATTGTTCATTCCCCAATCCTGAGGATTTGGGGATGGTGATGTCTATTCCACCTCTAATTGAGAGGGCGCTTAGATCCCATGGGGCAGATGGATGGGACTATCTTGCTTGCAGTTGTAGACTCTCTCTGTTCCTTGGGATGGTCGTTGTCTATCATAATTTCCTTGTTAGTTGTCTTGGGTGAGTCGAACTGGAGAGTAGGTATTACAACTTTGTTGAGATTCAGGGCCCAACTGGCACATGGAAAGCCCAAAGATTCAAGTACACCTACCAATTCTAGTACTAACTGTTGGTTCAAATAGAAGGAGCAGAAGAGCCATGTGTAGTGAAACCATAACTGAGTCCAACTCTGTCACACTGGAGAGCATAAATTCCAAAATAGGGCCCACTGACAGGACACCAAACTCCTGAGCTGTCAGCCCTGCCTATAGTCTCTGTATGTCTCCAGAGCCCTCAGGAGTCCTGCTATTTGAGGCAATATTTACTGTGACAGTCAATGAGATCCTGCTGAGACGTACATAAGCATAACCTCTGGAATGACCTCCCGATTCACTTTGAAGTCTCGTAGCCATACACCATGTATTATTTAACAAAATATTCTAGCATACCTGAGAGAAAAAAAGAGAGAATTTGTTCTCCTAAAATAAGAATATGATTATGGTGAAGGGAAGGTCAAGAGAATTTAATAAGCAGAGCATTGTTTCAATTAATCCCAACATTGATAAAAGAATGGCCTTTTTAATAACATCTTTTACCTTTAGAAGGCAGGACATGTCTGGGCTATACAGTAGTTATCATAAATTGGCTTTATCATCACAATGGGAAACTAGTTAAAACAGGACTGACCTGAAAATACACCAAGGTCTTGTTTTCTCCCATGTTGAACCTGTTCAATTTTTAATCAGCCAAACAATAAGTATATTTATTTTACTGATCCAAGTCCCAGAATTCAGAGAATGCATGTCCTTGTTGATATACAAATTAATGAGGGAGAACATCAATATTTCACACAAACAGAGTTTTTGGAAGAAAGGAACTTGACCTTTGAAATATAGGTCGATTTTTTTAATGTTTAAACTAGACTTTGAGCTCCTTCAGAGGAGAGACCTATGATTATATTGTGCAACTTTGTTCTAACATCTAGCATAAAATATAGCACATGGTCTGTGATTAATACACATTTTTAAAAACAATGAAAAGGCATTTTTGAGATAGGGAAACCATAGTTAAGGTCCCTTGTAAACAATAAGGAAGTCGTGCTTATTAGGGAGGAAATGTAGATTAAGGAGTTGGGAAAAATAATGTCAGTTATTGGGGAACAATCTTTTGGATGGTCTTGAAAGGGAGGGAGTGAAGAGGATGTTCAAAATGGTGGAATTATCAGAAGACAAAATTAGTTTGTAGAAATTATTTTAAATTGTCTTAGATCTAATTCTTTTCAAAACATTGGGATTATAGCAATAAAGAAGTTTGTGACATTTAAAATAAAATAATAATTTATTACATTATTAGTATTAATGCTTTTGTATTAGTAGTAAATAACCATTGGTGGCTTTCATGTCACAAGCAGAAACTCATAATTCCCTGTTCACTAAGGCATGAAAAAGCTATTACTTATTTATTAACACATTAGTTTAGTATTGTAACTTTAATTACCAAGTTTGTGATATAAATTATCCCAAGCTTTCTTTCAATCAGAATGTCAAACTATAGAAGAATATTTGCTTATCAGCTGTCAATGAATATATATTCCCAGATGGAATACTTTTAAATTTTATGTTCTTGAGAAAAGTAAATGTGTGAAGATAAACATACTCCTCAAGTTTTCCTCCTGGGGAAAAATAGATTTCCTGTCAATTCTTGGGTGACATCACACACTCAAGAATACAAAATAAAAGTATTTTACTTCATATCTGAGATGTCTGGCACAGATCTTTCTGAAAGGCAGAAAGCATGTAAAACCTAAGATCTCCTGGAAAAGTGCTAAATGCTGTAATCCAACCTGTCATAACTATATTTCTGTTTAAAGATATTGCCTGAAAAGAAAATTTAGAAAGCTCTTGGGTTAGTAAATGCTTCACTTTTCTCAGTGGCTAACCAAACTGATGCAACATGAATCCTAAGGAGAGTACTATGTGTATGGGGTGGAGATATGGGAGATGAATTTTTAGGTGTTTTTTTTTTTTTTTAATTTTCTCTTTTTCCCTTGGGAAATTTGCTTTTCTATATGGCAAAGAAGACAGGGAACATATTTCTAAGTAACTCTCCCAGCTTATTTAATAATAAAATCATAGATATTTGCATACAGGAACTACAAAATTTGCAGGGCCTAATTTACAATAAAATTTTTTTCAAAATAATTAAGAAGTTCAAGATGGCATTAATCCAAGTACAGGACCCTTCCAAGCTTGAGCCCTGTAGGACAGCACAGGTCACATGCTCTGTTCACTTATGAACAGGCTCTTACTGAGTATGTAGGTTTATCTTCTCAAATTAAAATCAGGAAGCATGAGCCCAGAGAGTTAAATAGTTCACCTATGTTACAGGAAATGTCAAATTAGAAATAAATTTGGTGTTGCTTTTCCTTAAAACATATGTGAAGACATCCTATAAACCAAATATTCATGAATAGATATAGAAAAGAAAGCATTTTCAAAGATTGTTAGTACTATATAAAATGCCATGATAACAGAATTATTAATTACTTCCCTGAATTCCATACACATAATCATCTGCCTTTACATTCTTACTTCCACTAACTTAGTTCAGTTGTGCCTTACCTTTAGCCTACTTTGCTATTGCAGTTATTATCTACACTACTTTAGGCAATTGCTTAACCTCTCTCTAAGTTTCCGTTTCCTCATCTGTAATGGATGTATAATAACAGGACATTTTAGAAGGTTTTCAATAAGCATTAAGTGAAAAATACATGTAAAGCACTTATTGTAAATGTTATACAGTAAAAAACATGTTAGTGATTATCATAATTCTTATTCTTGATTCTTAACCTCACACATCACAAATGATAGAGGAGGGGCCTGCATACCAAGAGACTAGCCAAAACTTCATATGCTTTAAGACTTATGAACTGTGAGATATTATGTTTTTCAGATGTTAAGATGTTTCACATAGATAGACAGTTATTATAGACAGATAATTGGAACATAGATGATAGAGAGATAATCACCTTTTGTCTTTAGAGATTTTCTCAAATAAAAATATATCTTAAAATATAACAATCAAGAGGGACTCAATAATTTTTTTTTTTTTTTTTTTTTTTTTTTTTTTGTGTAATGAAAATGCTCTTCTTACTAGAAATGTTTGGGAACCACTAGTCTGGACTTTTATAAAACCTTCCAATAAGTTTTCCGTTCAGGCATATCTCATTACAACCATTTCTTCACATCAGTGCCAAAGGAATCCTTAAGTACAACTCTGAGCAGATGTTTTTCATGGCCAAAAATCTCTGAGGTCTCCCTAGTTACTAAAAAATAAAACCAACTTTCAAAACCATGTAACTTTTACCTTGAGTTTTGAACATTTCTTTATCACTTCCTCATATCTCTGTTTGGTAGTAATAACAAGTACTATATAATTCCCTAGAATTATATCCTCAACTTTCCTATCTCCAGGTCTTTGCTTGAACTGTTTCTGCAGATTGAAGTATTCTCCCTTTCCTGCACACCCTCTTCATCCTTGATACAGGAACATGAGTTTGTCCCCTCTGTACAAGCGTGTGCACACACACACATATATTTCCACCTTTTGAAATCCAAACTATCCTTCAAAGTTCATTCAAAGATCAGTTCTAAGAAGTATTCTTCATGTTCAACAATAACACTCAAGAATTCTATTTTTTGTGGTCACAGAACTTTATTTTGTCTTTCTTAGAGTGGGTGTCCCATTCTGCCATGAATTACAATTAATATGTGTACATATATATTTACTTCCCTCAAATTGCCTTGTGGTCAGAAAACCCAGCAAAGATTTATAATAATATTTGCCTTTGACTCACTATAATAAACAAGATTTTTTTTAAAAGGTATATGTACTTGCCTTGCCTTCCACGACTTTAAATGATAAACTCTTTAAAGCTATCTCGCATAAACCTACAAATTATTTATCTCCTTAACATTTGAAAATAGAATAATTCCACATTTTCCTTCTAAAGTTACAAATAACTGAAAACAAAATATCAAGTATTTTCTTAATAGTCAAGAGTACATACTATGAATACCACAGTTCCCTATAAGTATTAGATTTTCTATCAGAGTACATGTTGTTCAATTGCTAGAGAAAGACAATATTTTCTTTAAACAGTTCCTCAACTTAGAATTAATACCTATAACTTTCCTATGAACTTGAGTACAAAATTCAGAGAGACAGTGTTCCAATGCGTCCTTTGGCAAACAGATGTTACTTTATGCTTATAATCCCAGAATGCAGATTAACATAGAATTCTTATAACATGCCTTCCTGGTCTTTTATTTTGATTCTTTCAGAAAATTGGCCATGTTCTATTTAATCTCAAATATAAAGAAATATATATATACATATTTATCTTCCCCTGGGCTAATTCTTGCGTAATAAAAAGTGCACTTGATTACAGTACAATAGAGAACTATTTCATTATGCCTATAAATATTAAGCCAGAAAGTCTTAATTAAGATAGTCCTCCCATAAAAATCAGACATATTTTTAACCAATAAAAACAAGAAAACCTGAAATCAAGGCCACCTTGTCCTTCAGTTGTAGGATTTTGAAGGAATAGAGGTACTCTGTACTAAATGATTTACCTATTTCCTAATTTTAGCAAATGGTGGCTAAGAATGAATTTCCTTTCATAAATTCATTCAGGAGTGTTACTTTAACTTAGCACAATTCCAAGTTAATGTAGTGTGGACAATATGCACTTATTTTTCATCTATATTTGCTCCATATAACTAAAAATTTTTAAATTAAATTTTTTTAGATATGAAACTTTTATTAGTTTTTGACCTGCCAAAGTATGACACAGATTCCTATATAATATAAAAACAATGTCATATAGAAGAAACATTTTTTAGATTTTATGCAATATTTCAGGCAATAAAAAATTTAAGATCAGAAATTCATTTTGTATGTGTAATATTTAACTGAAATAGCTATATAGTGTGCTTATTATAAAAATAAATACATGCGCACTGCTCTACAAATAAAACTATGTGCCAAAGTATAAAGTGGAGGAAAGAATTAACCCAAAATCCCAACTCCCCAAAATAATCAATTTTGTAATTTGAAAATGTCTTCTTTTATAACTCTCTCTACACATATCCATACATATGATCTATATGAAAACATAAGATCATATATACATGCTATGTGATATCTTAGGGGGAAAATCAAAGCAGTTATGCTGTAACGTTAAAATTGAACTGGAAATACTATTAAAATTTCATGTTTAAATATAAATATTTTCTTACTATGATCATTGAAATGACTTAGAAACTACATTCCCTTACAATTAGTAACTCTAAAGCTACATTTTGGTCTTCAAAATCACTTCAGCTAAAAGTAACCAGTTTACGGTAAGGATAACACAAGCCCCAGATACCTTATTGTGCCAGGAAACAAGGAAGCTTTTAAAGATTAATGTGCCCAGAAAAAAAAAAGGATCCAGGAGCCAAATTGAAGAGATTCTCATCGAAAAAAAGTTGTGATAACTTGGTCATTGAAATAATAATAATTGTGGTTGATTGAAACACATTAAATCTATGAAATCAATGAGTTTACAATGACACTCCAAAAATGTGGCTTTTCCACCACCTAATGTGGTTCATAATCAGTCTCACTTTGAAAAATAGTAACTAAAGGCAAAGAAGTTAACATATTCTGCCTTTATAAAAGGAATTGTATTTTATGATCACCAAATAACTAAAAGCATTAAAGAAAAGATAGATTTAACAGAAAAATAGCTAGCAAAGAAATGTGCAAGGAATAATAAAATTAGAAAATAAACCCTACTAAAATAATTTATGAAGTCAAGTTTTGTTAATTAGAATGAAAATCGTTAAGAGAATGGTTGATGTGGAACTAGACATTCATATGGTGCCACTTACCTTTTTATCTCAAGGAGAAAAAAATAACAAAGTCGCTGCTGTCCCCACCTATATTTTTAGTTTTTCTGATAGTAGGACAATGGATAGGATGAGTCTCCTGATGTGAAAAATACAACATTATTTAGGGTTGCCAAACAATTTTAGCTTGAATCTTACCTAGTCTTACATAAAACTTTTTGTTTTCAGGAAATAATAGGGGATTAGGGAGTAACCTAAATGATCCCAGGAGGAATGTATCACAAAAACTCCCCAAAATGAAACGTTCTACAAGAAAACTGACCTGGTCTCCCAGTCAATTAGGACCATTAATAAAGGACCTTTCTAAACTAAAAAAGACCTTAGTGGTATAACAACAAGATAGAATGCATGCTCCTGGATTGGACAGTCCCCCTGAAAAAGACATTTTGAAGATAACTAGAGAAATAAACTGGTTCCTAGATGACATTAAGGAATTAGTATTAATTAGATATGATTATGTCATTTTCTCTAAGATGGAAATGGTCCTACATTTTGAGAAATATAAACTAAAGAATCTAAGGATATAATATCATGATGTGTACAATTCACTGTAAAATAATTAAGCAGAGGAAAAAATTAATAATAAAGCTGATGGAACCAGACTATTTGCTTTCAAATTGTGAACTCAACACTAGTGTGGCTTTAGGTATTGTGATGGTTAGTTTTGTGTATAAACATGGCTAAGGAATATTTTATAGGTTACCAGTTATTCAATCAAACACTCATCTAGTCATTACTATGAAGGTATTTTGTAAAAATGGTTAAACATTTACAATTAGTTCGACCTTAAGTGTGAGAGATTATTCTTGTTAATGTGGGTAGGCTTCATCCAATCAGTTGGAAGTATTTAAGAGCGAAAAACAGGTTTCCCTGAGGAAAAGGAAATGCTCCCTCAAACCAGCAGCATCAACTCCTGCCTGAGAGTTTCCAGCCTGCTGGCCTGCCTACAAATTTCTGGACTTGCCAGCCCCAACAAACATATGAGCTATTTCTTTGAAAGAAATAACACACACACACACATATATAAACACACACAAACATGCATATATACACGTATGTATAGATATATTAATTGTTTCTTTGGGGATCCCTGACCAATACATATTTTGGTACTAAGAGTGGTTCTAGAATAGGTGTTCTTAACCTTTTTTTGTTCCATGGACGCCTTTGCCAGTCAGGTGAAAACCATGGACCTCTTACTAAGTCTACACTATGCTGTGTATTATTTAATAAATATATCACACCTACATCAACACATCCCTACAAGAATAATGTTTTTTGAATTTCAATTCAAGCTCCTGGACCCCTGGTTAAGAACCCTATTCTAGAGGAACAGAATCTTAAGGATGTGTTTTCTGAAATGACTCTAGAGTTCCTGAAATTGTGTCTCTAATCCAATTAGATTTAAAGGCACTAAAGACTCTATTTCTAGTGGTAAAAAGGCACCGATAATCCATGGCATGATGTGGCAATAGAGATATGCAAAATATCACCAGTGGATATTCCTAATCAATAATTAGGAAAGGCAAGATTCCTAGTGACCATGTATTTGAAACCTCAGAACATTTTTGTCAAACTAACAAGTATAATGAGATTGTCTGGTTGCTGCTAATTCCATACGCACGCACACATATACACTCACATAACACACATTTAGATACATGCATAAACACACATATACACACACCTATGAAATACATCTTGGTTCTGTTTCTTTTGGAGAACGATGATACAGGTATGTTAACTGAACATCTTTGTTACTCAGTATCCTCATCTTTGAAATGGAAAGGGTAATAATACTCCCTATCTCACAACATTGTTTTGAGGGTAAGTGACTTCATAAATGTAAAGCACAAAAACATGCCAGACCTGTAGGAAGCAATACTTGCTAGCTATTACACTGTTATAACAGTGATCATTATGAAGAAAGTATTTTTGTCTCATTTAAGATCAATATGTGCCTATTTCCTGAAAATAGATTGAGTAAATTCTTATTAAGCTGTTTCAAGTCTACCTGGGACATAATTTAGTTCCTTTTAGAACATAAGATTTTGGTGTTTTAAACTCCCTTTTCAGCCATTATCTGTACATTATCTGTGGAGGAAACTAACTGTGCTCAATTTGTTTGTAAATTAATGTTTTTTAAAAACCCTGTGATGGGTTCAGCTCTGCCAAATAAAGGCTTGTACTTTCTTATAGAGTCAAAATTTGAGTCTGTTTTTCCTCTTGAGGGTCAGCCAGTCACTGCAGTGAGAAATCAGCTTAAAGAACAGTCCATTGAATCATTAGCTTTTGGGTTGTTGTGCCAGGGCACAATTTCCCCTTTACACAATAGCTTTGCTGCTATTAGCCTTTGTCTTATTTAGTCACATAATTTTTCATCTTTCCTACCACAGGAAAGGAAATGTTAGTGTATCACTTCTTTAGAAGGCTGTTATGAATGTTAAAATAAATTCGGGGGACAGGGATATCCTAAATCTTTTTTCCGATTTGCATAAACCTATAGTCCTATGTTCTCCATATCAGAGTAGTGGTGCCTTTCAGATTATTTTTCATTTATTTCCTGACTTCACACTGTTTTATCCAGAAGAGAATATGTATGTTATGGTCCAAAGGCTTCTTTCATTCGTTTTGCTCCAAATTAGTTTTGTATGTGTGTGACAACATTTGAGGCATAAAGTTTGGATTCTCCATTGGCCAATGGCATTTTCTTGGCAAATTTCCTCTTGCCATTCATTTTGGTCATAAGTTTAAGTACATAAGTACATTTTAGTACATAAGTTTAATTTTTTATTATTATTATTTTTTTTTACTAAACTTATGCCATGATTTTTCTAGTAGTGATCTGGCATTTTTATAATCTGAATTTTATCACCATCACCTTTTGATCTCTTCAATCAAAGAGCTTAAAAATTCAACAGTTTGACAACATTGATTTATGATTTTCTGAAGAGTAACTATATGCCACAGCTACTCCCAAGATATAAGAACTAAGTGGAAGAATTGTGGTGATGATAAATTGTTTTCCTTTTTAAGTTTCCTTATGTTCACTTGTAGTCCAAAACTGCTAGTTTCTGAGAAGTGATAAAGAGCAGATCCACACTATTACATTTTGAGAATTTGTGCTTTTCTATCATACATGTCTATTCCCATACAAATATTGAAAGTCTCATTTATATAATCAGATGATAGAAGGCCTCCTTAAAAACTGGCTGCAATTTTTTTCTAATGCCATCACATAACATCAAGGAAAGTAAAATAAGAAATAATTGACTAAGAGAAAAGAATATATTCAAACACGTGTGTATATATTGGGCAATGAGGTTCACTATTTCTGTGTATCATATATATTACTTCTTAATTGCTTTATTCTTTTCGGTGCTTATCATTGAAAACATGAGCAATGGTATAGGCTCATAATTAGGTTTTTATATAGCATTTAAATAAAAGGTTATTGAAAAGGGCCGTTCATCTTATACCTGCCACTTTTTTTGAAAATCAGCATCTTTATTATGAAGTTTCCCAAGGAGAGGGATCTGATACGTCTTTTCACTTTGCTTGTCAGCATCTATAACTGTGCCTGACAAAAAGTAGGCACTAGATTTATGCTTATAAAATGTAATACTCAAAATAATATTGAGAGAGGAGGGGAGATAGAGAGACTCTGATAAGGACAGGCTTGAAAATACACATTTGGTAACATCTCATAAACATTTAAATTTTGTGTTATCTCTGAAGTTTAAGGGTGCTCTGTGTTTACTATGGTTGGTTCCAAATTTATTGGCAAATCTGATATCAGATATCTACCTACTGAAAATTCTTAAGGTGATACAGCTTTGCTGTATTTAAAGGACACTGAACAGAAAAATTCTTGAATACTATAGACCAAAATGTGGCTCTGTTATTAACTTTCCATCATTAAATGAATTCACATATTAAAATTTTAATAGTTATTCCCTAAATGACTCAAAAATAAAATGAATACATCTTCAATATAAATGCAAAGTACAACAAATAACTCAGTATCCAAGTCAACAATGGTGAAATGGTAAATATTTATGTATGTGTGCTTACACATACACACACACACATATGCATTCTTATGACTATGAGCATATTCCTATTAGTATATTGGCAGGAATTAGCATGTGCCTGTCATTAAAAAAATCTAAGTGCCAGTTATAGTAACTGCAGTGAAATGAATAGTAGCGATTCAATTTCCAAATATTGTATCTCTATGTTTTCAATTTACTCTTCCAAAATTAGTTATCCAATGTATGAAATTAATTCATATTGCAAATGTAAAACAATTCCTTCAAACTTGTTAATAATATATGAGTAATATTAACAGATCCTTAATTAATCCTTATTACAGACAAATTGGAATGATTATATGACTCATGCTGACACGTAAGTGTCAATTGTAGATTGGGTCAGGAGTGACCTATGGTAACTTATAAATGCTATACTAAATTACATGATGAATCTGTGTTTTGGCAAATCCATATGAAAACTTTCAACAAATACATTTATAATTATTCCTAAGACCTAACTCAAACAGGAACCTTCTGTGAAACTTTACCTGGCTCCTTTAGATGGCATTTGCCTCTGTGCTTTTCTTATAGTTCACAAGATTTTGCACCTATTATCTTTCACCCTTATTAGACAGAACCCTCTAGAGCCAGTACTGTATGCCACCCTTCTTTAGAATTTTGGTATTTAGCGTTGTGTTTGGCATATGTTCACTTCTCAAAAAATGTTTTTGATTAAGTTTGATGGATAAAACTTAACTATACTAATATTTGCACAAATACTAGGGGAAAGATTGAGAAACAGCTTTATAATTAGGTCTCTATTTCTCTCACGTTTGAGAAGGAGGATGTGTCAAGGCGTTGTGTGAGTTTTTAGGAAGGTATTTGAAATATACTAGTGCGAGGGATTTTATGCATTAACTGAAAGGGGCATGTGTTTATCTTACATTTAGTTAGCTGATGTCCACAGGATCACTTAGCATAAGTTCTAACTTTAGTTCTGATATAAGACATCCTGTCACCATTAGCCTTTCTGACACTGAAACATAGAACAGCATCCTTATTAAAAAACTCTACTCATTTCATGAAATGACGAGAGGCAATTATGTAGTGTCTCAATATTCATTGCTTAAATATTCCCATGAAATATGTCAAAGGTGTCCCCATATCAACTAATAAGTCACAATTAACAAGAATCCAATGAAATTGGCCCTCCAACTTCTAAGGTAGCAGTGATATCAAGGGAGATGCTGCTAAGAAAATCTGTACCCTTCTATTTTTTTTAAGTTGATTAAAATCTTTATAACAGTGGCAAGTACCAAGAAATAGTTAATACATACATCACATCTCCCTTAGCCCTGGAAGATTTTTATTTCCCTCACATTTCAATCATATCACTGTGTCATCGTCAACCACTAGAAGTTCATGAAAATGCAAAGGCTTAAATCATTTGACTCTAAATCATAATGCGATACGGCCTTGTCAATCTTTCAAATAAATTTATATTCTTTGGGATTTTTTTCAGCAGATTCTG
The DNA here is from genome assembly GCA_026826555.1 of Tolypeutes matacus. NCBI lineage: Eukaryota > Metazoa > Chordata > Mammalia > Cingulata > Chlamyphoridae > Tolypeutes > Tolypeutes matacus. The sequence continues at coordinate 1,671,043 of JAKSZT010054561.1, read as the reverse complement.
CAGTTTCCAGTAGGATTAATGGTGACTGGCACTGCACAAGCTCTACAAAAAGGCAGAAAATACAGAACTAGGCTGATAATTAGGCTTAATATCACAATGTTCTGCTCCAGGCAGTAAACACCTTACCTTAGCCTTTGAGGTTTTCTCAGGTATTTGATTGAGCCACAGGGAACAGTATATCAAGTTCTCATTGCTGAACTACTATTCTCAGTGTCTCTTTCACTTTCAAATACCTTCTATGTCCTGCAGCACTCCATGTTTTGCAAATGAGTTCTATACTCTAAGTTTCAAAAATAATTTGTTGGGGATGAAGTCAAGATATTTAGTGCAACCTAAGTCTCATTCCTTGATGCAAAACTTAACTAAGTCTGTAATAAAGATTTCAGAATACACAAACCTAATGTATACTATGGTTCAATAGCTACTGATTTCATTACTGAGTTCTTTATTACATTGAATGTGGAATTTTTGAAAAAAGTTTAAAAAGGATAGCATGCTTTTCTGATGTACTTCAAGATTGTGCTTGACCTAAATTAAGATATTTGTATTAAATTATTCAGACAATGCCTGTCAAAGTGAAATCTTCAATTTCCTTTTATATTTGGACAACTTATATCTACATAGTAGAAATTGTAGCAAAACTATATTCTATCTGAGAGTCCCAAACTTATGCTATAAATAGAACTGGGGAGAATTTATATTTTATATATATATATTATATATATATATATAATTATATTTTAATTATAATTATATTTAATTATGTAGTGCTGTTTATTTTTTTAAATGTATTCTTTGTCACCTCTCAAAGCTTATCATTTTCTTATATTTCTTTGTGTACCCCAGAGATTGTTACACAAATATATGCTGAATAAATGTTTGCTATATTATTCCATGAATAATATTCCTGAGAAAAAAATAATAACCAGTACAGATTATGGGTGTGATTATTAATAATAAAATCGTTCCAATATGACATAAAAAATAAATAACAGAATCTTTATATCTAAAAGACATAGATAATTATAATATACAGTATTGTGTAATTAATATAATATAATAATATAAATTAGAGAAAAAAGGTGTCAGCAAGCTCCATGAGCAATTATGCTTTTATAAGTGATATGTAACTGTGAGAGAAATCGCCAGGTAATTTTGCATTTATAAAGATTTGAGTATAAATATGTTCAATTTTATGATAGAATCTAGATATACTTACTAATAATTTTTGTATCATTCATAGATTATGTTACTAGATCACTTGGGAATGTTGAAGCTTTTTTCATGTGCAAGTTTTTGTATGTATTTACATTCTATATGTAAATATATTTACATTCTAGTCCTGAAAGATTGTGAAGCTCATATTTTGAATTTGCATTTATATTCTTTTTTCCTAAGTCAATAATTTTATTAATCACCTTTCAAATGAACCCCAATAGCTCAACAGGCCCACAAAGTTTTAATGTTAAAAATTGACAGATTCATTAGTCATGTTGCTGGATTAACATAAACTACAATCTCAAACCTGTCCAAAAAAAATCACATATTTGTACATTTGTTGTTCAGTACTAAAGGAATAAAACTGAGATTTCTTGTCACACTTCAAAGTAAAGCTGAATTAAATAAAATAATTAAAAAATAATTGTGCTCTTGCTTGGAATGGAAAAACAAAAACAAAAACAGACCATTGCCAGCATCATAAAGCATGAATTGATATGGAAATAAGTTAGTTAATCACATTTAATAAGTACTAACTTTTACTGCTCTGTGATTATCTTAACATTTACAGTTTAGTTGAGTCATTAACTCTTTCATATAAAATTATCAATATATACCATATATGATTAAAATTATTAGTCATTTGAGCATAATTTTTAGTATAAAAATGGGATTTCAAAATATGAATTGGAAAATATGGGCTGAATTTTCAAAGTATTCATGAAGCATGTGGAATCTATGCCTCCAGCCTTGAAGAATGGATGATCTTTGAATCCACTGACACAATATTGTGATGGCAGGGACAGCCTATACAAAAACAAAAAGACACTAAGGAACATGGTATATGTAAGAATCAATGAGAATAATGAAAAATTAATAGGGAAATATGAAAATTTATGATTGCTGCATAGACTCAATGAGCTTCTGAGTAGTTAACTTTCTGTAAAGATTATATAATACAATCTTACATAAAAATCTCAGGTATAACCACCAATATAGAAAAGATTTTTCATTTTTTATAATTCAGATGTGGGTGAGATGACTGTCTCTTAATAAGGAAAAGAGTTTAAGAATACTATAAATCTTAAATAAACCCTATGACACATATTTCAGTTTTCTTATAAACATTTTTCACTTGATAATTCAGTAGTATACAACTGGATAGCATACCATGCTATTAAAGTTAAAGCAAAATGGAAAACAAACATTATTATTAACAGTTAAACCTTCATTTAAGAGCCATTCAAGGTCTTATTTATGGTCTAATTTTACTCCTCAGGGTAATAGTCATACTTTGAGCTCAATATATTTGTCATCTTTCCTTTAGTGAATCACTGGATTTATTCATGGCACATGGTAGGTGCCAAACAAATATTTGTTAAAGATAGAAATTAATTGGATCCTGTTTTCCCAATGAAAATATGTTCTTGCATATCAACTATCTTTAATCTTTTTAAGAATAAATATCACAGATTAGAGGAGGTATAATCATGAGAGTCCACAAATATTTTGAAAAACAACTCTTAATGTTTAAGTTTTTCTAAACCAGATGTCAATTTATCCAAGAACTCAAATAGCCTGTGGAATAAAGAACAGGATAGGCAATTATTTTGATGATTATTTTCTGAAGAATTTAAAACTAAATATAAAAAACTGCTTGTAAAAAATGCATACGTCATAATCAAGTTCTTATTAAAATATACAATCATTGTTTTATAAGTCTTTTTTTCTAGACTGCACTGTAAGAAGATCCTTGGAGGAGAAAATTAGTCACTTGTTTGTTATTTTTGAAGGGATGAATAAATAAATGAAAAAAAAATGGAAGAATTTAGAAAAAAAGTGATAAGAAGGAAATGTTTCTGAAGTTTAAATAATCTCTTCTCTATTGTAATTTCCACTATAAGAGAATAAACTTGAAAATAAACCCAAAATACATAGATATTGAAAGTAAAATTTTACATTTCTTTGGTTTCTCCTGAGCCAACGTAGGATCAGATTGGCATATCAGACTCACATGACTCAGAGCTTTGATGCACCATTAATCTTTACTAATAATTTCGAGCATATAGGCAATACACATGCCCAGACAAATCAGAGAAAGTTCTGGCATTTGTGTCAAAGGGACCCCCAGTTCCAATCTTCCAGCTTGAAATATACCTTTGTGGGCAAACACACTGGGAGCATTTACATCATAAAATAAAATTTTAAACTTCAGAAAGTTATAAAACTTATATATTCTCCAAAGAGCTATGCCTCACAGATTCTAGGCATACTGCTAAGAGCATTTCAGAGATAAGGTGCCTCCCTCCTATCAAATATCATTAGTCTATACAAAAGTCCAGTTACAAGAAAATTGTCCAGATCACCTATTTTGTTTTCTTCCCCCTAAGTGCATCTCCCCAATAAAGGGAGTGAAAGCATCTCAGACCAGCTGATTTATCTCCCTTTTCCAACCCACAATAACATCTTACCTGCTTTCACAAATGTCTTAATTTCCCAAGCTACTAAGTAAATCACCACACAATGGATTGTCCTAATCAAGGGGAATTTTTTGGCTCACGGTTTTGAGGCTAGGAGAAGTCCAAAGTCGGCATCAGCAAGAGGATGCTTTCTCTCTGAAGACCACGGCATTCGGGTGCTGGCTGACTGTTGCGATCCTTATCCATGGTTTTGTTGTCACCAAGGATGCTGGAAGTGATGTTTTTTCCTTTCTCCTCCGAGTTCTGTTGGCTTCCGGCTTTTAGCTCCTCCTTACTGCTTTATAAGGCCTCCAGTAATAGGATTAAGACACAACCTGATTCAATTGACTTCACTTTAACTAAAAAGATCTTCAAAATGCCTTGTTTATGATTGGTTCACACCCACAGGAATGAGATTAAGAACATGTTTTTCTCCTGGGGTACATAATTCAAGCTACTATAGCAGTTCACAAATATCGCCATTTCTCAAAGGAAACTCAGTTTTCTTTTACTTTTTTTTTTTTTTTTTTTTTAAATGAACTATCATTTTTCCCACCAGCTAGAAGGCATGCCATTTTCTTAGGACAGAACTGGACTGGTACATTCTCGTCCACAAGTAATGTAGTCATGAAACAGAACTGGTCCCTTAGAAATGCTACATAATTAATTACTCCATGGCATTTACAGGAATGGTATTGAATCCTACACTTCTCTTCTTTACACTAGAGTGGCAGCTGAGGAGGAGATTGCTCCCGCCCTTTCCCTTTCACAGTGACTTGTCACAACCTAATTCCCTTTTTTTCATCTACTTTCTCTTTGGGTTGCTAAACTGAAAAGGCAGGTTTATCAATGAAAGATCAATGCATTGGAATAAAACACCAAACCCTGTTTTGAGTAAACCTTTACAGTTTCATCGGAGTTATCCTATATTCTCAAGTACTAAATTTTCTAGAGAAAAAAAAAATATATATATATATATCAGACACAAGAAATAAGCATGCCTTCAGCCTCTTATTAAGGTCTATGATACCAATAGCATATTCCATTTTGGTTGTTGGTCTTGAATAAAATGAACCCTTGCTTTCCCCCAATGTGTAATGTCTGTGCTGTGCATCTACTCTTTCATTCTATCCATTGCCAGTGTTGTAGGCAAATATACTTTTAAGTAGCAGTTGCAGTTTGACCTATCTAGAAAGTTGCCAAAATTTACCACTCCTTAGAAATGATAATGCCTGATTTTATAGGGCATTCTGCAAAATCTTTAACCACCATTTAGAATATTATAATCTGTTTGTGTTAAAAAACAAGATAATGAAATAAAATTGGAGTACAGGGAAGATATGGTTTATTAGTATATAGGCATAGAGGTATAAAGAAATGGAGCATGGGATTGGCAGTCTAAGTATTTGAATTAGAATTAAGTTCAGCCAAATCATTTAACCTCTATGAGCATTAATTTCCTTTTCTTTTTAATGTTGTAAGAAACAAAATCAGTTAGTGCATATGTTACTGCTGGTATTAGTAGACGTGTCTATCCTGATTGATAAGCATGTAATGCTAATAAAAAGTAAGGTAGAGAGTTCAATACCCAGAGTTCTGCTAAATTCTGCCCAGAGGACATCTGGCTTTCCTATCTTCTTCTCACCCATATATTCCTTTTAGGTCTGGTAGAAGAAAAGTCACCATACAGTACTAAAGTACAGAATGCCAAATCATTTTTTTTTTTTTGGCAAAGCAAATGGTGAGAGATTCCCTTTAATTTTAACCATGAAGTTTGTGGAGACTCTGACCCTGAAGCAGGGAAAGATCTGTGTAGCATCAACAAAACCTAGCTTGTTTTGAGGTGAAAAAATGCAGTTTCTGAGCTCCTCTAGTATACAAAGTGCTCCTAAATGCATCCAAGAAAATTTCTGTCACATGGCAGGCACTCAGTAAATGCTTGATGAATGTTACATAAAATTTGATCTAATTAAAATCATAATCTATTCAACTGACTTAACAAACATAGATAATACAGTTATACCCATAGTAGTTCTCTAGCTGCATCATGATGTGTTAAGATCAATTTCAAAGATTTTCTGGAATATGAAATATTGTATCTATTTATTCATATTTATTAATTTAATTATATTTGTAGATAATTTTCAATTTACTATATCTTTTACATCTCCCCACCTTTTATATTGCAACTACCAGAAACCATTGGCATTTATATAGTGCTTAATAGAAAGCAAGACACTAGAGAGATCTTATTTTAAAAGTGCTTTAATTTTATTATTGCAGTTGCATGATTCTTTAATTACGAACTATCTCTCTATTACAAAGGATCTTTTTAATTTCTGGACTCACTCCTAAATTTTTTTCCAAAGTAATAAATTAACAATCCCATGTGTTTTAGTTTCCTATGCTTCTTAAAGCAATACCATGAAATGGTTCAGCTTAAGCAATGGGAATTTATTTGCTTTTGAATCTGAGAAAATGTTCAAATCAAGGCAAAGCTTTCTTCCTAAAGACTGGCTGACAAGTATCCTTGGCTCCTCTCTTTCATGGGAAGGCACATGGTGGTGTCTGCTGGTCTCTCCCTTCTCTCACAGGTTTCATTGCTTTCAACTTCTTGCTTCCATGACTTTCTCTCTCTATATATTCATTCATTCTGTATAAATACCACCAGTGAAAGAATTAAGACCCATCCTGAAAGAGGTGGGTTACATTTTAATTGAAATAGCCTCAGCAAAAAGACCTACATACAATGGGTCCACACCCACAGGAATTGATTAGATTTAAGAACATGTTTTGAGGGGTACATACAATTTCAAACCACCATCCAAATAAGTTTCTGATAAATTAGTTTTATTTTAAATTTTCCTCAGTTAAATAGTATAGAGGATGATAAATACCAACAGATATGCAACCGATCAGGGAAATTGGGTTGCCTATAGCAAGAACCTCATTGCAGTAGTTGTGATCATTTGGGTACACAAAATAACTCTAATAAGTGATTTTGTTGATCACATGCCATCATGCCATGACAGAGAGGCAATGTTCTAGTCCAAATCCATTTCAGAGAGAGAAATTTCAGCAGATATATAGACACCTCTACCAATTAGCATATCTCAGGCTTTTCACTATTTTAGGAAAGTGACATATAAATCTGCATTAAAAAAGAAACAGGAAGAGAAATTTGTGCTATTTATCTTTTTTCAGGGACTTTGTCATTATGTGATTTACAACAATGTCACAGAGACCATGACAATGATCCTTAGCATGTCATACTATATATCAAAAATCCTGTTACATAGTCTATACAACAAATATTCGAATGCTACAGAATTAATACACCAAATATGAGTACATTCTTCAGTCTTTCTTATCTATCCTTTGTTTCAAGGGATACACTGCATCCAAACCTTAGTATAAATATTATAAAGTGTTTAGCTGAGAAAAACGATCAGGAGAAGAACAATACTTTATAAGTGCACAGTTGTTAGGTTTTATGGAGAGAATGCCAATTCCTAATGGAGAATGGAGAGTTTTAGTTTTCTTACTTGAAATATTTGTGCCTGAAGGATGAATTAGTGTTTCTTATCATTAGTCTTCTGCAGTATCAATGGAAGCATGATATATCCTATTCATGAAGTATTAGGAAGTATTTTCTTTTCTATTTTATATCTTAACAGCTCTATTGAGGGTAAATCAAAATAAAATAAGCTGCACATATATAAAGTATACAATTGAATGTTTTGAAATATGTATACACATGTGAACCATCATGACAATCAAAATAATGAACATATCCATCATTCCCAAAGTTTTCACAAGCCCTTAATAATCCCTTCCCCACCCTTTATCTTCCCTTCTATCCCCAGACAAACTCTGATCTATACAACTATAGCTTTTTCCAGAATTATATTCAAATGGAATTATGCAATAAATATATATATATATATATATATATATATATATGTCTTCTTTCATTCCTCATGATCATTTTGCATGTCAAGAGTTCACTCCATTTCATTGTAGAGTAGTATTCCATTGTAAAGATATACCACACTTAATGCATTCGTTATTGAACATTTCAGTTGTTTACTCTTTGGGGCTATTACAAATAAAGCTGCCATTAACATTCACTTGCAACTCTTCATATGGTCTTATATTTCATTTTTCTTGTTTAAAAGTCTAGAAGAATAGCTTGATCACATGGTAGGTGAATCTTCAATATTTTAAGAAATTGCCAAAATGTTTTCCAAAGTGGTTTTACCATTTTAAATTAGCAGAAGCAGTGTGTCAGACTTCCAGTTCCAAATTCTTTCCAACACTTGATATGCTCAGTGTTATTCATTACAGCCATTCTAATAGGAGTGCATTGTTATCACTATATTGTTTTAATTTGCATTTCTTTAGTGACTAATGATGTTGAAAATTTTTCACATGCTTATTTAGCTTTCATATATCTTCTTTGATGAAGTGTCTATTTTGCCCATTTGGGCAGGTTCTTTCCTTTAATTCAGTTTTGAGAGTTCTACTTCGTGGTAATTTTTACATGTGGATCAATATATGGACCACATTTCCTTTTTATTTTCCTCATAATTTCCTATATTCTGCTTCAGCTTTGTTCAATTAAATACTTAGTAAATTCCATTTTTATTTCTTCTTTTACCAATGGGTTATTTTTAAATGTTATAGTTTTCTATTATTGAGAGATTTTGCAGAATCTTTCTGTCATTGATTTCTAAGTTAATTTCATTGTACTTCAAGAAGACACTTTGTATAATTTAGATTCTTTGAAATCCTTTGAGACTTGTTTTATGGCCAAGAATATGACCTATCTTTGCAAATATGTTGTGTGCACTTGAGAGAATGATGTTACTGGTGGAGTGTTCTATAAATATCAATTAGGTCAATTTGGTTTATTCCATTGTTCAAGCTGTCTTTATCTTCATTCTATTTCAGTCTGTTATCATTTATTAAGAGTGGAACACGAAATCCCTGATTGTAATTGTGGATTTGTCAATTTCTTCTTGTAATTCTATCAGTATTTGCTTCCTACAGTGGGAATCACTGTTATTAGGTTTTTAGGATTACTATGCCCTTCTAATGAATTCACCACTTAATCATTATGAAATAACCTTCTTTATCTCTGGCAATAATATTTTTTTATTTTCAAAATGACATTAATATAGCCACTTCAGATTTCCTCTGATTAGTGCTAGCATGCTGTGTTTTTTTTTTTTTAATCCTTTTACTTTAAATTATATTGTTTTTTAATTAAAATTTGTTTTAGGCATCTTGGGTTCTGCTTTTTATCCAATCTGACAATCTCTGCCTTTTCCTTGAAGTGTTTAGATAATTTAAGCTTAATATGATTATGATATGGTTAGGCATAAATCTGTGTTGGAATTTGTTTTACATTTATTTTACATTTATTCCACTTATTCTTTCTTCCATATTTCCTCTTTTTCTACCATTGGATTAAATTATTGCTTTTATGAATCTATCTCCTTTTTGCCTTATTAATGATAACTGTTTTGTTATTTTAACAATTGAATTAGTGTTTATTTTCACTTATCACAGTCCATCTTTGAACAATGTTTTACCATTTTTGTATAGTATAAAAACCTTACAGCAGTATACTTTCTGGCCTTTTGCTATTGTTATACATTTTATTTTACACAAGTTAAAAATCCCACACTACATTGTTATTTTATTTTAAATCGTTCACTTTTATTGATATACAGTTATATAACATAAAACTCATCATTTTTAAATGTACAATTCAGGGGTTTTTAGCACATTCTTAATATTGTACAACCATCACCACTAACTCCAGAACATTTTCATCACCCCTTTCCCAAAAAACCCATACCCATAAGTAGTCACTTGTCATTCCCCCTCTACCCAGCCCCTGGAAACACTAATCTACTTTATTTCTCTATGGATTTACCTGTTCTAGACATTTTGTATAAATGGAATCATATAATATGTAGACTTTGTGTCTGGCTTCCTTCACTTAATATAATGTTTTCAAGGTACAATATATCAATACTTCACTCATTTTAATTGATGTATAATATTTGATTGTATAAATATGCCACATTTCATTTATCAGTTTTTAAGTTGATGGATATGGGGATTGTTTCCATTTTGGATTTTATGAAAATTACTGTTATGATCATTCATTTACAAAATTTTGCATGAACACATGTTTTCAATTCTCTCAGTATAGGTCTGGAAATTGGATCGCTGGGTCATATGACAACTCTATGTTTAAATATTTTAAGCAACTGCCAAACTATTTTCCAAGGTGACTGAACCATTTCACATTCCACCCAGCAATGTATGAGGATTCCAATTTCTCTACATCCTTAGCAACACTTGCTATTTTTTATATTATTATTATTATTACCTAGTAGATGTGAAGTGATGTCTCATTGTGACTTTGATTTGCATTCCCTATTGACTAATGATGTCAATCATAATTTCATGGGCTTATTGGATATTAATTTATACTTTTTCATAGCCTGTTTCTTAATTGTTTTGTCTGTCTCTTCATTTTTGAGTTGAAACAGTTCTATATATATCCTGGATATTAAGCCCTTATCAGATATATGATTTGCAAATATTTTCTCCTATTCTATAGGTGGTCTTTTTACTTTCTTGATAATGTCTTTTGATGCACAAAAGTTCTTAATTTTGATAAGGTAAAAATTTTTTTTTTTAAGTTTTGCTGCTTTTGATTTGAGGGTCATATTTATGGAACCATTACCTAATTGAAGGTCAGAAAAATTTACACTACTGATACCCACTAAGAATTTTATAGTCTTACTGTGATCCATTCCCTTAAGCAGCAGTGACTAACAAATCTGCTTGTAAATGTTTTCAAAAAGTACTCCCTGGATAACTACTTCAGCACTGAAAGAGTTCAAATTAGGGGAAATAAAGGGAAGCCCTTCAAATCAGCCCTCCAAGGAACCAACATACAAGTCAAAACAAATAACCACAAACCTTATCTTTTGTTATACGTTTTAGTTAAATTTTATATATGGTGTGAGATAGAGGTCCAAATTCATTTTTTTCCATGTAGCTATATACTTATTCTATCACCGTTTATTGAAAAGAATCTTTTTTCCATATTGAATGGTCATGGCACACCTTTCTCAAAAATCAATTTATCATAAATGTATGGTTTTATTTCTGGATTCCTAATTCTATTCCATTAATCTCTATGTCTACCCTTATGACAGTACCACACTGTTTTGAATATTGTGGCTTTGTAGTAAGCTTGAGATCAGGAAGTTCAAAGTCCAACTTTGTCTGTCTTTTTCTAGATTATCTTAGCTATTGGAGTCCCTTTTGATTTCATATGAATTTTAGAATCATCTTTTCCACTACTGCAAAAAAAAAATGCATCTGAAATATTGATAGAAATATATTGAATCTGTACACCTTCAAATCAGTCCTCTAAGAAGCCAACATACAAGTCAAAATAAATAACTGCAAATCTTTCCAAATTAGTTTAAAATTTGCTCCTCCAGCACTGGTCACTGCAGTGGGAATGCAAGCTGCTATCCCAGAGCCACTGTTGACCTGGGATTGGAGGGTGCCAGGGTTAATTAAAACACCACAAAGCTTATTGTTCTTACAGAGATACAGATGGATTTTTTAAATTAAGTATTCTCCTGGTAGGTGCAGGTTTTTGGTTAGTTTCCAGATAGAGTTTATTCTTAAAGTTTTTGCCAGATTTTTCAATGCTTTTATAGAGGGATAGACTTTCAGAATTCTTTACTCCAACATTTATGTTAAATAATTCATTAATTTTTAAAGAGCTTTAAATAAGAAAAATATCATATATATATTTACTTATGTTATTACCATTTCTAGTTCTTTTCATCCCTTTTGTAGGTAATTATTTCCATCTAGAATTATTTTTTTAACCTAATGAATTCCCATAATATTTCTTATAGTCTGGTCCAAGATTGATAAATTCTCTCAGCTTTTGTATGTTTACAAATCTTTTTACTTTGTCTTCATTTTTGATAGATTTTTTTTGCTGAGTGAAGAATTCTAGGAAAATACGGACTATACTTAGTAGTAATACTTTGACGATGTTCTTGTTTACAAATGTTTCACAACAATGCAGGGTGTTTATGGGGGGTGATGTGTGGGAGCTCTGTATGATGTTATGCACGTTTGTTTTGTAAGATCACGATATTTATTGAACACTTATAGTTTATGTATGCTCATGTATGAATGATGTACTTCAATAAATTGTTTATTTAAAAAAAGAATTCTAAGTGGGCAGTTTTTCATTTAGTACTTTAAAGATGTTGCTTGACTGTCCCTTTGTTTACAGTGAGAAATCTGCTGAAATGCTTATCTTTGTTCCTCTATTCTTTTTTCAGTCTATTGTTAAAATTTTCTCTTTATGACTCATTATGAAAAAATCGATTACTATGTAACTTGATCTATTTTTCTTCATCTTTTGTGTTCAGGGTTCATTAGCCTTCATCAAACTGGGAGTGCAATTTTAATAAATTTGGAAGATTTTCAGGCATCATGCCTTCAAAGATATTTCTATTATCCTCTTTCTTACCTCTTCACTTGGGTCTCCAATTACATGTATGTTGGGTTGCTTGATGTTATCTCTCAGCTCACCAATTCTATGATAATTTTTTTCAATCTTTCCTTTGTTTTTGTTTTGTGTGTGTGTATGTGTGTGTGATTCATCCTGAGTAGTTTCTATTGCTATGCCTTCAAGTTCACAAATATATTATTCTATCCTGTCTAATCTACTATGATTCATCCACTGTATTTTTTATCTCGATGTCACCGTTTTTATATTCAGAGGTATGAGCTAGTGCTTTTTAAAATATCTTCCATGTCTCTACTTAACTTTAGAATACAGGGATGGCAGTCATAATAAATGTGTTACTATTCTTGTTTGCCAATTCTAACATTTGATTCCATTTTGGGTCAGTTTTGATTGATTTATTTTTTTTCTCCTCTCATCCATTTTGTGTGTGTGTGTGTGTGTGGTTCTTTGCCCAGATAGCTCCGTACTTTCATAAAACATATGCTGATTAGTCCTCAGTTGAATATTTTAGGATGCCACTCCGCAGCTCTCCAGAGTCCTCTCTCTGTGCAGCTATCTCTTGTCTAGCACTCTTCCCTAAGAACTCAAATTGCATTGTTTTCCTCAGACTTTCTGCTCCATCTTCTAAACCCAGGGAGTCAGCCTGACCCTTCATGTGTTCTCTCCCTGTGCCACAACAGGAAACTCTCAAGGCAATAAACTAAAGCAGTTTTATGGATTATCTCATATGTTTCCAGTCTCTCATGAATCACTGTCATTTGTTACCTATGTCCAGTGCTGTGAAAACCATTGTTTCATATATTTGCTCAGTTTTTTTGGTTGTTTCAGGTGAGACAATACAACTGGTTCTTGTTTTACCATAGTAGCCAGATTCATTATTAGGTTACTTTTTAAATAATAGATAGATTGTACACTGGGATGAAAAAATATTGTAATATATTACAGAGTACAGAAATCTGGAAATATATGGTTACAACTTTGCATAAAAGATAAAGCTAGGAAGGAGCTATATCACAATGCAAAAATAATAGTGTTTAAGTAGCAGGTTTATGTTAATGTTCCCTATTTTTTTAACTTTGAAATTTTTCTCTGAGAAGCATGAATGAGTAATTTGAAGTGTACAGTGGGCTTTTCTTTGAATGAAATAATTGGACTTACCTAGGAGAATGCTTTGAAATTTCAACTTCTGTAGAATAGTCCTTTAGTAGAGAAATATGATGCCAGTGTAGTAAAAGCTCTGTTAGAGTTCTCATAATAATCCAGGAATATTTCAATGAGCAAATTATCACCTCTGTTCCTTGCCATTTGGCTTCTCTACATGTACTGTTTGGTGTTTAAGAAATCTGAAAGGCTTGTCTTTTCTCTTTAGTGTTTGTGTGTGTTTGGGGTTTTATTTTTTACTATTAATCTTTTATTGTTAAAACTGTGGCTTGGTGGAAGATATAATTGTGGTCAATGCATGTATAAAGGTTATGGAGGCCACAGTATAGATTAATTTGCAGGATTTTTTTTAAAGATTCAAACTTTTTTTCATTCAGCAAGGTCCTTAGGTAACAGTGTTTGGTGTTTGATTCTTGCAAGTCTTCAGTTTCATTTATTTTAACTGCTAAGTAAAGAAATTCACCTATATCTGGGTAATTCAAAATCATGATTCTTCTGTGAACTGTTCTAATTTTGGCTTTGTTAGTAGATGGGTTTACACCTAAAATAAGACTAGTTTCTAACCTGCTCATTTTCTGTTCAAATCCTCCTTTATTGTAAGATGAACGGCTCAGAGTTGAAATCTTCATTGCATTTTCTATGATTAATTGTCTTAGATGTTTCCATATCTGAAATATATAGCAACTTATAAATTTAAAACCTGCAACATCCAAACCTACAGCTATTAAATTTCTTGCCAGTCTCAGGACCAACTTGGTGTTGGGCCATTTTGCCGAGGACAGCCCCTTGCCTGGGGTGGTCAGGGGAGTGGGCAGGGTACCAAGTGGCCAGCAGCCACAGCAATTAAAGACCTTAAGTTAGTTTTTTAAGAAGAAAAATAACATTACTTGTGGAAATAACTAACATGAAAAATGTTTTATCTGAGAGCATATACCAATTTGTCATGGTGGATTTCCACTGCTAACAATTTTATATTTAATAAGACCACATTATGACTAAGTTTGTAAGTATCATTTTTTAAGCAATACAAAATTTATCATCTCATATAACATGAAACTCAAAGGTAGAGTGGTCCAGTATATCTGGACTCCAGATCCATTTCCTTGACTCTTTTGGTTGTGCTGTTTCTTCTCTCTGTATATTGGCATCATCCTCAGGCTAGAAGCAATGTGGCTACCACAATGCCAGTCATACCCAGACACAAGATTTCAGAAGTGGAAGTGGGACTCTTAAAATGGGACTGTAAAAGCCTCTCCCAAATGCCCTCAAACAGACTTTCACTCACATCCCATTGGCAGAATTATGTCACATGCTCACTCCTAAACCAATCACTGGCAAGAAGGACGGGATTTCCAGGAGGCTTTTGACTAATTATTCCAGAGTGGAATGAGTGTTGGAGAGTCCATCATAACGAACACTATATGAATTTAATTAAATTCCCTTAAACAATACAAATTACAAGAATAAATCCAATAAGATCAATTTATTAAACATTTTAAACATCCTAACACACTAAATAGTAGACAAAAACACAAAATTAAGTAATAATAAAAAGATACAATTACATTTAAAACAAATTTTAAAATATTAAAATATGGGTTCAAATTGGCTTTCATTACTTCCATACTCATTCTTATAAGTAACATTTGTTTTGAAGAGGTCAACTCTTTCCATTCATCTTTTTCCTCTGGGGGAGGCAGCAAGCATCTTTCTTTCCTTTTTTCACTCCCCTTTTCCATCTTTCCTTCCTTCCACAAATATGTATTGAGCATCTTCCCAATATCAGGTACTGTGCCAGACCGTGGGGATCCAACAATGAACATACAAGTATGGCTTTTCCCCTCATGGGCTTATAGTTTGGGGGAGGTCCTGTCCCTTCTGTTGATGACTTTGAGGTGCCATGTAGGTTGTGCTGAGTTACCATTCCAAAATTATTCAGTGGACCCTAAATTTAGATTCCTGTTTCTCCCTATATTGCCCATCTCTCCCCATCTCTCCTATCATCTAACCCTTGACTGAAGTATCATTTTTAAGTCCTTGTGTATTAGTAAAACTATAGGTCTATTATATCTGTTATATGATTTTCCTAGGGATTAAAAATTTAAGAGCAAGAACAAAATTTCTTACCACTCCTTCTCAGAATCCTTAAATTTTAATTCATTCTCAAAGGAAATTTATATATCCTCTACTCTCTGCCCTAGATGTTTGGTATGTCAGCTTCACTCACTGAAATTCCCTAATTGCCTACCTGAATATACCTGGATGGCAGCAGTTCATTTAGTTGCATCTGTAACTGTGATAGATTTTTAGTTCCCACTTCAATATCCTCTTACGTAACTTTTTCAGTTATTAGAACAAAACATGACCAAAATTATTTTCTGAAATACAAAAATAGAGAGAGGTTATAACTAAAAGAATAGAAATAAGAAGATAACAGACAAATTTTAAAATTATTTCTGTAAAATCAACTTAAACAAATTTAACTCCAATTAAGCCTACAAACTGTATTACTTCATCTCATCTCTATATTTATCCCTCATTAGTTTTCCAACCCAGCTTCTGGAGGGCACAGATTGAGGTGGCCACAAGACCAAAGAACACATATGGCACAGAGTCAGACATGAGCTTTATTGGGACTTACAGACAGGAGAGGGTAACGAGTGGTGGCAGGCCAAAGAATGAAAGTAATGCTCCACAAAGAGGTAGGAAAATGAGGGGCAATATAAAGGATTTCAGAACAAAACATATCATAACGGAATTTCTGCTAGGGTCACATGAAGCACATAAATGGGATCTGGTGATGTTATTGTAGGAAGGAAGTGTACAAGCTGGAGAAATTACAATCTATAATACCATCTATATGTCTTTTTCCTTTGAAGAGGCTTGTTACTTTTTAACTAGTGTCCATGTCACGCAGACAGCTACGTGCTATGGGCTTTGTTTCCTTTAGGGAGGGGGAGCCCATGTTTTGGGATCCCACAGTCCACCCACACATAGCAGCCTAAGTTGACTATAGGACATGCATTGCATTTACACTCTACAGCAACAGTATAACAAACAGCAGAATAATAAGAGTTTTCTTCCAAAAGCTAGTATGATCTACAAAGACATGTCACCAAGGCCAAGAAAGGGAATTAAAACAGTTAGATGGAGGATCAATAGCTAATATATTATTGTGCTGTATGTGATCTTGCATATCAACATTAATGAGTCTTATGATAAGTTGTAAAAGGTCTCATTCCAAACTTGATGGGTCGTATGCCAGCAAGGTGTTCCACACTGTCCAATTTGCAGGAGTGACAGTCCCAGGAAGGCCAGTAACACCCAAGGATGGTAGGTCTGGGCAAATCCAACATTGGGTCCGATTGTGGGCGTGGGTTACTGCTGAACCCCACTGCAGGAAGGTATTGGCTAAGGTGCTATGGGCAAAAAGTAAGGTGTTCATAGGGAACAACAAATGGTAAATCTTGCTGGTCTAACAATATACCAGCAACATTTCCATTAGTAGATAACAGAGTACTAAGTAGGGGAGTTTTATGAGGACGCTTCCAATTCTATACATTTTCCCTTTCTAAATACTCTGAATTTTCTACAGAGACATAAAAAACTAATTTAGGTATAAGGAGAGCCCACATAGACACATATAGGGCCCCAGCTATTTGCTGTCTGAATTGGTTGCCTTCTACCTTTACTTGCCAGCTTTTAGGGAACTAATGGGGAGGCCTTTCTGTTTGGAGTTATCTAGGACTTCTTTTGAGCCCAGTACTTTCAGACTGGACCTTGTGACCAGGCTTTTAGGTAGGCTTTATTTTGACCAGCCACCTTCCCTGTTTCCTATACTAGCCTGCCTCAACTCTCCCCTCAGAGAGTGTACACCCTTATTCTTAAGGGGGAGCTGAAAGGCAATTGTCATTCTGCAACTGCTTCCTGCCGGCTGGGACAGTAGTCCATTCCTGATGGGGTGTGAAATTCTCTGTCTATTTTATTGAGGTTGAGGGAAGGTAGGTCCAGCACCATGGTTGGAACTAAATGAAATCCCCACATGATTAATACCTTGTTCTGGAAGGCATTGATTCTGGAAGAAATAAACTTAGAAATGAATTAAGTTTACAAAGACTTTTTAACATGTTCAATATCATTCTGTATATGATCTAAAATAGAAGAGATATTATTATATTTATTAAGCATATAGGTACAGTATTTAATACTAGTTAATGCACAAGTTTCTTTTTGAGCTGGAGTTAATAGATCTAAGCTCCAGGTTTGTATTATCATACATGTTGTCCCTCCATGGGAACAGGCCCTAATGACAATTGTGTTTCTTTACGTTCTACTCACATTACTCTCGTAGTTATCACTCCACTTGGTATGTCCTTCACACAGCCAGCATACTGCAGCACTGTTGGCCCATGGAGGGAAGCTCCAGTGTTCCACCAGCCTGGTGCATAGTGCCCTTCAACACTATGAAGCAGAGCCAGTCTGGAGGCAATGTCCATTGTAAATCTGACCATATTGAGCCATCACCAGCTACTGCAGGAGTCCAGAACAGCAATGTACTTTCCACTCAGTTCAGGAGCATGTCCAGAGATGTGGTAGATACTTTTATTGTTTTAGGGGTGGTAGTGACCAATTTAGCCAATAACTTAAATGGAGAGTCACCATGCAGGGTACTGGGGGCCTATTTTGCCTGTACAAGAGTTTGACATACTAAAGTCTGTTTCTTTTAATTTTTATACACTTTCTATATACTTTCAATGCAGTTTATAACATACCAAATAAACTTTATTTTCAGTACTTTACTTTTTACTTTTACAACTTTACCATGATTACATTAATTAGCAGATATTTCATTTTAGCAATATAGGAAGAAACTGCTTTCTTTATTATTTTATTAAAAACCTAAGATTCCCAAAGGAATTAAGACTATTTTCCCCCTACTACCACCTCAATATGCAGATTGATGTGGTCTCTGACAGGTTTTTCTGTTGTGGAGTTACTTTTTGTTATTAATATTAATTCAGGTTTCTATTTAATAATGGCTTCCTGGAATTAGTTATTTAAATATTTCAGCTTAGAAAATGCTTTTGCAAACTTTCTAGAACTATAAGTTATTTCTACTTTAAATAAACTTAGTACATTACAATTAGCAACCAGTGAAATTTACTTTTATCCATTTAAGTTTTGTTTTACATTCCTACATTTCTTCTGTGAAAACTAGTCATAGCTTTTTAGGACAGAGTATATTTTATTAAACAAGAACTTACAATTTTTATTGCCTTAAAGATTTTATAGATATAATATTAATTTATTTTATTAGTATTCTATAAACCTAGGGAGATTACACCCAAGCTAATTAAAATTGAAACCATTATAGTTTATGCAAGAAATGTTCTTTTTTCTTCCTTCCTCTACAGGAGGATAAAACTTCATTTTCTCTTTAATAAAATTTTAAAATTGTGATTAACCTTAAAAGCATACTGACTGTCAGGTTCTGGAAGTGTTTTAAACATAATTTAGAAAAGCTCTTTCCATAGCCTTTAAGGAATTTTTCTTTACTTATAATTGAATCAATTACTCTCAACCTCATTTTAAGGCTGTTAAAAGTTTTAAATTGGGGAATTACAGGACAAATTGTGATTTTTAATTCCCTGGCCTAGCAGATAAGTGTATTGAGGCAAACTTGCATTTCACTATTTTGTCACACTTAGCCCTTCCCCCATAGCTCTCACAAAGAGAAGGAGGCCATAGAGGGCTAGGTAGGTCAAGGAGCTTAGGAAAACCTTTTTCCTTTTCCCAATAGTTTCTATATTCAGATATTTATATGACCTTTCTATCCTGCTTAGCTTCTCCAACTTGGGCTCCAGAAATATTCATTTACATATAAGCATTTAGTTAATTTTTAGCAATTTGAATAGAGCGCTTCCAAGAATTTTCATTTGTTCACCTGATACTACCATTCTGATGCATGAAGATATACACTGAACAAACAGGCAGACACAAATAGAGAGTTAGACACAAAAATACAACTTACTAACATTACTGTTATTTTCATTCTCTTACAAAATAAGTTTAACTGTAAAATAACATTGCCACTTGACACTTTTGGGGTAGGGAGGGCATGAGCAGTTGAAATACAGGGGCTTCTTTGGGAGTTAGAGGTTGTCCTGAGTACTGTTGTGGCAACGGATGTAGGCCATTTTAAATCAGCACACACCACTCAGAACTGAGTGGGAGAGAGTGTGGTCTACAGTGTGAACTGTGGTCTATGGTTGGTGGCAAGGCTCCAGGATGTGTAAGTTCATTGAGGGTGGTGGGCCACACTTGTGGGAGATGTTTGTGTGGGATGTGGTTGGAGGTGTGGGAGGTGGGCAACATGGGAATCCTAGTGGGTTCCGTGTAATATTTTGGGTAATCTAAGCACCTCTTAAAATATATGTGTATATATATATATATATATATATATATATATATATATATATATATATATATATATATATATAACATTTTTGTAAGCAAATACACATATATGCATATATATTTATATATCATTTTGCAAATGTTTGTATGAATTGTGAGAATTTTTTTTTTACCCACAATAAAAATAAATTAAAAATTAAAAAAAATAAAAAATAAAAAATAAAATAACATTATATTCAAAAGATCTTTTAGTAGGCTATTTTTCTAATTATTTCAATATGCACTGTGATAAGCACATATTCCTTTTTAACTTTAACTCTGCTTCTAAATGGTGCACAGAGGCCTTTGCCACTTGTTCTGCCTCAGTTGACACTTGAAAGGCTCCTAACAGGGGCCATGCTATAGCCACCACTATCTGGTGGTCTACCTTTTTCTTATTTAAATGCAGCTACTCTGCTCCCTCTGTAGCACAGTCAGTATACCCACTGGAATTTTTAGGGCAACCCCATATTCTCTCAGTGGTCCCCACTCATTCATGAGGGCAGCAATCCCTCTCCACATGAACGTTATAGGCCAACCCAGGATTTTGCCTGAAGATTCTCCTTTCCCTGAGCTCATGCCTGCCACTGCCAGCAGTACTTTGGTCTCCTGGCTGGTGGCTCACTGATTGTTCCAACCCAGCTCCTGGAAGGCACAGGTTGAGGCAGCCAAGAGACCAAAGAATGCACTTGGCACAGAGTCAGACATGAGCTTTATTGGAGCTTACAGACAGGAGAGGATCTCTAGTAGTGGCAGGCTGAAGAATAAAAGTAGCATTTCACAAAGAGGCAGGAAAATGAGGGGTAATATAAAGGGTCTCAGAACAAAGACATTTCATAACAGAGCTTCTGCTAGGGTCATATGAAGCACATAATGGGGTCTGGTGATGTTATTGCAGGAAGGAGTGTACAGGTTGGAGAAAATTACAGCCTACAATACCATCTGCATGTCCTTTCCTTAGGGGAGGCTTGTTACTTTTAAACTAGTGTCTGGGTCACACAGGTGGCTATGTGCTATGGACTTTGTTTGCTGTAAGGAGGGAGAGTCCATGCTTTCGGTTCCCACATTAGTCAAAAGATATACAAATGCTTATCTTGAATCAATATATTAAAGTTTACAATAGCATCAGTGATTGAGCTGTTTATGGTAAAAACAAACAAACAAACAAAAACACAATGTGTAACTTTAATCTATTTTTGTGATTTACTCATTTATTCACTCATTAATGAGGGCCTTCCATGCAGAGGGTAAAGGGCTTGGTATTAGTTACAGTTACCATGTTGAAAAATTATACAT
This sequence comes from Tolypeutes matacus, assembly GCA_026826555.1. Taxonomy (NCBI): domain Eukaryota; kingdom Metazoa; phylum Chordata; class Mammalia; order Cingulata; family Chlamyphoridae; genus Tolypeutes; species Tolypeutes matacus. The sequence continues at coordinate 1,649,860 of JAKSZT010054561.1, read as the reverse complement.
AAACCCTGACCTCAAATCACTTCTGATTCCATCATAGAACACAAAAATGCACATTTTCAAGTAATTTATTTAGTTCTCCATAATGTTATTTACACTGCCTTGCTGTTAGGGAGCTTTGCATTATAGTTGTGTTAATAGAACCATCTTCATTCACTTGTTTGGTGCTTCTTGTCACATATCTAGCCAGAGCTCAGATATTTCCCTATTAAACCTTATTAGCACATGCTGATAACAGGTTAAAACCAGACTTGAGCTGCAAACTTTCACAAAGCTGCCTTAATTCGTTTTCCTGAATCCTTAAAAGTTCAGAGTTTTTGGAGCTTCCTGAATCCAATAAAATTTCAGAAGTATCTGTGCTTGGAGACATTCCAGCAGTGTCTGGTGGGTCCTTTCTGCAACTGCCAGTTTGCATCTTTCCAACATCTCTGATCTCTTAGAACAATAAGATATTTCACACAATTGCTTAAAATTGTATTTAAAATTTAAAATTCAGGCAGGCAGGATTTATTAACTATAACCATTAATATAAAAGTCACAAAAAAGTATTTGTTTCCTTCCTCCTTAAGTGGAGTATAAACACAAGCTTTTCTTGATTACTTAGAGCATCCATTATGAACCTTACTTACTGTTTTAAAATATATAAAACAGCATTCTTCATTTTTCTATTCTCTGTTGTCATTTTTAACCTTGTTTTTATTCATCCCTCTGGCTTTTTATTCAGTGTGCTGGCTTTATATATAATTTGAGCTATGTAAACCATCACCAAATTTTTTAAGCAATGTGTATTAAATAATACTAAATTTAGCTCTAGGTTAAAACTCTGAGGTTTTATTTAAGTCATATAAGACAGTTCCAGTACAAAGCAGTTTCATAAAGTTAGATACTTTGAGGGGATTACTCAAAACCTGACATCTAAGTCATAAGTTATTGTATTATGGAAAGATTTAGTACTTTACAATCTATATCCTTGAAATAAAATGTCTATATGTAAAATCTAGGATTGATACCATTAATTCATCCATTTATTCTTTCTTTGAGAAGTCACATAATGAGATTCTACTATGTGTTGGAAACTTTGTAGAAGAATGGTGGATAGATTAAAGATATGCCCTGTAACTATCTTTAATTATAGAACTCATAGGTCAGGTGATGAGTTGGATATGAAATATATGCCAGTAGTTTTATTTTAACTGGACTTTCATTATAAATATGAGATCCTGATTGAGGAAAGAGAAAAGAAACCATAAATGAAAATGGTCACCTTTGAGAGTTAATAATAAATTGGTATATAGGTACATGACAAAGAGAAAGACAAAACTATACTCACAAATGACTTTTGGTCAAGATATGAAGAATTGAATGCCAACACAAGGAGATTAAGACATTGGATTTTAACCAAGGACATTACAAGATCAGATTTATGTTCTAGAAATATAACTCTGAAAGTAGTGTAATCAATTTATTATTTCAATGGATTTATATAATTCTTTTTAAAATATAAAAAGATTTTTAAAAAATTTCAAATGTGCCTTAGTAATTATATATTCTTCTTTAGGAAACACATTTTTACTTACATACTGTGTGGCTCTTGTTTGCCAGGCACCAACACTAGAACACTTAAAAAACTCCTGGCAGAGTTTCCAACAGAAGTCAGGCATTCAGAAAATATGTGTCTTTTTTATTTCCCCAAGTCTCAGGTAGGTGGTAATCTCATATGATTTCTCAGAAAAACCTGCTCAGTCAGAGTGTTTATGAGTTTGCCATATGGTATTTAAAACCTCAAGTCAAACTAGTGTTAGAAATTGTATAGACAAACCAGAGCATGCTGGTTAATGTTGTTCTCCATTCAGGGACCATGGAGATTATTTTGTGTGCCAAAAGCTAAAGCCAAAGCATCTTAATATTTGAGTTTTATTGTTGTTGTTTTTTTAATCAACTGCATAAACCAAGAATTGCATTAAGAACCTGGAGTATTTTTCCCTTCCTCACATAAAATTTACAAATACAAATATACTTTTTTTTTTCAAATATATCCCATAATAGAATACCTCCCAATTAATTTATGTAGAGCTATGTCTAATCATGTGCCTAATTATCTTCACTAATTATTTGCAGGTGTCAAAGATGAGAAGCCAGGGAAAGGATCCATTGGTTTATAATAAATCTTGAAATGGTTATTTGAAAAATGTATTGTGAATGTCCTAGGAAATGAAGAAAAAGAAGAAAATATAAATATTTGTATAATTCCTCTCAAGATGTTTTTATGCAACAGAGATTACAAATTCAATTACTACAGAACCTATCTTGATCATTGGATAAAAGAAACTTGTGATGGAAGATGGCCTGAGATTATGGGGAGTCTCTTTCTTCCCTCATGAATTGAAAACACATTTACATTATGTCATGTGAAATTATTGAACAGCTGCTTGGAAAGAGAGAAAAACAAGAACACCAGCCTGCCAAGGGGATGCAATGCCAACGTGAGATCAAATGCATAGAATAAATAGAAATGGCATTCAGGAAAGGTGATAAGCAATCAAGTAAAGACCAAAGTAAGATGCTCTGACCTTATATTTAGCATCCGTGCCAAATTAGCATAGCTGTTCAGTGTACTAGAAAATTAAGTGGAAAAAAAGGACAAAGTAAGTGTAAAATCAAAGCAGAAGTTGCACATGTTTGGAATATCTGAAATAATTATGTTCTGTTTCATATCCAGAGGGCTACACTTTGGTAAGCTCATCTTTTCTTTGGGAGCCACGAGTTCAAAAGAAAATACTATGAGTTTGACCTATACTAATTAAACAGAAGCAGTTTTCTCTCTCTAGGTCTTGGCCTAGATGAGTCTGAGTGGTCTCAAGGTAAAAAAGTGACTTAAAGAGAGGAATAAAGAACTTTAGCTTCCTTCATTATGCTACCCTCATTTTCTTTCCCATTCAGCCACAGCTCATTAACTCAGCAAGTTTTCTCTTCACTTACAGTGGGAGACCAGTATACCCAATCCAACATATATGGACCCCTGTGGTTGGTCAGATAGCTGTTAAAATAGAAACAGTGAGGTAAATCAGTCGTTTGTGTAATCGTTTGTGTAAATCATCCACCAGGATGCTCATCATTTAAAAATATGTAAATGAATTTACCAGATGCCCTAAAGCTTCCTGAAGGAACTCATTTGAGCAGAAGTAATTGATTCCAGAAGAGAGAAAGAGCCAGATTTGTTTGATTTATTATTTATTCTCAACATTAAATCAAAGCTATTCAGATAGATATAGACAAAATCAAAGTCCTGTTCTATTCAAGTGGTGGAAACCAAGTTCAAATCAGATCACAGACTTTCCTAACAGTACACAGAATGTTTAAAAGAACCAATGGCCATTTTTCTAACAAGCAGAAAGATGTGCTAGAAGTCCCTTAGCAGACTGCCACCTTTTCTCTTGCAGCTGGCTCATATTGGGGGAAAAAAACAAATGCAATGAGTATAATCAGTTCTCTTTCCCAGTTTCTAATATAACAATGGAGTCTGAAAAGGCAGCATGTCTACTAAGACAGCATAAGCTCATCCTCTGTATTCAATTCTTTTTTATTATATATTTTTTAAAATAGATGAACTAATCACAGTAAGTTTTTTTCAGCAAGAATCACAGAAGTGATTTACACTTTGAAAGGAAAAGATATTAATATCCTGGAGCCAAATATGCTAGGGGTCTACATTCAGTAGTCCTCCTGGCAAATGCATCTTCTAGCAGCATCTGGCTCCTTATCAGTTTCTTTTATTGTTCATAGTACTAATGCTTCCTCTTGTCAGGTTCAAGTGGGTTCAAAAGTTAGAGGAAATTAAGGAAGATCCATATGCTGTGTTTGCACCCCAATGTCATGTAAACTGTAGGTAGAGTCAGAGAAACTTTAATTGCCAAGATTAGAAATACTGAAAAATTGAATATGGGTTGTTGTTTTTTTCTTATCCCTTTTTCAAGCACTATGACATGTCTTTTCAGACCTGCAACTCTCATTAATTAGATAAGAAGTTTCCTTTATGCTTTTCTTTCTTCTTTCAATTTGGATTTTAAGAAGACTATGCTGGACATCTCTGCCACAGGTACTGAAATGGCCTGCAGCCCCCTCTAGCAGAAACAACCCTGCCTGTGGACCTTTGCTCAAGGAAAGAGAGCTAGGCCAGCCTTTGTGCTTGGGTCATCACTGAATGGATCATCAGGGGGCCACATGGCCATCCCCGAGGTTGCCTGTAGAAAGGCTGTCTTTCAAGGTGATGATAATGAGTTGAGCTAACTAGAAAAGAGCTTGGTATTGGACTGGAGTATAAAAAGATAAGTTAGCAATTGGTGGAGAGAGAATGAACAAAGAATGAAGTAAGAGGCAGAATGTTTTATGAACAAAAGACCAGTAGATAGAGAGAAAGAGAGTCAGAGCTAGAGCTAGAGCTAGAGCTAGAGCTAGAAGGAAAGAGTAGTTCCTGGAGCTGCCTTGAATTCCAGTCTGTTACTTGTTCTAATCTAAACCCATAATAAACCCTCTTTGTTTTTCATAACATAACCTGTATGATTCTATTTTCTCTCAGAAACAACAAACTCTAACACAGAAAACCTATTACAGTGTCTCTAACTCATAGACTTTAAAATAATGATACATTATTTAGCATAGTCCTGCCCGCTCACTACTCCAATGTTTCTTACTCCACAAACAGCTCCTGTAAAAGTCTTAGGATAGTGGTCCTCGTGCAATGTTCCCTAGACCAGCCACATCAGCCACACCTGGAAACTTGTTAAAAATGCAAATTCTCAAACCCAACCTCAGATGCACTGAATTAACTGAATCAGAAACTCTGGGGATGGAGTCAGCAATCTGTCCTAACCTAAGCAAGCTCTCCAAAGTATTCTAATACACACTAAAACTTGAGAGCCACAGCACTAGTGCATTGAAAATTACTGGACTAAATTTTTTAAATGTTGTATGGATTGGTTTACATAGTGTTAAATATATCAAGAAATGGTTAGCCTTTCATTCAGTCAAAACAACTGAATTACTGAGCAACACCTAGTGCAAAGCAGTAGATTAGGGTCAAGAAATCATAAAAATGAATAAAATAATATCCACAGTGCAATGGAGGAGAACTACATGTCAAGATATATTGCTAATACAATGATGTGATTGAAAACTGAGATATGTACAAAGTTTTAGTGCATACAGAAGTCCTTATAGGTATGAAAGAGATGGCATTTGAGCAAAGGAAAATCAATTTCTATTTAAGAAATTTTAGTAAAAGACATCACTTGGCAGCTAATATTATTTTTCCAGTAAATGATGGGATAATCTGGAGATAAATTTCTCATTATCATAATATATGATTGCAAAATAATGTGGTATGTCCTCCCATTTTTAGCTAAATACCTTATGCTTAAAATTAAAAGGGTTTAAAGTAATATTGAGATCCAACATGAACGTGTGAGATTGGCATGGTAAATGATTTTACTAACCATCTTGATTTACTTGAGCTTCCATTTTATCCAGGAAATTATAGAGAAGAAACGTAGGTTAACTGAAGTAAGCTGACATGCTAACAATCCTTTGTGATGATGATAAAACCCCCTGCCTCAGCCTGAGAGGAACAAAGTGCCTGGGTGACACCAGCAAGGCTTGCTGCTGATGTTCACCAGATGGCTATAGCCCTGCTTGCTAATTAAGGAATTGAGCCTCAAGGATTCCCTGCCCACGTCAAGGACCCAAACAACCCTGTAACCCACGCAGCTCAAGGAATACATGTACTAACCATAAATCATGCCCCCTTATCTCTTCCTATCCCCTTGCAACCTCTTCCTTGTCTCAGGAAGCCATATAAGCTGCTCCCTCCACTTACCCTTTTGAGCAGAAACCTCTTTTTGGTGCTGCTGTTGTGCTAATGCAATTTTAGATCAATAAACTTCCTCTACACTCCTTTAAAAGTCTGTTTGTTTTATTTTAGCATAACAAAAGCATACCAATAACTTTCTTGTAGAATCACCATGAGAGTTAGAGTCATCTTTTACTTATATCTTTCTCTCACACTCCCCATCCAATCTGCCAGGAAATTCTGTGGGCATTACATTCAAAATATATATAAGAATATAACTATGCCTTACTGCCTCTGTTGCAACCATATCATATTTCAGACAAAACCTATCTCCCTGCTTCCAAGCTTAGCCTCTTTTAACCTATTTGTAATATCAAACTTCAACAAATGTGATCTTATTCAAATATAAGTCATAGCATGTCACTCCTCTGCTCTAAACCTTCTGATGTCTTGTTCAGGGTTCTCCAGAGAAACAAAACACGCAGGATTTGAGTGTGTGTGTGTGTGTGTGTGTGTGTGTGTAGAGAGAGAGAGAGATAGAGGGAGAGAGGGACAGATAGAGAGAGGGAGAGAGGGAGAGAGAGAGAGAGAGAGAGAGAGATTATAGGGATTGGTTCATGCTGCCATGGGGTCATGCCAGTCTGAACTCCCTAGGGCATGATCCAATCTGAAAACTCTGATAAAGGTGAAGTTGAATTCCTTAGAGGAAACTGGCTGGCTGAAGTATAGGAAATAATTGCTCTCTCTGGATTCTGAAATCCTCAGTTCTGATTTTTAAGACCTCCAACTGATTGGGTGAGAATACTCCTACATTGCTAAGGGCAATCTTTGTTGATTGTAGATGCAATCAACTGATTATACATGCAAATTCATTTACAAATATCCTCACAGTAACATCAGGCCTGTGGTTGCTTGCCAAAATAACTGGACCCCATAACCGAGCCAAGATGACACATGAAATTGACCATCACACTCCCCATCTCAGTGTTAAAGCTAGCATCTTTACAATGACCCACCCAAATAGAATGTTTTCTCTTGACCTCTTCTGCCGATTTACCCTTTGCTCACTCTGCTCAGACTGATCTCCTTCTCATTTTTCAGACATGTGAGGCATTCTCTCATTTCAGGGAGAATCGCTGTTCTCACTACCTGGAATGTTCTTCCAAGATGTCCATATAGCCCACGCCTTCATTTCCTTTAGAACTTTGCTCAATTGACACATTCTGTTAGGAATTCTTGGGCCACCCTGTCTAAAATCAGAACTCCCTCCAACATTTCTACTCTACCTTCCTTATTTTATCTTTTTCCTTATTACTTATCAATATCTAACATCCTATATATGTTCCTTATTTAACTAGAGTATGCATGCCTTCCCACATCAGAACAAAAATCAGTAAAAGCATGAGTATTTGATTCTTATTTCACTGAAGTATTACCATTTCTTAGAAAAGTGCCTGGCTATTGAAGACACTCAAAAAGTATTGTAAAGGGATTCTTGGTATTAAGAGATTTATTTATCACTGTGCTTCCCAAGTTATGTTCTTTTATACACTGTCTCATATACTCTGGCCCATCTTCACCCAAAAAAGATAAAAATGTATACTCTATTCATTCTTAGAGATCCCTAAACCACATTAATATATAGATGGTACTAAGGAAAAATCTTTAAGAATAAAATGTTTTTAATTTTTTTTTATTAGTCAGCCAAAGGGATGCTGATGCAGAGTACCAGAAATCTGTTGGCTTTTATAAAGAGTATTTATTTGGGGTAGAAGCTTATAATTGCCAGGCCCTAAAAGAATCCAACTCAAGGTACCCTAAGAGGTACTTTCTCACCCAAAGACTGTTGCCACATGTTGATGCAAGATGGCAGGCAACGTTTGTGAGGATTCAGCCTTCCTTTTCCCTCTTAAGGCTCTCTGGGTCCAGCTTCTTCCGGTCTCAGCTGTAGGCTGTCATAGGGCATGGCTCTTTTCCCAGGGCTCATTTTTTGTGGGCTCAGCTGCTCTGGTCTCTTCACAAAGTCAGCTGTAAACTATCAGGCAAATGGCTCGACTCTCTGGGGCTGCAGAATCCTCTTCCATGTCTATGGAGATTCCTCTCTTTTCTCATGTATCTGCTTCCATGTATCTGCTTCTGTGTTCTTGATTGAGCATCTGTTGTATATACCCCATCAAGGGGGCAGGGACTCAACTCCACATGCCCTAATGACGTGGTCAAATCAAAGCTCTAATATTGATTTAATCAAGTAAATATAAAGTCTTTGAATTTAAATCAGGCAGAGGGTATCACACCCAGAAGAACAGACCAGTTTACAAACATAATAAATATCTCTTTTCAGAATTCATAAATAATCTCAAACTGCCACACTCTTATTAACCCATTTTTTTCCTAAACTCATTTAATTTTGGACAATTTCTTTCCCCATAAAACTTCTAATCAATCCAGAGTACTCCTTGACTTACAGATTTGTAAATGAATTCAACAAACTGGAGGGATTACAGTGCACGGTCATTTCTTTCATAATGCTTACAACCTAATAAAGCAACGATTCTGGCACTTGAGAATTATTGTAACAATGATTAAAAGCTACGATAATACTATCTGTTGCCCCATTTAACCAGTTTTAGTGGCTAGTGATTACCAAAATAAAAGACACTCTGTCATCTTCGTCAGGCTTCCACTAATTTGGCCTAACATGAAATTTTAAATAAAATTTTGATGTAGAAGCTTATTTCTTATGTAAATTTAAGAATCAATGGCTGATATATGGAAGTAGTAGTCAGACAAGTGTTCCTTTTTGCTGACTTACTCACTGCTTATTTACCGATCTGTATTTAATATTTGAGGTAATGGTTTGATCTATTTATTGAGCATTATCTGGTGATGATGCTTTTCTTTCCAAGTAGCCCTCATATGAGGAATAGCTTTCAAAGTTCCTTTGGCCCTCTATTCAGAAAAATGGCATTGGTAATTATTCTTTTTATTTTATTTAATATCCATCCCAAAAATTGTCCAACCAATTATTAAAAGTATCTCTAGTACTTTCTACTCCCCCATAGTCTCATAATTTCTTTTACAACACTATATATGAGGATGACAAAATGGATTAAAGGCATGGGCTTTAGAGTCAAACTGCCTATATTTTACATCTGTATTTGACACTTATCACATATAATCTTGAGCAAGTTATCTTAATTCTCTAAGCATCAGTCCCTCATCCGTCAAATGGGATGATAATATCTACATCATACCTTTCTTGTAGGGATTAAATGTGTGAACCCATGGTCATTTGTACCATTTCCAGCTGGGAATAATATTCTCACAAACATTCTTGTACTTTCTTTTGTATGTTTTTTGATGCACAAAAGTTCGAGATTTTATTTGGTGTGTATGTAGGAGTTGAGTTAGGAGAGTTCTAGAGACGTCCCAACCTTCTAAATGTTCCCGATTGTATCTCAATGATGTTTAACTTTGCATTTCCCTGATTTCTAATAACATAGAGCACTTTATCATATATTTATCTGCCATTTGGATGGCCTCTTATTTTAAATGTCTATATAAGACTCTTGTCCTTTTAAACTGAGTTATCTCTCTTATTCTGGTTGATGTATAGTTCCATCTCTTTTAACTTGATTTGCAGAAGTTGTTGTTTTGTTTTGCTTTATTTATCATAGATACCACTGGTAGTAGTTTGATATTGTATATGAATTCAAAAAATAGATATTGGATTATGTTTGTAAACTGGTCTGTTTCTCTGGGCATGATTAAATTATGATTAGGACTTTGATTGGGCCATGTCAGTAGGACATCAAGGGAGCAGGGATTCACAGAGAAACTGCACTGCAGAGAAGGGAGGTTGGAGTTTTGAACTGGAGCCCAGGAAGTGAGCACACAGGAGAGAGCAGAGCAGCTGAGCCCAGAGAGAGTCAAGCCCCAGGGAGAGAGACAAAGCCTAGAGAGACTGATAGTCTACAGCTGACCTTGTGGAGAGAGCAGAGCAGCTGAGCCCAGAGAGAAACAAGCCCCAGGAGAGAGACTAGACTTATCCCAGGCTCCAGCTGATATTGGAAGGAAGCTGGGACCATGGAGCCTTAAGAGAAAGAGGAAGGCTGAACATAGGCTGCCATTTTGCTCCAACACATGGCAACAGACTTTGGTGAGGGAAGTAACTTATGCATTATGGTCTCATACTGTAAGCTTCTATCTCAAATAAATACTCTTTATAAAAGCCAACAGATTACTAATATTTTGCATCGGCACTCCTTTGGCTGACTAAAACACCAGTCCTTAGTGATATGTATTGCGGAATGCTCTTCCGTTCTATGGCTTTCATTTTTCACTCTGAATGGTGTTTTATTTTCAATAAACAGAAGCAATTTTAAAATTTTATGTTGTCCAATTTATCGTTTTTTTTATGTTTATGACTAATTCTTTGTGTCCAGTTTGATAAAACATTGCCTGCCCCAAGTTTAAGAAGGTGATCTCCTTTATTTAAATTTCAATCATTCTGAAATTGGTTTTGGTATATGGTGTGAGATAGAGATCAAGATTATTTTTTCCAAGCGATTATGAAGTTTCCTACAGAATTTTTCTAGAGTCTTGATCAGATTAAGTTTCCTTCTATTCCTAGTAGGATTTTTTTAAATTTTAGACTGTTATTGAATATTATTGAATGCTCTTTCTGTAGGCATTGGAATGATCATATGGTTTCTTTCTCTTTCTTTTTGTTGATGTGATGAATTGCATGGATTGTCCTTCAAATGTTAAACCAAATTTGGTTTAACCAATTAATTTTTTAATATTTATAAAATCACAAGTTATGTCACTCTTTCCAGTACTGATAATGGTTTTATACCTAATCTCAATTATTATCTTCATCAGTTCTTTCAGGATATTATTGTTCTTATTATCCTTTTTATGTTTATTCTCTAGTAATGGTGAGATTTAATTTGCTATTTATTTTCTAACTTATGGAAATGAATAAATGGATTATTGATTTCCAGGCTTTCTTCTTTTCTAATATATGAACTTAAAGCTAAGAATTTTTATCTAAGGACTTTTTACTTGCATCTTACAAGTTGTTATATATGGCATTTTAATAATCTTTCTCTTTAAAATGTTTGTTACTTTCCAATTTCATTTTTTTTTTTTTGAAACATGAGTTTCATGCTAGGTAGAAATGTGTTAGATATATTAACAAATATATGAGGATAGACTCATTATATTTTAGGTTCTGATTTGTAACTTAATTCCACTGCAATGAAAGTACTTACTCTTGAAAGTAAATTGTTTGAAATGTTGAAACTTATTCTATGGCCCGGTATATGGTCTGTTCTTGTAAATGCTCTAAATATACATAATAAAAAATGTTTTCTAAAGTTGAAGTTTTGAGACTTACTTCATCTCCCAGCCTATGCTTCATTTAACACACTTTTTCCAAGTATATTTGAAAATAATATATAATCTGAAATTTTTGGCAAATTATTCCATATAACTAATAAATTAATTTTAGTTAGGTAGTTTACTTTTTTTTTGTTACTGATTTTGATTTTTTAAGTTACTGACAGTAGTAGTTGTAAATCTCCTAGTATAATTGGTATATTTTCCCTTATATTTCCATCTCTCTCCTTTTTGGGGTATATTACTATGATGCTAGGATTCTAAGGGCAGGAAAATTTAGAAATGCCAAAGTATTTCCAGTGAAATACCTTTTTATTTTCAGGAAGTTTCTTCTTCATTGATGGTAATGGTTTTTACCTTGTCGTATACTTCACTTGGTATTATTATGGCAGTGTCAGTTTTCTTTTCAATAGTACTTGCTTCATATGTCTTTTACAATATTTTTATTTTCAATCCTTCTATCTCCTTATGTTATAAATGTGTCTTTGGTAAGAAGAATAGAACAATTTAGTGATTTTTTAAAAATTCATTTTGACAATCTTTGTCTTTTAGTTGAAGCATTTATTCCACTTCCAATAGCCAAATATTACATCTTAGCCTTTGCTTTTTCTTTATCCTACTTATTCTTTGTTTGTTTTGGTATAGAAATGCCAAATTTTAAGACAATTTAATTCAGTTTATCCCCCTCAATTTGAATACTGCTGGTTGTATTATAATTTCCTGTATATTTTATACATCATTAGATATTTTTATCTTCATATAGTCAATATCCCCTTACATTTTCCCACATATTTACCATTTTGATTGCATTTCATTGTTTCTGGCATCTACAATAATTTTTCTTTCTCCCTGAGAGTAATATCCCTTAAATGTCCTTCTTCATATGTCCATTGGTTATTAATCTTCTCAGATTTTATTGCCTGAAAATACCTTGATCCTTTAAGGATACATTCCCAGATATAGTATTTATGTTATCAGTCTATTTCATTCAGGACTTGAAGATCACATTTTGTTATTTTTGGTTTCCATTTTTTGGTTACAAAATGAGCTAATATGTTAATGTTTGTTCTTTTCAAAGTAATTTGTCTTTTTTTTTCACTAGATGCTTTTAATATGGTGACTTCTTTGGTTTTCAGCAGCTTTCTATTATTTGTCTGAATGTGGTTTTCTTCTTTTTTTATTTTTTTTTCAGGAGGTACTGGGGCTTGAACCCAGGACCTCGTACATGAGAAACAGGCACTCTACCACTGAGCTACATCCACTCCCCAATGAATGTTGTTTTTGTTTGTTTGTTTGATTGATTGTTTTTAGGTGGTACTGGGATCAAACCCAGGACCTCATACATGGGAAGCAGGCATTCAACCACTTGAGCTACATCTGCTCCCCATGGTTATCTTGCTTCTGCTTCATTTTCTCTCTTAATTTTTTCTAGGATACCAATTGCATGTATGTTAGATCTTCTCACAGGATACTTTGCATGTTTTAATCTGGCTTCTCTATTTTCTATCCTTTAATGTGCTTGTGCTTTTTTCTGGAAAATTTCTTCTACTGTACAATTTAAAGTTTGTTAATTTTTTCCTCGTGCTATATCTAGTTCACTATCAAATCATTTGTCAGAGTTCTCTGTTTCAATAATAATATTTTTAATTAGAGTATTTCTTTTTTCTGTTTGTTTTTATATTTTTGAATTTTCTGACAATATCTTCAACCTTATATTTTTGTGTCATTGAACATATTAAACACAGTTATTTTTAAATCTGTTTCTATAACTCTAATAAGTTGATATAACTTTGAGTCTACTTCTACTACATATTGTTTATATGGTGTCATATCACTGTCGCTTCCTATGTAAGTTAAACGAGTAAATTATTAAGTAATAGACCTTGTATTTGAAAATTTTAGAAATAACTGAGGCCTGTTAGGGTTTTATCGTATTATAGAGAGGATTTACATTTGCTTCTAATAGGCAGACCAAAAAATAGTGATCCAGGATATCTTATTCCAATTATGTAGATTAAGACTTTCTTAAATAGGCCTTCCCTCCTGGTGAAGGCAAGTGATTTCTGATTTCCCTTCATTTCTAGAGTTTGCCTTTTAGGATCCTCACTGGAAGATTGCTGGTTTATTTAAGGCTTTCCCTTCTTGGTGTGTCCTATACTGTAATATTGTTCTCCCCAACCCACATCTCTACTTAAACTGACGATAGCTCCACTCAACTTCTTAGCCTCTCAGTCACATATTCAGTAACCTGGAAGATTCCTCAGGGCAAAAAATGGCAGACTCACCACTCTGGTTTTCCTTTTACCCTTGGATTTTGCTGGCTTGTGAGCTTTCAAATGACTTCAAACCACAGACCATTTTTAGTTACCATTGTTAAGATGATTGAGCCACATTATGTAGCCCTTCGTTAATGCAAATGAAAATCCTAAATTACATTTAAATGCAGATAAGTTGATGTTGTGTTTTCCACACAATAATGTCTTGTGTAGAATGAAGAGCATTGATGATACTATATTCTTAAAAGTATTCTGTTCATGTGTCTGTTTTTCCTTTCAAACTGCTAACATTTATCCTATAAATTTTAAAATAGATTATTTTAACATTCTCATAGTTTTGTTTGTTTTCTTCTGTTGAAACATATGTCTCTTGCTTCCATTCAAAATCAGCAAATAGTTTGATAAATTTATATGTGACACCTTAATGACAGACTTATGCTGCACATGAATTAGTAACAACAGCTTTTAGTGGCTTTGAAATTTCTTTCATTTACTTTGAGGGATTTGGCAATTTCACCTACCTTCAATTGGTACAGTATATGTAATTGTATCATTCAGTTGAAGTGAGGGCAAAATGAACAGATCTGACCAAATTTGCCCATGAACAGGCAAAAGCACTTATGTCATGATTGTTGCCTGGTCAACAGTGATAAGAGGAATTCTGATTTTAGAGAAGTTGAACTGTGAAAAAAATATCTCTTAGTATTTAATGAGATACAGCATTTTTCATAGTATAGTCTATAGAAATCGACCTTTTCATTCATTTAATCATTTAATCATGCAGCACATTTTTATAGAGGTGTCCATTCTGAATATTGGTGATTTTTAGTAGTAGTAATATATTGACTTTCCTGTTGTTAGGCATACAATGGAACAATTAAGAAGAAATGATGTGAAAACAAAACATGAGATCTCTAGAGGAATTCATCAAAAGAGAGTATTGTTTTTACTCAAGCTCAGTCTCTCTTAAATCAAAGACAAAGGTACAGCTGAGACCCCAGGTTCACTCACTCAGATATAAGAAATTTGCTATGCAGTGCTCCATGTATTATGGCTACAGGGGAGCCTATCATTTTCTAAACATAGCCTATGGTTTGCACACGTATCATCCAAGGTCATGGCTAAAGGCATGGTTAATATCTTAAGAGCGTTTGATGATTTTTTAATCTAGCAGGTTGAAATAACTGCCTGGATTCCAGACATGCATTAATGTTGACCTTATGGATCATTTATAAATTAACTTGTTACTTCTTATTTCGGAATAAGTTACACTCGTATGAGCTATTCTCTGCTGATGGTTTTGTAACAAACTTAATGTATGGATTTCAGAGAAAATATTTATATATTTTAAACTACCTGTTAAACATAAATTTTCACTTTATACAATTTCACACAATTTCAGAACTTTTCATATCCTTCCTACAGCCTTAAAAAGAAAAAAAATTACTAGATAAATTAGATAAGTGTTATTGATTTGGGGAGAAAGTTTTGTGACAGGAGATACCATAACAATAAATACGACAGGAAGCAAACCCTGGTCAACATTTTACTAGAATAGCCATGATGTCAAGAAATATGTATACACAAAGTGTTTAGAAACACAGGGTTAATAGAAAGTAGTTAGCTTTCGATTAAGCTAGCAGTTATATTTTGAGGTAGTTTGAGTTTCAGGGCATCATATTAAATAAGATAGTGAGAAGGAATAAGTTGAAAATTTGTTAGGCTTTTAATCTCAAAGCGAGGTAACACTTTGGCCTAGTTTTGGTCTCATCTGCATGGCTCCAACACAGCAGAGCCTGAAGGTCCGTCTATGTTCCTGCTCTACTCTAGCTAATCCTCTTATGTTCCCCTTTGGGCACCGAATAAATTAGAGCTAATCTACAAACAACAGGAGGATCTAAGCAATCTCAGTTTTCAAAAAAGAAGAGAGAAAATTTTTCTAGGGAATGACAAATAGAGAATAATGAGCACTAGTTCACAATGGCTTTGTTTTAAATCAAAAGATGAAATTATATGTCCAGTCTATAGCAAATATGTTTCCACAAAAAATGAAAAGACAAAAAGGTACGCATTTATTTTGGTCACTGATAAATATACAAAATTCTATTATCTAAAATTTGAAGAAAGAAAAATGTCCATCTATGTGAACTGAACTAAATTAGACTGATATGGATCTCACTGATAAGAGTAGGTATCAGAAATCTTCATGAGATAACAAGGATATTTCTGTTTAGGAAGAAAAATTAGTCACATTAAATTTGACAGCTAGCATAGCAACTTTTCAATCCCAGGAAAGAAACAGCTCAGGAACAAAAAGTTGGGATTGCCTAGGACTCCAGATATCTTCTCCCCACATCTGTGACTCAGGGATTATTGCACTAGCCATCGGGTAACAGTCATAAAATCTAAGATAAATACTGTAACAGAATCCTAAATTATAAGGATTGTCAACATTTTAGAACATGTCCTTTTCATATGTCTGTCATGTCTATTTCTTTCTTTTTTTCTTCCCATTCTCTATGTTGCCTATTTCTATTCTTTGTCCATTTTCTAATGATAGATTTGGCTTTTTAATTGCTTGTTGATGTGTTTATATCTATTTATATCCTGAAAATGTTAAATAGATGCCTGACATGTAGTTGCAAATAACTTTCCTTCATTTACTTTCAATCTTTTAATCATGTGTATTAAGTTTTTGCCCATTATAAAACATTTTATGAATTTCCATTTTTATATATTCAAACCTATTAATCACTTTCTTTACAACTTCTGCCTTAGGTGTTGAATATAAATGCTTTATTACCACTGGGTGTATATAAATATTGATCTATTTTTCTAGAAGTATAAAAATTAATCTTTATTTTTTAAGAATATTTTATCAACTCAGTTATTTACTTCTAATTTTAAAATATTTGAAATTGACTTTGAATGGAGTGAGGTAAGGCTCTAAGTTTATTTTTTAAGTGAAAGCAAAGAATCTATAATAGATAATTGTCTCATTATGATTTTAAATGTAACCATTATAATATACTTAATGTATTTGGGTTTTATCTGGACTTCCTACTCTTTTATGTAAGCAAATAAAAATTGAGGTTTTTATTTGATCCCCAAAATATTTCCTCTTGTTAGTTCTTCCAATAGTAATTACAAGCTGTAAGTCAATTTACAAAAACTTATTTGTACTCAAAAAATTTGTATTTTTTATCATTTATTTTTCTTTTTATTCATTTTAATTGATTATGTGATTTTAAAGAACAATCATGCATAACATAGAGGATTCCAATAAAATACCTTAATATCAACACCTTTTATTTGTGTGGAACTTTTGTTAGCATTTAGAAACACACATTTTAATAATTGCTCTATTGACTATAGTCCATTGTTGAGCCTAGAGTTCAACGTTTGTGAGTACAGTTGCATGGATCTTTAAAAAAAATTTTATTCTTTTACAATATATACAACCTAATATTTCTCCTTTTAACCACATTCAGATGCTATATATTTCAGTTTTGTTAATTATGTTCACAATGTTTTATTACCATCATCGCCATTCATTACCAAAACATTTCCATCTTTCAAATAGGAAATCTGTATATTTTAAGACTTAACTCCCTATCCCCTATCACTACACCATCTCCTGGTAACCTATAGTCTAAATTTTGACTCTATGCATTGCTTAATCTAATTATTTCATATCAATGAAATCATACAATATTTGCCCTTGATTTCTGGCTTATTTCACTCAAAGTGATATCTTCAAGGTTCATTCATGTTGTCTTATGTATCAGGACTTCATCCCTTTCTACGGCTGAATAATATTCTATTTTATGTGTATACCATATTTTGTTTATTCATTCATTGGTTAAGGGACACTTGGGTTACTTCAATTGAGAATAATGCCACTATGAACATCAGTGTGCAAATATCTGAGTCCCTGCCTTCAATTCTTTTGGGTATATACCTAGGAGAAGAATTGCCATAGCATATGATAATTCTATACTTAAACTTCTGAGGAACTACATTGATTTCCACAGCAGTTGGACCTTTCTACATTTTCACCAGAAAGGACTGAATGTTCATAATTCTCCACACCTCTCCAACACTTGTAATTTTGTGTTTTGTTTTTTTTTCAATAGGAGTCATTCTAGTAGGAATGAAATTGTTTCTCACTGTGGCTTTTTATTTTAATTAATTTTTTCTTATTTTTAAAGAAACTTTAGATTAAATAAATGTTACATAAAAAATATAGGGCATTCTATGCTCCACCCCCTCCCCTTCCCACACTTTCCCACATTAACAACATCCTTCATTAGTGTGGTACATTTGTTACAATTGATGAACACATATTGAAGCATTGTTAATAATGAGGGACTATAGTTTACATTATAGTTTACACTCTGTCTTGCACAATTTTGTAGGTTATGGCAAAATATATAATGGCCCATGTCAGTCATTGCAATGTCAGACAGGACAATTCCAATGTTCCCAAAATTCCCTATATTACACTTAACTTCCCTCTCGCTCCCTCAGAACCTCTGGTGGCCACTGCCTTTATATCAATAATAAAAGTTCTTCCATTGCTAAAATAATAATAAGTCTATAGCAGAATAATATTAAGTCTACTTTAGTCCATTGTTCATTCCCCAATCTTGAGGAATTTGGGATTGTGATGAACACTCTGTTTCTAATTGAGAGGGGGCTTAGATCTCATGGGGCAGATGGATGGAACTCTCTTGTTTGCAGTTGTAGAAACTCTTTGTTCCTTGGAATGGGTGTTGTCCATCATCACTTCTTTGTTAGTTTTCCTGGGTGAGTCAAATGAACTGAAGAGTAGGTGTTGTAACTCTGCTGAAACTCAGGGTTCAGCTGGCACATGTACAGAAGAAAACATCACTATACATACAAGATAACAGAGATTACAGTGATGAAAGACACAATGCTTAAATTTTTTTATTTTTTTTAAATATTTTGTTATTTTAAAAACATATTATTATTTCATTTTCTTATTAATTTTATTTAGTTCTCTTTTTTTGGTTTCATTTTTCGAGAGGTTTTGAGTCACAGAAGGGTCACAACTGTGGCAGGGGAGGATCACTGATGCAGGGTGTTGGTGATGGGGGGAATGTGTGGGAAGGGGTGCACCTGGGGCATGCCTCTAAGGCATATGAATATGTTCAAGTTTTCATGGGGTTGAGACACACACAATAAGCAAAAGAATATTGAATTCCCATACTGGGGAGTCCTGCTACATTCTCTAATAGGGCAGCAAAAATCCCCTAAGTACAAGGGCAGTGTCTAGTGAAGGAAGACAGACCATTATGCCAGGTCCTTAAGACTGATGATTGTACTTATGAACCTTGTTCTTGTGAAATTGAAACTTGACGTAGTATTATATATTGCTCAAGAGTTACCTCCTGAAAGTCTCCTTGTGCTCAAATGTGGCCTCTCTCTAAGCCAAACTCAGCATATAAATGCACTACCTTCCCTGCTGGCATGGGACATGACACCTGAGGTTGAGCCTCACCTGGCACCAAGGGATTATTACCAAGTGCCAATTAGCAATGCATCTGAAAAAAGACCTTGACCAAGGGAGAAATGGTAAATACAAATGAATTTTATGGCTAAGAGTTTTCAAAGTGAGTCAGGAGGTCATTCCAGAGGTTATGCTTATGCACGTCTCAGCAGGATCTCATTGACTGCCACATTAAACAGTGCCACAAATAGCGGGGCTCCTGAGGGCTCCAGAGACATCCAGACACTATAAGCATGGAAAACAATCTCAGGAATTCAGAACCCTGTCAGTGGGCCTTCCTTTGGAATTATGCTCCCCATTGTAACAGAGTTAGACTCATTTATAGTCTAACATGGCTCTTCTGCCCCTTTATTTGAACCTATAATTATCACTGTGATTTGGTTTATATTTTCCTGGTAGCTGATGATGTTAAGCATCTGTTCATGTACTTTTTTGCCATTTATATATCTTCTTTAGGGAAATGTCTATTCAAGGATTTTGTCCATTTGTAAATTGGGTTATTTGCCTTTTTGTTAAGTTGAATGATTTATTTATATATTCTGGATATTAAAACTTTGTTGGATATATGTTTGCCAAATATTTTCTCCAATTGTGAGAGCCTAATTTCTCTGGCAAGAACTTCTAGTATGATGTTGAATAGTAGTGGTGGCAGAGGGAATCCTCATTTTGTTCCTGATCTTAGAGGGCAAGCTCTCCATGTTTTACCATTAGGTAAGATGTAAGCAGTAGGGTTTTCATATATGCCCTTTATCATGTTGAAGAAGTTACCTTCCATTCCTAGTTTCCTGAGTGTTTTTATCAAGAAGTTGTGCTAGATTTTGTTCAATGCCTTTTGTACATCAATTGAGATGATCATGATTTTTTGTTACTTCACTATATTAATATAGCATATGTATTAGTAAGCCAAAGAGGTGCTGATGCAAAATACCAGAAACTGGTTGTTTTTTATAAAGGGTATTTATCTGGGGAAGAAGCTTACAGTTACCAGGCCATAAAACGTAAATTACTTCCCTCAGCAAAGTATATTACCACATGTTGGAGCAAGATGGTTGCCGATGTCTACCAGGGTCCAGGTTTCCTGGATTCCTCTCTTCCCAGGCTTGTTTCTCTCCAGGCTCAGCTGCCCTGCTCTCTCCACAAGGCCAGCTGTAGATTACCAGGCAACCAGCTCTCTGCCCGGGTGTCAATTCTCTCTGGGCTCAGTGCTCTGCTCCTCTGTGTGCTTACTTCCCAGGCTCCAGTTCAAAACTCCAGCATCAAAACTCCAGTCTCCCTTCTCTGCTATGTGGTTTCTCTGTGAGTCCCCACCAAGGGGGAGGAGACTCAACATCTTACTGACATGGCCCAATCAAAGCCTTAATCATTATTTAATCAATTAAAAGTTAAACCTCTGAATCCAGTACACTCTAATACACCCAGAGGAAAAGACTAGTCTGCAAACATAATCCAATTCTTTTTGGAATTCATCAATAATATCAAACTGCTACAGAAGCCTTAGTCTATTTTTGCTTTTTATAATTGTTTTTCCTTTCTGCCTCTAAGCCTGACTCATTTCAATTGTATTGTCTTAGAGTTCACTGATTCTTCCTTCTGCCACCTCCAATCTGTTGTTGAAATCTGGGGAATGTTTCATTTTAGACTTTGGTCTTCAACTCCAGTAGTTCTGTTTGATTTTTTCTTTTTTTTAAATTTTTATCTCTTTACTATGATTCTCATATTGCTCATTCATTGTTTACCTGATATCATTTAGTTCTTTCTCTGTATTTTCCTTCATCTCCTTGAGAATTTTTAAGATCATTTTCTTAAAGTATTTGTTTGGTATGTTCACATTCTGGTCTTCTTTTTTGTTTTTCTCTGGATTTTTATCCTCTTCCTTTGGATGGGCCATCATTTCCTGTTTCTTTCTGTGTCTTGTACTCTTTTGTTGCCCATTGACTATTTTAATATTTTAAAATGCTAATTATGGGATTTGTTCCCTAAGATGTCTGTTTCTTGATTTTGTAAACAGCTGGTGATACAACAGAGATTTTCTTGAGCTTTAGCCCTCCTATCAGTAAGGCCTATCCAAAGTGAATGCAGTATGCAGGGTCCCCCCTGTCTTTTCTGGACCTATGTCTTTTCCTGGGCTTGTACTTGTTTGTTGTTTTGGAGTTCTCCTGTTTACTGGAGTGTGAATTCACCCTCTATTCCTCAGGAGACAGACCTCGTTCTTCCATGTAGTTAAAGCAGGCAAGACTTTGCCTCAAACTATCTGCCTTTATAGTTTCTTACACTCCTTTCATTTTCTCTAGCTGCTTCACCTGATGGCACATTCTGGAAAGGAGGTCACAACAGCAGGAGTTTCCCAAGTCAGTATTTCCCAGCTGAAATAGGCCAGGAACCCACAAAGAAGGTGTAGACCAGTTCCAAAATGCCCTGGATATGGGATCAGGAAGAGTACCAGGAGTTTCTTCTATGGCTCCCCAAAGCTGAGCTTTCTTGACCTGCCCAGTAAATTAGCCCTTCAACCAACTGTTCCACACAGCCATGAAGAAGTGTAGTATCTTTAAGTCTACTTCACTGTCACCTTTGTCTGAGATGATTTGGAAAAATAGCCACCCTCAGGCCCCAGTCATCCAAAGTTGCTAGTCAAAAGCCTTGATTAGCAATCAGCCATGTTCACCCAGGTCTTGGGGAAGAGGATTTTTATGTCCCTTTCTGTCACCAGTGAGCTAGCCAGGAGCTGGACCCTACAGGACCCTGCTACTAGAGTGGGGGGTGGGTACCAGTTGCCACCATGTGGACAGAGCAATTTACTTGTCCTTACCATAAGTAACCAGCCTCTTCCCCCTACTCTGGCTGCTACATAGTGTTCTACTGACTTCTGCAGTTTCAAAATAGTTGTTTCAGACAGTTCCTGCTTCTTTAATAGTTATTCTGGTGGAAGAACTGAACACTGGAGCTTCCTACTCTTTTCTCTTCCCATAATCCTCTCCTGCTCTAATTTATTTTACTATCTCTCCTCATACCTGTACTAAAACTATTATAGTTTTAGTATGGGTTATAATATTTGATAATGAATATTGTACATTTCTTTTAGTTGTTTTTAATAACTTCATTTAGGTATAATTAATAAAAATAAACTGATAAATTGTACATATTTAAATTGTTTGATCACTTTGAAATATATAAACACCAAGAAAATCATCACCACAATGAAAAAATTAGCATATACCTCACCTCCAAAAGTTCTCTCATGTCTTTTTTTGTGTTTTTGTGTTTTTTTTTTTTTGTCTTTTTTTCTTTTTCTCATGTCTTTTTAGGGTCCTGTTGCCTTCCAATTCCAAACAGTACCCCCACCCCCATCTTCAGACAACCATTGAAATTCATTTTTATTCTGTAATTAAAGATAGCTTTTCATTTTCTAGAATTTTATATAAGATAAATGATTCAGAATGTATCTTTTTGTATCCTTCTTCTCTTTTATATCTTGTATTTATCATAATTATTTTTAGATTCCTACATGTTGTTGCATATATCAATAGTGTATTGATATTTATTGCTTCATAATATTCCATTTTATTTCTGTACCCTTTTACTTACCAACTTACCTGCTGATGGACATTGGTTTGTTTCCAGTTTTGGACCATTACTAGTAAGAGTTTTTGATATTTGTATATAAATCTTTGTATAGACATATGCTTTAACATTCTTGGGTAAATACTAAGAGTGAAAATGCCTGGCTCATACAGTTAGTGTATACTTAATTTTTTCAAAAACTACTAAAATTATTTCCAAAGAGTTTAACCATTTTACATTTCCATCATCAGTATATATCTTATTTCTAGAAGTGTCTATTCAAATCTTTTTGCCCATTGTTTTCACTGAATTGTTTGCTTTTTAGTATTGAATTTTGACAATTCCTTTTATGTTCTGGATACAAGTCTTTTTTTTTTTATCAAATATAGCATTTGAAAATATTTTACCCAATTTATAATTTGTTTTTTATATTCTTTCAACAGTGTTATATGCAGAACAAACGTTTTTATATTAATAAAATCTAGTAATTATTTTACTACCTTAAGATTACAAATATTTTCTCATATGTTTTCTCCTAGAAGCTCCTTAGTTTTATATTTATATCTATGAGGCATTTTGAGATTTGTTTGTTTTTTTTGGTATAAGTTGTGAATTATAGGTCAAGGTTAATCATTTTGTATATGGATACCCAATTGTTCCACCAGTATTTGCTAAAAAGAATCCTTTCCTCATTAAGGTACTTTTTCACCTTTGTTTAAAAAATCTATTGATAGTATATGTACAGGTATTTTTCTGGACAATCTTTTCTGTAAAACTGATATATTTGTCTTTGGTTATGCCAATACCACACTGACTTGATTACTGAAGCTTTATAATAAATTTTCAAATCAGGCAGTAAAGTTCTCCTGCTTTTTTCTTATTTTTCAAAATCATTTTGGCGCTTCTAGGTCTTGTGCATTTTCACATAAATTTTACAGTCTCCTTGTCAATTTCTACAAAAATAGCCCCATGAGATTTTGTTTGGGATTAAGTTAAATTCATCGATCAATTTAAGGAAAAATTGCATCTTAATAATATTGAATCTTTTGATCCATTACCTATATCTTTCCCCATTTATTTAGGTTCTTCAACTTCTTTACATATTACTTTACATTTTTCAGTGTACATGTCTTGCATATCTTTTGTATCTTTTGTCAAATTTATCCTTAATTATTCCATAATTTGATGCTAATATAAATGGTAAGTTTAGTTCTAATTTTGAATGCTCCTAATATATAGGAATACAATTGAATTTTCTATCTTATATTTATACCATGAACCCTTGCTAAAGTCACTTATTCTAACGATTTTTTTTGTAAATTCTGTAGGATTTTCTACATAGATGATCATGCCTTCCATGAGTAGAACTGGTTTGAGGTTTTGCTGGCCCCCAGAAAATAATCTTCTAAGCTAACCCATTCCTATGCATATGGACCTATTTTATGTGGGAGGTTTTTGTTAGATTCAGTTAAGGGACCTTTTAATTTGATCACTTTTTATTAGATCACTTTAGCTAAGGGCCTTTGATTTGATTATGGGGTCCAGGATGGGTCCTAATCCTCTCACTGGAGTCTTACATAAACTAAGAAGTGAAAGCAGAGTCACTCAGAGAAAGACAACTGCCATTTTACCCTGCCATGTGAGAGAATACTCCAGGATTGCCTACAACTGCAGAAAGACAGAGAAACCCCAAGAGGATGAGAGAGAGGGGATGGAGGCTAGAATCAGCAAAGAAGCTGAAGCAACTAAGCTCCCCAAAAGGTTAAGCCCATGGAGCAGCTGAAAGAGAAGGTGAGCCTGGAGGAGAAAGCAAAGATAGACTGGCAGATTCTCCATTTTGCCTTGCCACATGGCATGAGTCCAGGAATTCAGCAGCCAAATTTTGGCAAGACAGCATCTCTGATGATACCTTGATTTGGACATTTTCACAGCCTCAAAACTCTAAGGTTTTACCCCAAATAAATTCCCATTACAAAAGCCAACCAATTTCGGGTATTTTGCTCCCAGCAGCTTTACCAAACTAAAACAGGTACATTTACATTTAGGATTTTTATGTCCTCTTGAAGAGTTTGACCACTTTATTATTATCCCTGGCAATATTTTTTGAACAGTCAATAAACCTTACAAAGATTAAAATTTAAGAAAAAAGGATTTTATATTTATCCATATATATTCACAAAATCTGTTATTCTTTATTTGTTAGTAAAAATGGAACATAGAATTGCCATATGAACCAGCAATTCCACTCCTAGGTATATTCCCAATCGAATGAAAGTATGGATGTTCCAATAAAAATGTGTACATGGATGTTCAACAGCATTCTTCACAATAGCCAAAAGTGGAAACAAACCAAATGTCCATTAAGTAATGGATTGATAAACAATTGTGATATACCATACAATGGAGTATTATTCTGTCGTAAAAAGGAATGAAATACTGATACAAGCTAGAAGGTGGATGGACCCTGAAAACATCAGGCTATGTGAAAGAAATCAGACATAAAGTTTCCCATAATGTATGATTCCATTTACAAAAAATATCCAGAGTAGATAAATCCATAGACAGAGAAAGCAGATTAGTTGTTGCCAGGGGGTGGGAAAGGAGGCTTAGGGAGTGACTGCTTAATGGGTATGGAGTTTCCTTTTGGGGTGATGGAAATATTCTGTTTCTGTATTAGATTGGGTTCTTAATATCATTTTCTCATTTTTTCAAGAGCACTTTGAAATAGATATTAATGAAATTATGTTATATAATTCTCTCCACCCACACCACTTAATTTCAGAAAATTATAGGGATAAAGGGAAACCTGAAGGACCGTTGTCTGTCTAAAGTCCCAAAGGCATCACAAAACACATAAATGGCAGAAAAGGGACAAGAATTCAGGATTCCTGATCCATAGGTTAATATTATTTTCACTAATAAAGAATGCTGCTTCACACTAGGAAAAATAGATACATATAGATTATGTTATAGATAAATCATTAATTTATTTCCCATTTCATTTGATGTGCTGATAAATTATGTTTATCATAATTAAGTTAATAAAGAAGGGTGAAGAAAATGAGGGCTGATAATAAAATAATAAAAAAATAATAATATTGTTCTTACCAGAATAGGCACTTACTCAGGATATGAATGTGCCTTCCTTGAAGCAATGCTTCTGCCAAACCTACCATCCATGCAGTTACAGAACATGTAAGTAACGGTATTACACACACCTTTGCTTCTGACCAAGGAACTCACTTCAGAGTGAATGAAGTGTGTTGATAGACATTTCCCTTAATCCTAAAGCAGCTGGCCTGGTAGAATGGTGGAATGGTCTTTTGAAGACCCAGTTTACCACCAGCTAAGTGGCAATACCTTGAGGACTGGGTCAATGTTCTCCGAGAGGCTGCATATTCTCTAAACAAGCATCCAATATATGGTGCAGTTTCTACCATAGCCAGAATACATGGGTCTAGGAATCAAGGGATAGAAATGGGTGTGTCACAGATCACTGTTATCCCTATTTATCCACTAGCAAAAGTTTTGCTTCCTGTGCCTGCTTCCTTATGATCTGCTGATCTAGAGGTCTTAGTTCCAATGAGAGGAGTGCTTCCATCCAGGAGACCAACAATGACCCCATTGAGCTGGAGATTAAGACTGCCACCCTACCACTTTGTTCTCCCCATGCCTTGCGAATCCACAGACAAAGAGGGCAGTTATTGAATGACTGGGGTGATTGATTCTGATTACCAAGGAAAAGTTGGGCTGCTACTATACAATGCCCACTCGACCTCTAATTGAGGGGGACTTTGATCCCATGGGGCAGATGGATGGGACTTTCTTGCATGCAGTTGTAGACTTGCTCAGTTCTAGGGATGATCATTGTCCATCATCAACTCCTTGTTATTTGTCCTGGGTGAGTCCAATGAACTGGAAAGTATGTGTCACAACTCGAGATTCAGGGTCCAGCTGACACATGGACAGCTGAAAGATTTTAGTCACTTGGATGTACGCCTATCAACCCTGGTACTAATTGTAGGTTCAAATAGAAGGGTCAGAAGAGCCATGTTTAGGGAAAACACAACTGAGTCCACCTCTGTCACACAGGAGAGCATAAATTCCAAAGTAAGGCCTATGGCAAGGCATCAAACTCCTGAGCTATCTGCCCTGATTATAGTGTCTGGATGTCTCCAGAACCTTCACAAGCCCCACTATTTGAGGTAGTATTTACTTTGGCAGTCAATAAGATTCTGCTGAGACATGCATAAGCATAACCTCTGGAATAACCTCCTGACTCACTTTGAACTCT
The DNA here is from genome assembly GCA_026826555.1 of Tolypeutes matacus. Taxonomy (NCBI): domain Eukaryota; kingdom Metazoa; phylum Chordata; class Mammalia; order Cingulata; family Chlamyphoridae; genus Tolypeutes; species Tolypeutes matacus. The sequence continues at coordinate 1,622,954 of JAKSZT010054561.1, read as the reverse complement.
CTTAACCATATAAAATCATTTGTCTTTTCCTTTTCCGCCTTTTGATCAAGGTCTTTTGCAGCTGGATACAGGCCATGTTAAATTTCATCAACATTCATGAAAGTGTGGGGTCCCAAATGTAAACCATACTGTAAACCATTTACTGGTGGTAGCTTTGTTTCACTATTTTTACATCAATGTAGCATATAAAATGTTATTAATAGGGAGAAATGGAAAAAGCGGGGGAGGATGTTGAGTATATGGGAATCCCCTATATTCTGTACATGACTTTTCTGTAACCTAAAACTTCTTTGAAGACAAAATGAAAAAAGTAAGACACTAGGGGGAATAAATGGAAAACAATGTCACTATACATACAAATCATAAGATCTTACAGTGATGAAAGACATAATGTCAAAAGGAAATTTATTTACTTATTTTTAAATATTTTTTCACTAATTTTTATTCCAAATTTTTTTAATTTTTTGTATTTTATTTCTTATATTTAAAACTATAATTATTATTTCATTTTCTTATTAATTTTATCTGGTTATTTCATTGGCTTCATTTTTTTAATAAGTTTTGGATTACAGAAGTGTTACAACTATGACAGGGGATGATCATTTGTGCGGGGTGTCCGTGATGGGGGATACATGAGAGAAGGTTCATGTGGGCATACATATAAGGCATATAAATGTGTTTAAATGTTCATGGGGCATTGTTATGGTGGATGGAGATCCACATAATAACCGAAAGAATATCAAATTCCCATCCTGGGGAGCTCTGCCACGTTCTTTAATGGAACAGCAAGAATCCCCTGATTACAGGGACAATGAGTAGTGAAGGAGGATGATCCATTGATGGGCCATTAATATTGATGACTGTACTTATGAACCTTTACTCTTGAAATTGAAACTTAGCCTAGTATTACAGGGTGCCTAAGAGTTGCCTCCTGAGAGCCTCCTTGTTGCTCAAATGTGGTCTCTCTCTAAGCCAAACTCAGCATATAAATGCATTACCTTCCCCCCAGCATGGGACATGACTCCTGAGGATGAGCTCCCGTGGCACCAAGAGATTACTATCCAGCACCAACTAGCAATGCAACTGCAAAAAGTCCCTTGTAATTTTAAGGGGACCTAATTTCCCACCCAGGACTAAAATATTCTATGTATATTTGAATGTCAAATATACATAGAATGTTTAAGTACTTTTTTAAAGTGACATATTAGTTTCCTATACAGAAATGTCCCTAAGTTGCTGGCAAACAAATGATTTTTTTTTTAAATATATAAAGTATTGTATTTTAAACGTTCCCATTTTTCTCAGCAAATGTCACAAAGAATTTAAAAATATATTGTTACATATACAATATACCATCATTATTAAAATGGTTGCTGATCTTGCCTTGAAATAAAATTCTAGAATATGCACTTTAGTTATAAGAGTTGGAATGAAATAGTTTTCAATCTTAATTATGACTGTATTAAAATTGCTTTTTGACAAGAGTGAATCTTATTTCGCCTTCAAAACCTTACCTACTACTAAATTTCTATTTTGGGCATTAATGCCTAGTTAAGATCATTCAAGCAGAATAGAATTACTGTAGAATTTTTTAAATATTTTGAAAAGTTAAAAGGGAAAGTTATTTTTCTCTTTAAATGTAAGATTTTTTAAAGAACATTTTAAAGAAATTTTTAGGAACACCTGAGTTAATGAGAATCCAATGAAATAGAACATCAAATAATATCTGCAAGATTTTCAAAAGAAAAGTTGATGTAAAATAAACAGAAAATCTGGCAAAAATGTGAAACATGTAAGGCTTAGTTCAGAGTAAAATGATTCACATAGGCCTTCTCCATCTATATCACAACATGAAAACATATATAATCTGAGAGACTGGAGGCACTATAATCTTCAAAATTAAATAATACTTATATTAACTTAATATTATTACTCTTATTAAGGTAGAATATATACTAATAAATATTTTGAACATTTAAAACATGAAGAGTTTCTAGATAGTAAGCTTTCCATTCAGAAAAAAAAAAAAAAAAAATGAGATTAAAAATAACATTTTATCCTCTGAGAGCTCTGATTAAATAAGACTAAATCGTCTCAGAGATTTTAGCTTTAAAATTTCACAACTACAATTGGTTCTTCCATTTTAAGAAGTACAAATTCTTGAGTCTTAAATGTCCTTTTTATTCCCATTTATGCTCCGTAAATATTTTAAAAAATTATTTATCTCCAAACAAGTCTGAGAAGAAAGGCTCTAAAATAGGCCCATCAAGATTCTCAAAAGCACAGTACAGGTGTTTGGACCCTCAGCCAGGATGGGTGCCACTGGACATGTCTAGGAAGACTCTGGCACACTTAGCTCTTTGCCTCTTGCCTTTGTTACATCTTTGCCACAGTCTCTGTGCTAAACTCAAAAGAACCAATAGACCCTCTTCTACACTGTCTCCATTTTTGGATTTCTAGTTTGTAGGTCGTAATCCACTTTGGGATGAAAATCAGATAATCTAATTTCTTCAAACTAGGTCTTAAATACTTAGATTCAAAATGAAATCTTTATGATATTTCTAAAACACATACACTATTAGTTAAATTCTTGAGTTTCATAACTTTGTCTCACTTGGCTACCCAGAGGTATTGCTTCCTGATCCAGTAACAAGTCCAAGATAGTTGACACAGCTGAATTAATGACACATAAAATATGAAGTTATTGCTCTATGTGCTGCTTGTTGGAAGACAGGTCAATTTCACAGATATAGTTTCTATGAATGTCTTCCTAAATGAAAGTAATCACCTCTGAGTAGATAGGTATCTATTCTTAATATTGATAATATGTTTAGAGATACTAAATCCTAAAATTTCCTTGATCATATTTTTGAATGGGAAGAAAAGAGTACATAGGGAAAAATATGGCTGCAAAAGCTAGATTAGAATAGAGGGTGAAAACATCACATGACACTACTGCAGTAAAAATGGGGAGGAGCTCACTTTTACTCAAATTCAGCCTATTATTGTAAATGCTCTGAAAGATGAAACCTATGCCACTTGGCAAAGATTTGCTCATTTTGTGAGCAGTCAACCATCCAGCGCATCAGATGGATATGAGAGGATTCAGGCAAGGATGCATTTGCTCCATGTCCAGGAGCTGTGAGGTATATATTAAGGTCATTACTCCCTGAATAGAAAGTCAAAACATCAGTCTATGTAGGGCTGCTGTTTCACCAGTTGGAAGCATGTAACAACTACTCACAACTACTAACCAATATTAACCAATGCTTAAATAGCTTTTTAGGTTAACAAATTATTTAATTATTTATTTAATTATTTGTATGATTGATTATGGATACCAAGATTATGTGTTTTATTTGCACACAGTTTTCTCTTAGTAATTTTCTTAATGAGTTGCACTGAGTGCAAATAAAAATATTGGTGTTATTAATATAATAACTGAATATTTTCTGTTTCCAAAAATTGTATTATTTTTAGAAGTAAGCACATTAAAAACCTGGCATAACTAATAACAGAGAACCGAATGCACATACCTCTTAGCATGTTTCTCAAAATATCTGGATCACGCAGTGAAGTTAGGGTACAACTCTTCACCAAATCCACCTAATTAATCAAGTCCTGCCAGCTTTAATCACCTTTCTGTTACCACCTCCAAATTCTATAGTTAAGACAGCAGAGAAGATAAAGGAGTTTGGGAATCTTTTTATCATGACCCCTGTGTGTAGATCCCAACCAAATGTCTAACTAACCCTTTGCCCTAATAGCAAGGTCAATCTACTATCCTCCCTGCCCCTTCTATTTTTATTATTTAAAGAAATGAAAATTAGGTCATCTTGGTTTCCTGGATATAATTAATCAGTACAAATGTGTGCAGTCCTAATGTTTTTGCATTACCAAATAACATTATAAAAATCGTCTCATAGCTATATGTAATAATCTTGACTGTCTACTTTCAATTATGTTTTGAGGCCATTTGAGGCCATTTGAGGCCACTGCCATTATTTTCTTATCATCTGTTGGCAAATGATTTAGTGAGGATATTTACACACTCCAAATTCAGCAGCTGCCTTGAGTTGCTGTCTGTGCCATCCCTTATTGCTTCAGTGATTATGCTGCTGTGCTTCTTATAAGGTATAATAAAGCCCTTCATGGAAAATTCACCTCTGTTATTCATCATTGATTATCACCTGCTCCAACATTGGACACAACCTATTTCCAGGCTTCTTGTCCCAACTGCTGGGTAGCAATATTAAGATGGTACATAATGGGAAAGTGAGGAAGTGGGGAAAAAAGAAAGTAAAAAGTATATAATCTTCTTTTCCCTTCCTTACAGTCATCACACCTCCATTGCACCCCCTGCCTTCTTCCCCACCCTACATGCAAAACAGCAGGACATAGATTTTCAGAATTGATGTAGAGATTGGCATTTACACTGATAAGTTTATAGCTTTTAATCTAGAGACTTGTTAAAGCCCTCCAGTTATGTTGTTAGATAAATATATCTAGACTCAGAATCTTTATGAAACACTGGAGTCTGGACAGTAAAACAGTAAGGGCAGTGACTTAACTAGATTAGACAGAACTACCACAGCTTAGACTGTGTCAGCTTTTCAAAGTAAGAAGCAGGAACTTTAGGGTACATAACAGGCCTTAGAGTGACCTCCTGAGATGACTTCAGTGGTATAAAGGTGAGATTCAGAAAAGATCCTGGCAAGGTAGGACTGTGAAAACCTACTAATAATAACAGTTACTAGATGATGGCAACTATTTCAGAGGTAAATGATTCAGAGTCTGATTTGCAAGGCTGGTTAGCAAATGGTTATCTTCTTCTATGTTCATATTCAGGAATCTGCTAGACAGCTATAAATTCTAGGTAAGAGACTCAGGAATCATGACTAAAATCTGGCATTGACCACTGGTAAACTAAGGCCAGGAACAAATTATTTGGAAACTGAAGGAGTTTCTCAAAATAGATTCAGACAAAACTCCAGTAATTGCAGTTGGAAAGGACAGATTGGTTGGGATAAAAATTTTAAAATAAAGTCACTCTCTGGGGAGGTCCAGCTCTGAGCTGACAAATCCATTTAGGATTCAAGTTCATCTGGCCAGTCAGGCAGAACATAGTAGTCCAGAGTTATTAAAACAAATAAGAATTTGGCTTGAGAGAATCTCAGCAAGAACTTTAAGAGAGAGTCTGATATAGAACCATGAGAAATTTAAGAAAGCATCCTAACTAGAGAGTTAAATTTGCATTAATCTTGGCATAAAATATTGAGTCACCAAGTAACCATGATACAGATGCTAAGCTGAGGTTCAAGAATGTTCTATCCCCTTGGAAGAATCCTGAAGAGGACAAGGCATTGTTCCCAATTCTTATGTATCTAAGACTGGTTTTCAAGAGAGGTGAAAATAAACACAATAAAGGACCCCTAGAACTGCTATACTGGGTGGAGCCAGGGGGTCAAGGAGATGATCATCACGCCAGACTTAAAGGCAAAGCCCAGATTGTTGAACTCTTCACAAACCTCCTTAGACTAAGGGACCTAGAAACTTGGTGGAGCTATATTGAAAAGTAAAACAAGATAACTTTACTCAGTTATTAGAAGATTATAAATGCTGGAAGGTAGCTAGATAGTCAAGATCACCATAATTATTTTGAACAATAGCATAGTTATAGATGTTTTTCCTAAGGTATGTACCATTTGATTCAAACAGCAATCATTGAGTTCCTTTTATAGTCAATGCATGGCACTAAGTCTTGTGAGTGAGCACTACAGTGCTGCACAAGTTTGTCAGATATATTATAATTAGAAATCTTAGAGTTTGGAAAAAAATAATGAAGGAGATAATGTAGCAGAATGAGTGGCATATTAAATTTAAGAAAATCTTCAATGAATATTTAGATATAAGGAAAATCAAGAAGTGAAAATTCACTTTGCAAAAGTATTCCTGTACATTGAAAATATAACTAAATGATCAGTTTTATAAAACATCAATTTATACCCATCTTTTCAAGAATACATGAATTATACAATGTGAGATGCTTTTGATTTTACACTTGGGTGATTCAGAAATCCAGTCTTTTAAAACTTATACATTTAAATTAAATTTCAAAGAAAATCTTCAGGCTAGTGTAATTTTCCACAATTAAAGGGATTCCAACTTAGGGTATTATTTCAATACTATTAGTAACTGTTCCCCCAAGCATTGCCTGGTGGACATATTCAGAATATTACTATTTGGAATATTACTAGGTCATTACAGAGAATATGGTGCTCCCCAGTGGGATCTATGTTATAAATTCCCTCACATACAAATCTCTTTAATTAGTTCTCTTTCCCAAGGTGGTAGAAAATATCCATTAAATAGTCTATTTGAATGTTCTTATACTAGCTGCCCATCACATTTCTGAGTTATGGGACACTTTCATCTCAGATCTGGATTCCAAAATAGGCAGACTTCATATGTGATAGATTTCCAGAGTTAAATGAAAAATCGAATTCCCTAATAGTAGGGAATTAATATCATATATGTGCAGGTATATATGTATATATATGCATAAAGTATAAATTTTACCTACATATATGGTTTTGTGTGTTTGAATAACATATATATTCATTAAGTAATGGCTATATTTCTACAAAATGAAGGACAATGTACTTGGACAAACTAGTGTAGTTATATATTTTTTTTAATAATCAGATTCTCTGTTTGCCTATTATGGCAGTTTGAGATTATTTTTGTGAATCTCCCCCCCAAAAAGAGAAAGATTATGTTTGTAAACTGGTCTGTCTTTAAACTGGCAAGCCTGTGGACAGGTAGGCCCCAGGAGGCCCCTAGGAGAAGAACCCATCATCTAATGAATGACTCTTAGACGTGAAATCTAATGGAGTATGCCCTGCAGGTTTCTGGGATGGTTGGGGACCCGTGACACATGTTTCCCTCCCAAATTCTCCTTGTGGTAATACAAATATTTATCTTATGTCTATCCATTTGTATATTAGAAGCAGATGAATTGTTTTGTAAGTTCCCAGGTCTACAGCCAGAGGGGACTTTGCCCTCTGACAAACTGTATTTCTATAACTGTGATGTGATTTTGTACATAGCATTGCTAAATGAAAGGATTTAAGGTTTTTTGAATATTATAATATCTTTTTGGGATTCAGAAGCTGGAGTGTGGCAGTTTGAGATTATTTTTGTGAATCCAATAAAAAACAGAAATATTATTTTTGTAAACTGCCCTGTTCCTCTGGGTATGATACTCTGAATGCATTAGATTCAGCTGACATGTCTTCCTTAAATTACCTGTTAAGATTAGAGCTTTGATTCAACCACCTCAGTAGGGCTTGACTCAGGGTTGAGGCCCCGTCCCCTTGGTGAGCTGATATAAATGGACACTTACTCAAGAAGACACACAGAAGAGTAGAGAACTTGGTTATTTAGTCCTGCCATGTGACAGAAAGGAGAAGGCTCAAACAGCTAAAGCCCCAAGAAGGGAGATAAGCCATTCACCTGATAGTTTGCAGCTGAAGAGAACCAAGCAGCTGAGCAGCTGAGAAGGTCCAGAAAGTAAGGAGACTTATGCCAGAGATTGATATAGGAAGTCCTGAGAGGCCAGGCAGAGATTGCCACCATCTTGCTTCAACACATGGCAACTGACTTTGGTGAGAAAGCAGCCTTGAGTTGGACTCTTCAGGGCCTTGTAACTACAAGCTGTTACCCCAAATGAATATCCTTTATAAAAGCCAACAAATTTCTGGTACTTTGCATCAGCACCCCTTTGGCAGACTAATACACCCATTAGAGTGATAAACATCCCTACAGAAAAGTGACTCTGACACTACCAATGTAGACAAAACAACATATTTTTTAAAATAGAATACCTTGTACTCACCAATGAAAGAATGTGTAGGAAATTTGTTTAGCTCAGAGAATTTCTATGTCATCCTGATTTTTATTTTTCCAGTATTTTTTTATTCTGCTCTTTGGATTGCTTTGCTTATTCCTATAACTTTACTGCAGTTCAATAAATAAATTTTGTTTTTCAGGCTCAAGAGTTCTATTCTTAAAACATTTCCTCGTCTTAGCTTAATTCCTTAGGGGTTGGATAAACTTATTCATTGCTAAGGTATTACCATGGGATTTTCACTTTTTCCAAGGGATATCAAGATGTGCATTTTGTGCGATGTGGGCAATAGTAATGGGAATAACTGTTATTTTATTATTCCAGAGCTTGCATAGAGATTACATTGTATTTTTGTTATTCTGAGTGTGTCCTTCAATTCAAATATTTCCTTTTTATTTATCAGTGATCTTTCAGATATGTAAATTGGGTTAATATTCTATTTTGCTTTCATGCATATAATCAAGTTCCTGTGAGTTAGTATGATCTAACAAAATTTTTAAAATTTTTTTCATCTAGTTGTCTTTCTTTTTGTTAGTTTTCGGTGATTTAGTGCTTTCAGAAGGTGAACAAGATAAGGACTGAAACTGTTCTCTATCTAATGTACTTTGTTGGAGACCCTGAAAAATTTTGGTGAGTGTGGAAATAATTATCAATGAAAAGGAAATTTGAATGTTATCAAATACACTTCTATTGATTATACCAACCTTTTCTGTCTTTTATGTTGATTGCTACTTTATTTTCATCAACTGTAAATTAATTTAAATATAAAGCCTTTCCATTTTTTTATTATTATCTTAATAGCTACTGTAATTTGAATATTTAGTACATCTAAGTGCTTGAATGCTAAATATTTTATAGTTTGCAGGATTAAGGTAAACATTAAATTTTAAATATAAATTGTTATGTTTGTTTTCTTAAAATTGTTGCTTAGATACACAAAATTTTAAAATCTAATTTTACCAGACCACTTTATAGATTGTAGTGACTGTTCCCCTTCAGTAATATTGAAGAAAAACTACTTTTACTACATAGTTTTCAGAAATTTTGATAAAATGCTTTAAATACACACACACATACATGCAATTACAATTTTGCTTTAAACCTCTAATCATCCCAATGAGAAAAGCATCGGAAGGGTCAAAGATTAAAGTAACTATTGGAAAACAATTCAGATATGTCAGTTCATTTAATGCAAAAGAAAGTTCAACATCATTTCATATTTATCTATTTATTATCTTAAATATCACCATAGCCAGAAAGACTTCTTGAGTTCCACATCAATTAAGAATTTATTTCATATCTTCATAGGGTCTTGTGGATTACCTCTATCATTACATTCAGTCCATTGCTGTTTAACTATCTAATCCCCCACTATACCATGTTATAGTCGAAGACAGAAACTGTATTCTAGACAACTTTGTAGGCTTTATCTAATATGTTCAATGGAATGAATGAAACACCAAAAGAAAGAATAAAAGGAAAGGAAAAACCAATCCTTCAATGTTCTGATTAAATAGTACTGACATTTATGAGGGCTTATTGTAAGCAAGCCAGTCTTCTATAATTTTACTTCCGTTATCTCCATCTATCTTCAAAAGCCTTGCATTTACTTCCCCTTAAAAAATAAGATTATTACAACTCATCCCCATTTTAGAGATAAGGAAATGAAAGCTCAGCAAATTATAAACTTGCAATGGTAGATCCAGGATTTGAACCCAGATACTGTGACTATAGACTCTGAGCTTCTAACAGTTGTGTTACACAAATACAATCCCCATACCCTTATTTATTTTAGTATTTTATTGCCTCTGCATTAAAAATGAAAGTTCTGTGAGGGAAGAAGTTTTTGTCTGCTTTATTCATTGTTATATTTTCAGTATCAATATTAATGCCCAGCACATTGTAGGTGCTCAGTAAATATTTGATGAAAAAATCAATGCATGGGTACATAAGTGTATAATTTGGGAATGACTCTGTAAGATGAATTAATGCAAATAAAATATTTTAGAGCTAAATGTTTTCCAAGTTCACTACTTCTGGGGGGATCTGCCATGCTTCCTTAATGTTCAGGTTCTAGTCTGATCAAAAGACTTGGATTCCAATCATGTATCACTTATTTGTTCTCCAAATGGTATTCAGTAAGTTCTTAAATTTTCTGATTCTGATTTCTTCATCACTACAATTAGAATGTATATTTCAAGGCATTGTGAAAATGAGATAATTATATTTGAAAGTACTTTCAAACTATAAGATATGTACATTCTTATACAAGATTTTTTTTAAAGACTAACCCACTCCCCTCCCCCTCCCCCGCCTTTGTTTTATACTCACGGTATGCTCTATGTGTGTTCTTGTGTCTGCTTGTCTTTTCTTTAGGCGGCACCAGGAACTGATCCTGGGACACTCCAGAGTGGGAGAGAGGTACTCAATCTCTTGCGCCACCTCAGCTTCCTGATCTGTTGCATCTCCTATTGTCTCTCCTCTGTTTTTCTTTTGTTGTTGTTGTTGTTGCACCATCTTGCAGTGCCAGCTTTCTATGCGCCAGCACTCCTTCGTGGGCCAGGTTGGCTTTCACCAGGAGGCCCCAGGAATCAAACCCTGGACCTCCTATATGGTAGACAGGAACTCAATCTCTTGAGCCACAAACATTTCCCAAATAGTATTTATTTTTAAGGCATTTTCTTCTAGTCATCTTATGAGCCATAGAATTTATTAATTCTTCTTCATGACATACTCTTGATATGGTACATACCTTTCTGGACAGAAAGATTTTGTTCTCAGGTCCTCATGATGATATTATGATGATCAGTTAACTAAAATTTAACTTATCCAGGAAGTCCCATCTCTAAATGCAGTCCTACAGCCAGATAGTGGAATATCAGCACTGCCCAGGAAACTCCACAGTAGCCACACTTTTCTGAATTTCATGTTATTGTATTGTAAGGGATATTGTGCAGAGACTAAAGAAAAGTGTTAACTCAGGCTTCGAGTAACTGACATGAACAGTGATTTAGCAAAGGGTTCTTATAACACTCAATTTCTGGAATGGGGTATAGTGTGTGTATTAGTCAGCCAGAGGGGTGCTTATGCAAAATACCAGAAATTGGCTGGTTTTTATAAAGGGTATTTATTTGGGGTAGAAGTCCACAATGACTAGGCCATAAAGCATAAGTTTCTTCCTTCACCAAAGTCCATTGCCATGTGTTGGAGCAAGACAGCTGCCGACATTTGCCAGGGTTCAGTCTTCTTGGGTTCCTCTCTTCCCAGGGCTCCGTTTCTCTCCCAGCTTAACTCCTCTGTTTTTTCCACAAGGTTAGCTGTAGACTATGAGACTCTCTAGGCTCTGCCTCTCTCCACAAGGCCAGCTGTGAACTCTCAGGCGAATGGCTCGTCTCTATCCCGGGGCCTTCTCTCCTTCCTCACCAGAACTCCAACATCAAAACTGCTCCAACTCTGTTCTTTGGCATGCCTTTTATATTTGATTCCCCACCCACCAAGGCGTGGGGCTTAATACCCTAATGATGTGGACCAGTTAATGACCTAATCATAACTTAATCATTCCCAGATTAGCAGACCAGTTTACAAGCATAATCCAATATCTATTTTTGGAATTCATAATTACATCAAACTGCCAAACTGCTACAGTGTGCATATGTGTAATTTTGAGGGTAAGATTTCATGTATTTGATATAGATAAGGTAATAAAACTTATTAATAAATAATTTATAGTAAATTAATAAAACTTAGAATATATTGGGGTATTCTAAGTCAGATTTATCCTTTCTCTAACTAGAGTAAACTTATCATAGAATTAGCTTTCTGAAGCACTCTTTGAAAAACAAATTATTAGCCCCATTTTACAGAGTTTAATGATTGGAATAGAGTCTGGAGCAATAATGTATTATTAAACAGAATTTTTATTGTGAAGAAAGCATTGTAACCAAATAAAATACAATTAGCTAATGCCCTACATCTGGTAGGACAGGAAATTACTTATAATTATATTTAATCTCATCTATTTAATCTCATCTAATTTTTGAAATGATATAGTGGAGAGGCAAGCTTTGGTTTCAAATCCTAACAACACAAACCTAGGTAAAGGACTGATATTTTGAAACTTAATATCCTAATATTCTTAGTATTAGCATAATGATACCTAATTTCAAGAGGTTTGTAAGGATTAAATAAGGGGATATATGCAAATGAACCTATAATAGTAACTGTCTTATATAAGTATGTAAAAGTATTTCTCCCACTACCTCATTTTCTTTCAACCTTATATTTAAAATTTTAATTAGGCAGAAGCAGGTTAGCTTCTAAACATCTATAGGTAGATATTTTATTAGTTAGGAGGAAGAATAAAACAAGAAGGTTTGACTGCACTTTATCTTCCCTGCCTTTATTTTGGACTCCCTGCTCCAATTCTAGGAAACTTGTAGTTTATAAGTAATCTTTACAATTTATAAGTGCTTTCAAGCATAGCTATCTCTTAATTCTCTCAACCCCATGAAATATACATTCTAATATATCTATATCTATAATAGAGATGAATAAATCAAAATTCAAAAATTTTTATATGAGAAAGAAGCTGTCAATAAACAATAAAAATGAGATGGGCAGGATACTTTTTGAAAGAGATACAAGAGCATCTGGTATCTTGTCTTTCAGTTCTACAGTGAGGTCTTATAACTGCCCAGAATAAATTCTAAGAATTATGATCATAAAGAGAATAAGCTTGAAAAAGAGAAATATTTAGTCTCCTTTCTTCAAAACAAGAGGTAGACAGTTCAGAGTTACCATAGCTCCATGGGTTAGCAAGGACATGGCTTCCTGACATCTTTGTAGTGCATCATCCTTAGCCCAGGGAGGCTGTTCTCAATGCAGCTTTATAGTCCTAGATCGTTTTCAAGTTCAGCAATCTTGCCTGAGACTTGAGAATGGTCAGGGGAGGGGAGTGACACAATGGTATGTATGCGCTGGCACATATTCCTAATAAGCTTTCCTAAGAATTCCACCCAATAATTTCTACTTAAATTTTAAAGTCCACCTTAAATTCCAAGAGATCTGGAAAACTGTTATTTAACTGGGCACATTGCTCCCAAGAATTAAGTCAAAATCCTATTACTAAGAAAGATGGCAGTAGGGATATTGCTAAGGCAACGAGAGGATTCTGCCACAAGGGGCTAATTTTTATTTACTGGAGGGCTAAGTTATTGAGGGACTCAAAATAGTGACATGAGCAACTTCTTTCAAGTGGCATTATAAAAAAGAGTATAGTTGATAGCTGCCACATCAATCACCCAACTCAGGTGCTGTACTTTATTTGTTTATACATCTCTTAATTTCTGTGATTTATTATTCTCTACCATTTAAGCATCTTTAATGAAATTGACAGGAAATCTTCATTAACTTTCACTTAATTAACCTTATCTGATAATTAATTTAAAAAGTTTTCTCCCTCTGTTTATAATTTAATCATAGAGTTAGATAAAGTTTTCTCTTATTTTCATTATTCCATACCAAAGCAATTCAGCTTATTTATAAATTTCTGATAACACATATTTGAAACTAAGCTATAACTTTCAATAATTCTAGAATTTGAATCAATAATTTCAAATTTTTATTTTCTTGTTTGGGCACTACAAGATTACTCACTGTATCAGTAAGTGTTCTCCAGAGAAAGGGAACCAACAGGATATATGTATAGGTGTACATATATATGCAAAGAGAGTCATTTCAAGGAACTGACACATGCAGTTGTGGGGGCTGGCAAGTCTGAGATGTGTAGGCAGACTGGCAAGCCGGGAATTCTGCTAAGAGTGATATTGCAGTCTTGAGTCTGAAATCCATAGGGCCTAGCAGGCTTGAAACTAGAAGAGGAGTAGACGGTGTAGTCTTGAGACAGAGATTTTTCTTCCCTATGGATCACTATATGACCTTAAAGCCTCCAAATGATTGGATGAGGCTTACACACATTACTGAGAGTAATCACCTTTACTTAAAATCAACTGATTATAGATGTTAATCACATCTACAGAATACTTCCATAGCAACTTCTAGGCCAATGCTTGACCAAGCAACTTCACAACATAACCTAGACACAATGACACATAAAATTAGCCATTGCACTTGCTAATTATCAAAATTTAAATTTGTTCATATTAAATATTTTACTTATACCTATTATTTATGATTATCAATACCCATTATTTTTAAACTTAAATGTATCAATAAAGCAGTTATATCTTTAACTTCAATGTGTATCATCAGTTTTCTTCCATGTTTGTTACCCTCCATTCTTGAGTTCTTTTGATTCCTCAATCAGCTATCACATAAATGTCTTTGAGCCTTTACATTAATGTACCATGTCTGGATGGTAGAAGAGCTGCATGGAAAAAGATTTTGGATCACAATAATTTTTAACCACAGCTATGAAAATAGTGCTTCCATTGTTATTCATTACTAAGATAGTCTGTGTCTGCCTTTTATTTTCCTTGAATCATTTTTAATTCATATTTTTCTGAAATGTATATATATATTTTATGCATATATTTTTTTCTTAGTTATCTTATGACACAGCAAACCTTGTTCAGAATCATATGATCTTTGTGAGATTTGGATTTCTTTTTTTCTCTTAATAGAATTTTATTTGGAATTCCTGTTCCATATGCTAACATTGCTTATTATATAATAGCTAATATTTATGATTGTATGTTCATGATTCATTTTCTGTTTACCACCTTTACTCTTGCTGCTTTTTTCCCACTTTCTATGTATTCTGGAAGTGATTTCCAAGTTTGTGTACTATTAGTCTATTTCCTGCCACAAGTTTTAGTCTCTGCATTGTTCATTTCATTATTCTGTCCTATTATCTAATCGTGCTTCCCCTTCATTTTGGCCTATTGTGGTTTCAAAATGTGAGGCACTATACACAGTGGTTAAGCACAGAGATTCTGGAGCCATCTATAACTTACTGGATGCATATCCTAGGGCAAGTTACCAAACTTCTCTGTACTTCAATTTCCTCATCTGTAAAATAGAGAGCTAACAGCAATTTACCAGTGACTGGGGACTTAAATGAGTTACTATATTAGTCAGCGTTCTCAAAGGAAACAGAACCGACAGGAAATATCTGTAAATAGATGAGATTTTATAAAATTGTCTCTTGTGACCATGGGGATGCGCAAGTCCAAAATCTGGAGGGCAGTCTGCAAGCCAGGAACTCCAATGAAGGTCCTCCATGAGATCCCCAGGAGACAACTCGCTGTCTGAAGTAGGGATGGGAATTCTCTCTCTGAAAGCTGAAATCAGTTCTCCTTTCAAGGCCTTCAACTGATTGGATAAGACATCACTCATTGCTGAGGGCAATCTCCTCAGTTTATTGTAGATGTAATCAGCCATACATGCAATCACGTTACTGATTATTAAAGTCCATGAAATGCCCTTGAATTATATTTAGCCTAATGTTTCCTTGACCAAACAACTGGCACCACTACCTGGCCAAGCTGACACATTAGCCTAACTATCACAGTCCACAAATTGTCAACTTGGCAGCCATACAAAACATCTTAAACCATATTTAATCTCTAAATAAAAACAATAACAGACATATATATATATTTCACATAACAATACTCAATTGTCCTGTGTACAACTGGAAATGCACTAAATCCCTCCAGAATGGGGTGCAAGTCCATGGGTAATATTCACTCATAAACTTAACATCCTTAAATAATACTACATGAAACTAATAACAGCTTTTGTAGTATAATAAGGGGGAAAGATATGGAAGAAAACAAAAATATTTGTTTTATGTGCATATACAAACATACTCATAACAAAACAAGTAAGAAATGTTCATGACCATTACAGCCCTCATTTCTATAACTGGTCACATTATCAAAATTCATATTTATCACTACCTTCTTCCACCACCCATTCCATGTTCCCTTTACCCTAAGAAAGCACTTCAACTATCCATGGTTATTTGTCTGGCGGGGTGACCCAAACCTGCATTCTTGAAGAATCTGAGCCATTGTTAGTCTTGCCTGGATTGGGTAGTTGCAGTTTTCCATTGGCTTTAATAGCAGGGTATGATAGTACTAAAAGAAGCCTTAGGGCATCTCCTAGGGAATTTCCAGGCAAATTCTTCTTTACCTTCATTGTATAGTTGCTTTTCTATTTACCGTTTTAGGTGGGATCAATCATCCCAGCCAGTACAGTAATTGCCTTCTTTGCCTGTTGATTCAGAGCCATCAGGAGACCAAAGTTGTCCGGTGGCATTCTAAACTTTCAGTTTAATGGAATCTTTGTTGTGTTCCCTGGTGGAAGCATTCCTCCTTTTAGAACTAAGACCTATAGACTAGCACAGCTTAAGATGGCAGGGACAGAGAGCAAACATTTTCCTAGTGGGTCACTAGGGGTAATAGTGAGTGGTGCCACTCCTATTTCTGCCCTTTAATTCCTGTACACATGAATCCTGGTTATGGGAGAAACACCACCATAGAATGGGTGATGATTTAGAACAGAGACAGCCTCCTGGAGAAGATTGCCCTACCCCTGCAAGGTATTGCCACCTAGTTGGTGCCATAAATGAGTCTTCAAAAGGCCATTCTACCATTCTATCAATCCACCTGCTTCAGGATGATGGGAACACGATAAGACCGGTGAATTCCATGAGCATGTGTCCATTCCTGCACTTCATTTGCAGTAAAGAGGGTTCCTTGATCAGAAGCAATGCTGTGTGGAATACTATGGTGGTGGACAAGACATTCAGTAAGTCCTTAGATGGTAGTTTTAGAAGAAGCATTGTGTGCAGGGAAGACAAACCCATATCCAGAGTATATGTCTATCCCAGTTAGAACAAGTTGCTGCCCCTTCCATGATTGACATGTGTCTATTCCATGAGGTCCAATATAATCAATCTTCCACCAGGTAGGAAGTGATGACCTTGGGGAATGGTGCCATGTTGGGGGTTGAATGTGGGTCTCTGCTGCTGGCAGATTGGGCACTCAGCAGTGGCTGTAGCCAGGTTGGCCTTGGTGAAGGGAAGTCCATGTTGCTGAGCCCATGCTTAATCACCATCCTTACCATCACGGCCGCTTTGTTCATAAGCCCACTGGGTAATGGCAAGAGTGGCTGGGGAAAGAGGCTGACTGCTATCCAAAGAATGGGTCATCTTATCCACTGGATTAAAATCTTCCTCTGCTGAAGTCACCCTCTGGTGAGCATTCACATGGGGCACAAATATTTTCATGTTTTTGGCCTATTCAGAAAGGTTTATTCACATACCTCTTCACCAGTCTTCTTTGTCACCAATTTTCTTATCATGTTCCTTTCAAGTCCTTGACCATCCAACCAAACCATTGGCAATAGCCCATGAATCAGTGTACAAATGACCTCTGGCCATTTCGCCTTCCAATAAAAATCAACAACCATGTACACAGTTTGAAGTTCTTCCCACTGGGAGGATAACCCCTCATGACTGTCTTTCAGGGATGTTCCAGAAAAGGGATGCAGTGCTGTTGTTTTCCACTTTCGGGTGGTACGTGCATATTATGCAGAACCATCTATAAGCCAAGCCCAATTTTTCTCTTCCTCAGTAAATTGATTATAAGAAATTCCCCAAGAGGCCATGGGAAAGAGAAGGTGATGTGGCAGGAATGTGGCCATGGGCATTTGGGCCACTTCCTCATATAACTTACATATGCCTTCAGGACCGGCTCAAGCCCTAGCTTATAAATACCATCTCCACTTTATGATGGAGTGCTGTTCTGCACATTCAACTTTATAGTTTGACAGGTCAGACAATACCCAGCTCGTGATAGGCAACTCAGGTCTAATGGTAACGTGATGGCCCATGGTTAAGCATTCAGTCTCTACTAAGGCCCAGTAGCAGACCAAAAGCTTTTTCTCAAAAGGAGAGTAGTTATATGCAGAGGATGGGAGGGCTTTGCTCCAAAATCCTAAAGGTCTGTGTTGAGATTCTCCTATAGGGGCCTCTATATTACACGGACACTTTCATTGTATCTGCTGCATCATATGGCTCAAGTGGCAGTGTATCCAGCTTGCATAGCAGCCTGCATCTGTCGCAAAGTCTTCTCTTGTTCAGGTCCCTACTGAAAGTTAACAACTTTTCTGGTCACTCAGTAAATGGGCCAGAGTAGCACACCCAAATGAGGAATATGTTGTCTCCCAAATCCAAAAAAGTCAACTAAGCATTGTACCTCATTTTTTCATCACAGAAGGGGCTAAATGCAACAGCTTATCCTTCACTTGAGAAGGGATATTTCAACATATTCCACATCACTTGGCATCTAGAAATTTCACCAAGGTAGAAGTCCCCTGTATTTTTGTTGACTTCCCATCCTGTCTCATGCAAATGCCTTGCCAATCAGTCCAGAGTAGTTGCTACTTCTTGCTCACTAGGTCCCAACAGCATATCAGCAGTATAATGGAGAAGTGTGATATCTTGTAGGAGGGAGAGATGATCAAATACCTGCCAACAATATTATAACTTAGGGCTGGAAATTTGATATACCCCTGAGGCAAGAGAGTGAAGGTATATTGCTGGCTTTGCCAGCTAAAAGCAAACTGTTTCTGATGGTCCTTACTAATGGCAAATGAGAGGGAAAAAAAGCATTTTCCAGATCAATAGCTGCATACCAGTTTCCAGGGGATGTGTCAGTTTGCTCAAGCAATGATACCACATCTGGAACAGCAGCTGCAATTAGAGTCACAAGTGGGTTAAGTTTACAATAATCATCTGTCATCCTCCAAGGTCCATCTGTTTTCTGCAGAGGCCAAATGGGAGAGTTGAATGGGGATGTGGTAGAATTATCACCCATACATCCTTCAAGTCCTTGATGGTGGCACTGATCTCTGCAATCCCTCCAGGAATCCAATATTGCTTTTGATTTACTATTTTGCTAGGTAAGGGCAGTTCTAGTGTCTTCCACTTTGCCTTTCCTTCCATAATATCCCTTACTCCACAAGTAAGGGAAGCATTTCTGGGATTCTGCCAGATGTTGAGTATGTCTATTCCAATTATGCATTCTGGAACTGAGGAAATAACCACAGAATGGGTCTCGGGACACAGTGAATCCACTGTGAATCAGTCTTTAGATAAAACTCCATCTATCACTTGATTTTCTTAAGCCACCACTCTGACTGCTGGACCACTGTGATGTGTTGGGTCTCCTGGAATTAATGTCACTTCTAAGCCAGTGTCTAACAATCCCCAAAATGTCTGATCAGTTCCATTTTCCCAAGGCACAGTTATCTTGGTAAAGGTCATAGGTCTCTTTGGAGAAGTCTGGGAGGAAGATTAATGGTATAAATTTTTGACAGTGTAACAGGATCCTTCCCCAAGGGGATCCAACCTTCCTTTCAATTCAAGGGGCTCTAGGTCTGTAAATTGTCCAAGTCCAGGAATTGATTATGGGGTTGTGACACTCTGTTTCTGTAATTCAAGTAGAATTTTTATTCACTGGATCTAGAACTCTTCTGCTTATACAGATCAAGTAGGATTTAGTAGACTACCCATCTATTTTACTTCTGTGTACCCCATGATCTTTAGCCAATACCATAGGTCTATGCAACTCAGACTCTTTTGATTCCTGCTTTGAGTCTGCTTTTCATTGTGGTAGCCATGCTTACCTTGTCTTTGGCAATTAAGTACTGCCACTTGGCTTCTGCTGGCCTGATATTCAATCACCCCCATAGTGTTTAAGGCTCCTTGTTCTGTGACAGCATTTCCTATGGTAATAGCTGATCTACAGAGAAGAGCAACCATAGCGCCCTTCAGGAAAGACGGAGTTTGTCTCATACATTTATTCCTCACAGTACTGGTTAAAGGTATGTCCTCCGGACATTCCTGGGGTGAATGGGCAGGTCTTAGATAGTAAATCCATTCAAACATTCCAGTCTCTCTAAGACTTTGGATCCCCTCATATATAGTATATCAGGACAAATTTGGCATCTTTACCTCAGGCAGTGTAAGCCATCTTTTGGGCCATATTTCAACCTGAACAAACTGTCAGAGCCCTTTCTAACCCTTTGACCTACAACATTAATTCTAGAATCTCTGTATAGTGGGCCCATATCAATAAATTCAGTCTGATCCAATTTCATATTCCTTCCACCAGTATCCCATACCCTTAATATCCATTCTCACACATACTCTGTTGATTTCTCTATATATAAATTGGAAACTCATGTACTTTTTTTGTAGTTTACTGTACTTCCTCATGGGTCCCACTTTGTTCTTCAACTTTTCAGGCTTTTTGCTACTTTAGTCTCCTTGTAAGTCTTGAAGAAAATAGGGGTGGTGGGGGTGGGTAAGAAGAAGTATTAGAAGTGTCTTGCAAGCCAGTTACCTCAGGGCATTCCATTGCAGTTTCGCCTGGTGAGACATGGTTAATTTCTTCAGGTGGGGGTCGGATGGCAGACATCCTGGAGCAGGCTGGAGGTTGGATGGTTTTCTTCTCAGGGTGTGGAAGAGGTTGGGACTCCTTGGGGCAGGATAGAGGCTGGATGGTGTATGCTTGGGGGTTGAGTGATACTGTCCTAGGAGCCAGGAGATCAGGTAGCTGTCTCCTCAGGGCATATCATTACAGGTTTATCTGGTAAAGTGTTAGCAGAACTTAGAGTTTCAATGTTCCCACCTGCATCATCATCAACCCATATGTCTCATCCGAATCCTTGGATTCTAATGCTTTCCAATCAATGCCCTCACTTTAACAGCAGACACCCTGCAAAGTTGAGATTTCAGTTTCCATTGTAACTCTGCTATTTGCACAATGAGACTCTGAGTCAGATTTTCAGAGATCTAATATCTGTGGCTGCAGGAAACAAGATTTTCTTTCAGAGCACACATAAAAATTTTCCCATCGTTCATGTAATGTTTAAATTGCAAATTTGAAGACTTTAGCCCATTCCTTTCTTTTTTAACTGTATCCAGCATATTTAGGAACAGCCAGCCAACATCATTGTACTTTTTAACCCCATAAAACTTTGTTAAGGTGGCAAAAACACTCTCACCCAGATCCTTACCTCTTACAAGCATAGAAGTAGTCATATCCAGTGGTGATATTTTGCATATTTCTATTGCCAACTAGTGCAATGGGCTGTAAGTGGCAAGTTGATTATTGGAAAAAGGGTCATTACTGTTCTTCAATTATAATTAGAGTCAATTGCAAGATTCCCAGAACCAATTCAGAAATATCATTTTTAAGATTCTGTTTCTCAGGAACCACTTTCAATATCAAGCTGTACTGAGCAGGGTTCTCTATGGAAAGAGAACCAACAAGGCATATCTGTAAATAGTATGAGAATTTATAAAATTGCCTCATGTGCCTATGGGGATCTATGAGTCCAAGTTCCATAAGGCAGGCTGTAAGCCAGGGGTTCCAATGAAAGTCTTTCATGAATTCCCCAGGAGACACTGGCTGTCTGAAGTAGAGATGGAAATTTTCTCTCTCAATGCTGAAATCACTTCTCCTTTTAAGATCTTCAGTTGATTGGATTAGATATCATTCATTGCTGATGGTAATCTCCTCACTTGATTGTAGATGTAATCAGCCATATATGCAATCAACTGTCTGATTATTAAAGTTCATAAATTGCCCTTGTATTAAAATTAACCCAGAGCTGGCTTGACCAAACAATTGGGCATCTTTACCTGGCCAAGTTAACACATTAGCCTAACCATCACACATTACTATGTATAAAGTTATTAGAAGAATGTCTGGCACAAAGCATTTTCACATAAATGTGACACAATTTCCCTGGTACCTAAAGAAGAACTTTAAATTGTTCACTTTTAATATTTATTTAGGTTTCCTAAAATAACTGCTCCTGATAAAGTCTTTTCTTTAACAGACTATTTTTTTTTTTTTAAAGATTTTATTTATTTATTCATTTATCCCCCCCTTGCTGCTTATGCTCGCTGGGTCAGCTAATCACGCCGTGCGGGCGGGCTTGCCTTCACCAGGAGGCCCCGGGAACCGAACCCGGGGCCTCCCATATGGTAAACGGGAGCCCTACTGATTGAGCCACAGCCGCTTCCCTTTAACAGACTATTGAAGAATTGTTCTTCATTTTCTTTTAAGTTGGAAAATATTTTCCTTGTGCCATGTTGCCAAGAAATTCATTCCAGTAAGGTGACATCATCAACATGATGATGTATATACCCCTTGGAAAATTCTTCCCTCAGAATCAAATAATAAAAGGACAAATCCCACTTGCTTAGAAATCTGGAGGACAGTCAAAATAATCACTTGCCCAGACATCTGCAAATATTACAAGCCATACTAAGAAATAGAAAGCTATGACTTAGTCAAGGGAACAAATTTAAATTCAGAGCAAATGCAGAATTTGGGGCAACTAATCAAAGTAAGAGATTTAGTTCAATAAAATCTCCTAAATCAATTCAATGAGATGAAGGAAAATATGGATATAGAGCTAACAAATATTAAGAAGACAATGTGTGAGCATAAAGAGGAATTTAGAAGTATAAAAGAAACATACAATAGCAGATTTGAACAAACAAAAGAAAGAATCAGTGAATTAAAAGACATGACAATAAAAATCATATAGTCAGAAGGATAGAGAAAAGAATAGAAAAAAATGAGCAGTGTCTCAGAAATTTGAGTGGCAGCACTTATCATATGTATATCACAGATGTCCCAGAAGGAGAAGAGAAGGGAAAGGGGGCAGAAAGAATATTTGAGAAAATAATGGCTGAAAAGTCACCAATTCTTATGAAAGATATAAATATACATGTTCAAGAAGTGCAACAAACTCCAAACAGAATAAATCCTAATTGACCTATGCTGAGACACATACTAATCAGAATGTCAAATGCCAAAAAAAAGGAGAGAACTCTTAAAGCAGCAAGAGAAAAACAATTCAACACATACAAAGCGTCCTTGATAAAACTAAATGCTGATTTCTCGTCAGAAACCATGGAAGCGAGAAAGCAGCGGTGTTATATATTTATGGTACTGAAAGAGAGAAATCACAAGCCAGAAATTCGTTATCCACCAAAACGGTCCTTCAAAAATGAGGGAAAGTTTAAAAAATTCTCAGATAAATGGACTGGGAGAATTCATTGACAAAAGACCTGTCACAAAAGAATTACTAAAGGGAAATTTGCAGGATGAAAGGAAAATGCAGAAGAGAGTGGCTTGGAGTACTGTGAAGAAATGAAGATCTTCATTTCTTATAAATAAAATATATAAAATGTATAAATAAAAGGCTAAATGCAAAACCCTATAGTACTATATACTCAATATACAACTCTATTCTTTAAGTCCTATAAGAATCAGAATACAATTAAACAAGAAAAAGGCATATTTCCTGATAATGGGCATGCACAAGATAAAGAGGTAATGTGGGATAAAAACAAGATGAAAAGGGGAAACAGAAGGCTATGGGAGAAGAGAACATGTATGCTTTTGAAGCTAAGTTAGTATCTTTTCAAATAAACAGGTTTTAGGTGTAGGTTGTGTAATACATACTTCAGGGTAACCACAAAGAAAGAATTTTAAAAATATACATAAACAGCAATGAGAAAGGAATCAGTCTGATATATCACAAAACATCACCTATACAAAAAGGAGGTTGCAATAAAGGAAAAGAGAGTCAAAAAAAAAAAAAAAAAAAAAAAAAGATATGTTATATAAAAACCAAAGGACAAAATGGCTGAATAAAGCCTAGCCTTTACAGTAATTACACTGAATGTTAATGGATTAAACTTCCCATTCAAAAACAAGGAAGGAAGGGACAGTTGGCCACCAATTTCAGCTACTGATTAGTAAATTCGGCTGGCTGAAGTATAACCCTAAGAACAGCTAAAGTTTGAATTTGTCCAAGTCAGAAAGAGGCCAGTAGCCACCATTTTTACTCCACCCCCAGCATGAGGGGAAGCCTGGCTGACTGAAAATCACAGCAACAGTAGAAACCTGTTTCTTTCACCCAGATTGGCCTGCAGCCCTAGCCTAAGTTTCAGCCCCACCTCTAGCAGGGAGGAAGCTGGCGGGCCCTGCACCAGCCTATCCAAGTAACTGCAGGTACATTTGGCTGGCACAGACCGATAATCAGGAGTCTACCAGGGCAACTGCGATAATCTTGGACCTGCACTGCATAGATTGCTGCTCACACCTGCAGTTCCATCCCTGCCCCACGCAGGGGAGAAAGGGACATGAAGCTTCATCAGTCTCTCTGGGCAACTACAGTCTAGGCCTGCATGAGTTGGATTATTACACATGGCTCTGGCTCTGTCCCAACCCCTGGCAAAGGAGAAAATTGGGAGAAGCTTCATTGGTCCTTGGGGCAATAGGGCTGTTTGAGCCTCCACAGCTTATAGCACCAACTACATCCTTGGCTCCTACTACACAACCAGCAAGGAAGAAAGGGCAGGAAGTCCTAAACTAAAGATAAAAGCTGCACCCAGTATAAATGCTCTAGTAAACCAGATGCCAAGGCAACAACAAAAAATTACAATCCACACCAAGAAACAGGAAGATATGACCCAGTAAAAGGAACAAGCTAATCCTCCAGATGACGAAAAGGAGTTGAGACAACTAATCATAGATGTTCAAACAAGTCTACTTAATAAATTCAATGCGAAGGCTAAAGAGATTAAGGATATTAAGAAAACATTGGATGAGCACAAAGAAGAATTTGAAAGCATACACAAAAAATAGCAGATCTTATGGGAATAAAAGGTGCAATAAATGAAATTAAAAATACACTGGAATCATATAATAGCAGATTTGAGGAGGCAGAAGAAAGAACTGGTGAGCTTGAAGAAATGGTCTCTGAAGGTGAACATACAAAAGAACAGATGAAGAAAATTTTGGAAAAACTTGAACAAGGTCTCAGAGAACTAAACGACAGCAAGAGACACGCAAACATTCATGTCATGGGTGTCCCAGAGGAGAAGAGAAGAGAAAAGGGGCAGAAGGGATATTTGAAGAAATAATGGTAGAAAATTTCCCAACCCTATTGAAGGACATAGAAATCCATGTTCAAGAAGCATGACACACTCCCATCTGAAAAAATCCTAATAGACCAAGTCCAAGACACATACTAATCAGAATGTCAAATGCCAAAGACAAAGAGAGAATTCTGGGAGCAGCAAGAGAAAAGCAATGAATAACATATAAGAGACACCCAATAAGATTGAGAAACCATGGAGGCAAGAAGACAGTGGTATGATATATTTAAGATACTGCAAAAGAAAAACTTCCAGCCAAGAATCTTATATCCAGCTAGACTGTCTTTCAAAATGAGAGTGAATTCAGAATATTCACAGATAAACAGTAACTGGGAGAGTTTGTAACCCAGGGACCTGCTCTGCAGGAAATACTAAAAGGTGTGCTACAGCCTGAAAAGAAAAGGCAGGAAAGAGAGGCCTGGAAGAGAGTCTAGAAATGAATATTATATCAATAAAAGTAACTAAAAGTGCCAAAAGAGTGGTGAAAATAAAATATGACAGATAAAACCCAAATACTCAGGAATAAACTTAACCAATGATGTAAAGCACTTGTATTTAGAAGACTACAACTCATTGCTAAAAGAAATAAAAAAACAAAGACCTAAATAATTGGAATAACATTCCATGGTCACTTATTAAAAGACTAAATATAATTAAGATGTCAATTCTACTCAAATTTATATACAGATTCAATGCAATCCCGATAAAAATTCCACCAGAATTTTTTAAATAAATGGAAAACATGATTATGAGATTTATTTGGAAGGGTAAGGGGTCCTGATTAGCCAGAAACATCTTAAAAAGGAAAAGCAAAGTTGGAGGACTCTCATTTCCGGACTTTAAGTCATATTACCTAGCTACAGTGGTAAAGACAGTATGGTACTGGCATAAAGATAGACACATAGGGAAGCGGCTGTGGCTCTATCAGTAGGGCTCCCGTTTACCATATGGGAGGCCCCAGGTTCGGTTCCCAGGGCCTCCTGGTGAAGGCAAGCCCGCCCGCACGGCGTGGTTAGCTGACCCAGCGAGCACAAGCAGCAAGGGGGGGATAAATGAATAAATAAATAAAATCCTAAAAAAAAAAAAAAAAAAAAAGATAGACACATAAACCAATGGAACCAAACTGATGATTCAGAAATGGACCCTCACATCTATGGTCAAGGGATTTTTAACTAGCCTGTCAAACCCACCCAGCTCGGGCACAACAGTCCATTCAAAAAATGGTGCTGAGAAAACTGGTTATCCATAGCAAAAGAAGGAAAGAGAATCCCTATCTCACACCTTATACAAAAATTAACTCAAAATGAATAAAAAACCTAAATATAAAAGCAAGAACCATAAAGCTGCTAGAAGAAAATGTAGGAAAATATCTTCAAGACTTGGTGGTAAGTGGTAGATTTTTAAAGGAGATAAGAGGAGGAATGAGATAGACTACTGATGTTTAATGTATGTAGAAGTTTTAATTAGCTTTACTGTAAAAGTGTGGAAATGTACAGAGTTGATGGTAATACATTATAGTGAGTAACAGCTGGTTTATAAATGGGGATGTGGCTGAAAATGGTAGTCTAGGGATGTAAATGCCAAATGACAGAAAGCTAGAGAATAATCTAGGGACTGAATAGCACAGTAAACACAGAGTTAGATAAGAATTGTGATTGATGGTACAGATGTAAGAGTGTCCTTTGTGAGCTGCAGATGTACATGACTATTGCAGGGTGGTGGGAATTTGGAGAAGCATGGGAAAAATACAACTGGAGTGACCTATGGGGTGTGGTTAACAGTAAAAATGTAATATTCTTGCATCTACACCAAAAATGTACTGTGTTGATAATGGGGGAGTATTGAAAATGTGTGTCAATTGCACTCTATGGACCTGGTAATAATTGGATCATATTATCTCATAATCTGTAACAAATGTTTCACCCTGGTGTGGTATGTTGATAGAAGGGTGTGGAATTCTGCCCATGTCATGAACGTTTTTTAAGTTTATAACTTCTGTCATAAAAATATATTTAAAAAATAATAATAGGGTGGGTTGGGGGGAAAAATACCCCAAATGTAAAATAAGGACTATAATTAGTAGTAAGATTTTGACAATATTCTTTCATAATTTG
This sequence comes from Tolypeutes matacus, assembly GCA_026826555.1. Classification (NCBI taxonomy): domain Eukaryota; kingdom Metazoa; phylum Chordata; class Mammalia; order Cingulata; family Chlamyphoridae; genus Tolypeutes; species Tolypeutes matacus. The sequence goes on along the minus strand of JAKSZT010054561.1, from coordinate 1,595,929 downwards.
TAACAAATGTCTCACGACAATGCAAGGTGTTGGTGGAGGGTTGATGTGTGGGACCCCCTTATGATATTATGAATGTTTTCTTAGTAATTTCACAACTTTTGCCATACATTGATGTGTTTTAATGTATAAATGATATTAAAAAATAATAATAATAGTGTGGGTTGGTGGAAAATACTTTGGTTAGTAGTAATATTTTGAGAATGCTCTTTAATCATTAATTAAAAATGTTTAACAGCAATGCAAGGTATTGGTGGCAGGGTGAAATATGTGAGTTCTGTATTATGTTATGTATGTTTCTTTTGTAAGTTCACAACTATTGTGATACACTTATTGTTTATGTATAATCATGTATGAGTGATATACTTCAATAAATTTTTTAAAAAGGCATGAGCCAAATATGTGTTGTGTACAAAAGACTGATCTTAGACCCAAAGACACAAACAGATTGAAAATCAAAGGATAGAAAAAGATATTGCATGCATATTCATTCTAGTTCACAGAAGGACATTCTTTTATTTGTGCTATTAACCACAATTCTTATCCACCTCTGGGTTCACTGTGTTGTTCATTCCCTAGATTATTTTCTAGGTTTCTTTCAATTGACATTTACATCCCTAGACTACCCTTTTCAGCCACAATGCCATTTAGAAACCAGCTGCTACTCACTATAATGTGTTACCATCAACTCTATCCAATTCCACATTTTTTAAGTTAATTAAAACTTCTACATACATTAAGCATCAGTTCACCTTCACAGCCCTCCTTTTATCTCCTAATAACCTATACTCTAGATTTTAACTCCATGCATTTATTCTTCATATTTAGTTCATATTAGTGAGGCCATGCAGTATTTGTCCTTTTGTGTCTGGCTTATTTCACTTAGCATAATGTCTCAAGTTTCATCCATTTTATCATATGTGTCCTAATTTCATTTCTTCTTACTGCAGCATAGTATTCCATCTTATGTATATACCACATTTTGTTTATATATTCATTGGTTGATAGACACTTGGGTTGTTTCCTTCTTTTGACAATTGTGAACAATGTCACTATGAATATTGGTGTTCACACATCACTATTGCATGGTGGTGGGAATGTGGTGAAGCATGGGAAAAATACAATTAATGTAAACTATGGACTATAGTTAACAGCAATACTCTAATATTTTTGCATCAATGCAAAAGCTGTACTGTTAATCATAAGAGGTGTGTAAAAGTATGCCAAATGTATGCTATGGACTATAGTTAGTGGTAATAATCTGAAAATATTATCTCATAATCTGTAACAAATGATCAACAACTGTGTGGTATGTTGGTAAAGGGGAATGATGGGAATTCCACCATTGTGGATGATTATTTTGTAAATTCACAACTTCTGTAATAACAATATTTTTTTTTAATGAAAAAAAGATATTCCATGCAAATAGCAATCAAAAAAAAAGTTGGGGAAGACATATTACTAAACAAAATAAGTTTTACATCAAAAGCTCTTATAAGAGACAAAGAAGGACTCTATGCATTATTAAAAGAGTCAATCCATCAAGAAGAAATAACAATCATAAATATTTATGCACCTAGCCACAGAGCCACAAAATACTTAAGGCAAACACTAGCAAAACTCAAGGAATAAACAATATACCTCTACAATATTATTTGGAGACTAGAACATCTAGACAAAGATCAATAAAGTAACAGAGAAATAGAATAATAGAATAATTGAACTAGGCCTAACACACATACACAGAGCATTGCATCGCAAAACAGCAGGATGTATATTCTCATGTGCTTATGGATTGTTTCCCAAGATAGACCACATGTTGGGTCCAAAACCAAGTCTCAATGAATGTAAAAAAGACTGAAATTGCATAAATCATCTTGAGTGACCATAATGGAATGAAGCTGGCAATCAATAACTGGCAGAGAACTGGAAAGTCACAAATATATGAAAGTCAACACACTCTTGAACAATCATTGGATCAATGAGGAAATTGATAGGGACATTAACAAATATCTTGAGAAAAATGAAAATGAGAAAATAACATACCAAAACATGGGATGTGGCAAAGGCAGGGCTGAAGGGAATTTTATAGCTTTAAACATTTGTATCAAAAGGAAGAAAGAGCTAAAACAAAAGACTTAACTACACACCTGGAAGAACTAGAAAAAGAATAGCAATCTAAAACCAAAGGAAGTGGGGGGGGAGGTGATAAAAGATTAGATCAGAAATAAGTGAAATTGAGAATCAAAAAAAAAAAAAAAAGATAGAAGGGAGCGGGTGTAGCTCAGTGGTTCAGCATCTGCTTCTTATATACAACGTCCCAGGTGCAATCCCCAGTACCTCTTCAAAAAAAAAGGAAAAAAAATAGAGAACTTTAACAAAAGCAGACGTTTCTTCTTAGAAAGATCAATAAATTGACTGCCAAAGGAAAAAAGAAAGAAACTTCAAATAAATATAATCATAAATGAGAATGGGGTATTACTACTGACCCCATAGAAGAAAAAAAGGATAATAAGAGGTTACCAAGAACAATTAGACAACCTAGCTGAAATAGACAAATTCCTAGAAACACACAAACAACGTACACTGACCCTAGAAGAAACAGAAAATCTCAACAGACCAATTACAAGCAAAGAGATCAGTTTTAAAAAAACCCAGCAAAGAAAAGCCCAGGACCAGATGAATTCACAAGTGAATTCTACCAATCATTCCAAGAATTAATGCCAATCCTGCTCAAACTCTTCCAAAAAATTGAAGAGGAGGGAATTCTATGAAGCCAACATCACCTTACTACCAGATAAAGATAATACAAAAAAAAAAATTGCAGACCACTTTCTCTTATGAATATAGATGCAAAAATCCTCAACAAAATACTTGCAAATTGAATCCAACAGCACATTAAAAGAACAGTACACCAAGTTCAAGTAGGTTTTTTTCTCAGGCATGCAAGGGTGGCTCAACATAAGAAAATCAATTAATGTAGTACACCACATAAACAATAAGATGGGGAAAAACACATGAACATCTCAATTGGTACAAAAGAGGAATTTGTCAAAACCCTGCATCCTTTCTTGATAAAAAACACTTAGTAAACTAGGACTAGAAGAAAACTTCCTCAACATGATAAAGGGCATTTATGAATGATGAAAGACTGAGAGCCTTCTCTCTCTAAGATTTAGAACAAGACAAAGATGCCCACTGTCATCACTGTTATTCAACATTGTACTGGAAGTTGCGGCCAGAGCAGTTAGGTAAGAAATCAAAATAAAATTCATCTAAATTGGAAAATAAGTAGTAAAACTTTCACTATTTGCAGATTACATGATCCTATTTATAGAAAGTCCTGAAAATTTTACAACAAACCTATTAGAGCTAGTAAAAGAATTCATCAAAGTTATGGGTTCAAGATCAACATGCAAAAATCAGTAGTGTTTCTATACTTTAGTAATGAGCAATCTGAGGAGGAAATCAATTTTAAAAATCCCACTTAAAATAGCAACTAAAAGAATCAAATACCTAAGAATAAAATTAACCAAGAGGTGTAAAGGACTTTATATATGAAAAACTATAAAAAAAAAAAAAAGAAATAAAAAAATATCTAAATAAATAGAAGGTCATTCCATGTTCATGGATGGGAAAACTAAATATTGTGAAAATTTCAGTTCTACCTAAAATGATTCACAGATTCAGTTCAATCCCAATAAAAATTCCAACAGCCTGCTTTGAAGAAATGGAAAATCCTATTATCAAATTTATTTGGAAGGGTAAGAAGCCCCAAAAAGCCAAAACTCATCTTGAAATAGAGGAACAAAATTCCTCTTACTTCCTCACTTTGAAACCTATTACAATGTTACAGTGGTCAAAACTGCATGGTACTGTCACAAGGATAGATATGTAGACCAATGGAATAAAATTGTGAATTCAAATATAGACCCTCACATCTATAGCCAATTGATTTTTGACAAGGTTGCCAAGTCCACTTGATGAGGAAAGAATAGTCTCTTCCAAAAATAGTGCTGGAGAACTGGATATCCATATGCAAAAGAATGAAGGAGGATCCCTATCTCACACCATATACTAAAATTATCTCAAATTGGAACAAAGATCTAAATATGAGAACCAAGATTATCAAATTCCTAGAAGGAAATATAGAGAAACATCTACAGGATATTGTGTTAGACAATAGCTTCTTAGACTTTACACCCAAAGCACAAGCAAAAAAGAAAAAAATAGATAAATGGGATCTTACCAGAATTAAAACTTGTTGTGCATCCAAGCCTTTATCATGAAAATGAAATGAAAACCTCATCGAATTGGAGAAAATATTTGAAAACCACATATCCCATAAGGGTTTAATATCCAGAATATTCAAAGAAAACCTGTAACTCAGCAGTAAAAAGACAATTCAATGAAAAAAATGGGCAAAAATTTTGAATAGATATTTCACCAAAGAGGATATACATATGGCTAAAATGCACATGGAAAACATACTCAACCACACTAGCTATTAGGGAAATGCAAATCAAAACCAAAATGAGCTACCATTTCACACTTGCTAGTATGGCTACTATTTTAAAAAACACACACACAAAAAAACAGTATTACAGAAGTTGGAGAGGATGCAGAGAAATAGAAACAGTCATTCTTTGTTGGTGGAAATGTAAACTGATGCAGCCACTATGGAAGACAGCTTGGCAGTTAAAAGTTAGGTATAGAATTACCATATAACCCAGCAATCTCTCTACTACAATATATCCAAAATAATTGAAAGCAGGGACTCAAACAGATATTTGCACACTGATGTTCATAGTGGCATTATTCATCCAAGTGTCCCTCAGCTGATGAATGGATAAACAAAAAGTGATATACACATAAAATTGAATATTATTCAGCATTAAAAAGGAATTACATTCTAGTTCAGGTGACAACATGCCCTTGAAGACATTATGTTGAGTGAAATAAGCTAGACACAATAGGACAAATATTGTATGATCTCATTGATATGAAATCATTAATGTAAGCAAACTCATAAGATAGTATCTTGAATACAGGTTACCAGGGGCTAGGTTAAGGGTAGGGAATTTGGAGTTACTGCTTAATTTGTACAGAATTTCTATTTGGAGTGATAAAGTTTTGGAATTTGAGGTTGGTGATGGTAGCATAATATTGTGAGTGTAGTAAGAGCACTGAATTATATATGTGAATATGGCTAAAAGAGGACATTTTAGGTCATATATATGTTATTCAAATAAAAATCAAAAGTAATTTTTAAAAATCCATCCCACTTAAAGAGAGCTGTTACCAACACGGATTTAGAAGTTATAAGGAGACCTGCAAATTCCTTGTATGAAATCAAACCCAGGACACACTTCTCAATAGAAAGAGCAGATCTTTTAGTCATAATAAAGGCCCAAAATTATTTATTCTTCTTTTGGAAAATGCTCACTGAATCCCGTCTTCACATTCCCACTTCATACCATATGCTCCTTTTATAAAATTGCATTAAGACTCTGTATTCTATAATATAACTTGATTTTCTCTATTATTTTTATGCTTTTCCAGATGTTTGAAAATTTTCCTAAATAGGAATTAAAATTTTAACAGAATTTTTGAAGATTATATTGTGAGCATGTTCCTAGGCCATTAAAGTCTTCTCAAATGTCTTTCTTTCATGGAACATAAGTATTTTAACATATGAAGTTGCTATAATTTATTTATCCAATTCCTTTTAGAACTTGTGAGTCGCTGCCAATTTTTTGCTATTATAAGCAAAGGTACAAAGCATTTTTGTATTTAAAACTTTGGGAGAAATCTCTAATTAAATCATTGAAGAGAGGCATGGCTTCTTCAATGTATTATGACTTTTAATATATTTTATACTGCATCATGTATGCATGCCCCAGATATTTCCTGCTGGTCATGTCTTTTAATATTAAAATATTTTGACACATAAAAATTATTATTTATTTTATCTAGTCATGAGAGGGGAACTAGTTTATTAGACATTATAACATTTCAAATCCTCTATAATTAAAACTGCATAGTACTGGCTCATGAGTAGACAGGCATAAGTGGAATAGAACACAAATTCCAGAAATTGACCCAAACAAATATGGAACTTTAATATAAATTACATGTGGCATATTCAATCACAGGCACAAATATGAGCTTTTTAGGAAATGGTCCCCCAAAAAATTAATCATTTGGGAAAAAAAGATAAAATTAGATTCTCACTTTACACCAACAAAGTGAATCAGGATTCTAAATCCAGGAAAAAAAAAATGTATACCATATAAATACTAGAGGAAAACATGAGTGAATTCCTCTTTAACTGAGAGGCATAGAAATCTTTTTAGGACTCAAATTCCAAATGCAATAAAGGATTGATAACTCAGATTACATGAAAATGCTAAAACACTTTAAAATGGACAAAAAAATACATAGACAAGTTCAAAGACAACTGATAAAAGAGAGAAAATAACTAACATACATAAAAATAAAAGGCTAATATTCTTAATACATAAATATCTCTTAAAAATTGAGGCAAATATTTTACAGAAAAAATGGGAAAATGACATGGATGTACAAGTCACAAAACAGATATAAAAATGATCCCAGAATCTATTAAAAGATGTTTCATTTTACTCATAACAGAAATGCAAGTTAAAACTACACTGAGTTACTACTTTTCAACCATCAGATTGACAAAAAATTTAAAAGTATAACAAAACAAAATGTTGCTAAGGCTGTGGGAGAAATTGGTACTCCCATGGATTGTGGGAAAAGGGTAAATTGATACTACAATACTTATTGAAGAAAATCTAGTAACATCTAACCAAAGCATGTATGTATTTATCCTTGACCCAGCAATTCAACTTCTAAGAATTTACCCTGAAAGAAAACCTCCAACAACATGAAAACAAATATGTTCAACAGAGCATTGCTTATAATTGAGAAATACTGGAAACAACCTAAGTGCACAGGTAATCAGATATATTGTTGATAATGGAACCATGTTTCTCACTATTAGATTAAGGAGTTCCAAATATGAAAACAAGAAAGGGTAGAATGAACCCTGCCGTATAAATGTGTAAAATGTTAACACTTGGGGAATCTGCACAAAACACATCAAGGAATTCTTTATACTATTATTGCAATATTGGTGTAAATATAAAATTATGTTAATATTAAAAATGTAGACGTTCTGGTATCCCCAAGGCCAGACTGCAGGGCTGTCTTTGCGGCGGTGGTGACGTGATAGCAGAGTATGAGTTACGGCAACCAAAGCCACGGCAGAACAGTTTCTTCCCTTCTTTGACCAAGTATTGGCGGAAAGGATTGCAGCCGAAACTATAACCAAAGAAGGCATTATGCTCCCAGAAAAATCTCATGGAAAAGTTTTGCAGGCAACATTAGTAGCTCTTGGACCAGGATCTAAAGGAAATAGTGGAGATATTCAACTAGTTAGTGTGAAATTTGGAGATAAAGTTCTTCTCCCAGAATATGGAGGCACCAAAGTAGTTTCTAATTAGAGATGGTGACATTCTTGGAAATTATGTAGACTGAAATAGATCACTATTGAAATGGCATCATAGGAAGCTGCCCATTCACTGAAGTTCTGAAATCTTCCATCATTTAGATAATTGTATTCATTGTATTGCTTTTTTTAAAAAAAGAATGAAGGCTGAATTTTATCAAATGCTTTTTTGCATCTATTGAGATGATCATACTTTTCATTCTCTAAATTTTAAGCTTCTTGATATTCCTACAGGCCTCTGAATATGCTTTTGTTTTAATTAATTTGAAGTGCTATATAAATTGGTTTTCCTATTTGGATGCTTCCATTTTAACATGAGATTTGGAGGTGGTATTTCTCAAGAGAGTACTTTCTCTGCCCTCTTTCAATGATCAATTTTTCGAATAGGAATTGCAACAGCATAATGAGATCAGGACTATCTAGAAAAACCCAGTATATATATACTTGCTCTAACAAGCATACATCAAATTCCAAAACAAAAACTAAAGGAGTTGGTTTATTTCCATGAAACATTATAGGTCTTTGCAGCTACTATAAGACATGCCATAGAATAAATCTACAAATTATTCTAAGACCTTTAAGCAAATAATACATTGACACAGGTGTCTCTAAACTGAAAATTATCAGAAGAGTTGTGTCTAAAAATTCCATGTTCTTACAGTGACTGCCAGAAGTAAAATATTGAGATCAAAGTAATCCACGATGACTTATCAGGATGCTGGCAACTTCATAATTAAAATACCAGGTTGTCAAAATCGATTCATACCATTGTTTTCAATTTCAAATTTACCAAGCAGTGCTTACTGTGTACAAAACACAGAGAATGCTAGATAAAAGAAAGTAGAAAGATGAGGAAGATGCTATTCCTATTCTCCGTTAGCAGGTAGTCTAAAAAAGGGGAGTGCAAGGACACCCAAAAAGATAATATAATTATCAGAAGAATTGGTGTCATGAAGGAAGTAAAAGCAAAGTAAAGCAATTGAGGCAATGGGGAGAGGGATGGAGACTGCTATAGAAATGTGACAGAAAAATCACACTTGCTTGCTAAGTTAGGAAAGCTTTCATGGAAGTAGTATTTCAATTGGACATTAGCTGACATGTGAGTAAATGGGCATTCACAGGTAAGGATAGGAAATTTAGAATGTAGCAGCTTATTTTCCAGGTATATGTATAGTTTCTGGGAAAGTAGGAAGAAGTAAACAAGACTGCCAAGGTAGGTTAAGACCATATTTTAAAGAACCATAAACGCCATGATCAAGAGTTTGCACTTACTCCTGCTAATGGAATGGCAGAATGAGGGAGCATTTTTCAGCTAAGGTTTTAACAAGAAAATGATTTAATGAGCACAGTGCTACCCAAGATTCATTTGACAGCAACGGATGGGTAAAATAGAAGGAGGGAAAATGTGGGGTAAATTGTGATCAGTTAAAGGGATATTGCAATAGTCCAGGTCAATGTTTCCTAAATTGCATAATCAGAAGAAATGTAAGTTGGAAAACCTGTAATCTAGATAGAGGCAAAGCACATAAAAATACATAGTGAGATAAGGTAGATGGCTTTCAAACTAGGCCTGGAAGGACAGGTGGGAAATAGAAACAGAGATAGATAGTGGAGGTGGAAGCAATTGCATGAGCAAAAAGGAAATGTCAAAAATTAAAAGTTTGTTCAGAGGTCAGTAAAAGAATCAGTTAATCCATAGTAGGGGATTCATGCACAGTATTTGCAGAAAATGGCGGGGGGGGGGGAATGCTGTAAACATCTGAGAGTGAATAAGGGAGTAAATTTGTTATAGATTAACCACTTTTTCATTATTGTTTCTAATTTCCACTTGAAGTATAACAACTACCAGGTCCATTTTCCATTTTCCTTATGTTAAGACAAGACACTGTATGTGAATGGATTGTAGGGGAAGGGAAGTTTTCAGTATGGACAAGTTGTGTTTGAAATTTTCCTTTTATTTAAGGCATTTATATCCACACAAAGCCTTTAAAGTCCTCCTCTCTATACTAGCAACTGATAGCAGCATAGGTGGTGACAGTGAACCATTATTATTTTTCTCAAAATGAAACGAAGTGGGCCTTTATGGACTTCTGTCCATCAGAAGTAATTAAAATATGTATTTTTATTGGAATATATTCCACAATTTTATATCAGCCTATCTTCTTCAACTGCTTTGAAAAAAAAAATTTATTACCCCTCTTCAGCTTTATGGTTTTCAATATCACTGGTCTTGATCTTTCAAGAATGATAGAATGTGGGAAAGAATCAATAGAGATAAGCTATTCTATTCCCTATCTTCTAAACTGAAATCTCTCACATAATAAGTATTTACTGTGTGGTTCTCAGATTTTAAAATATGTCAGTGTGCTTCTTAAAAGTAGAGATTCTGGGGCTCTTTCCCCAGAGGTCTTGACTCAGAAGGCTGGAATGGGACAGGAATCTGCATTTATCACAAGCACCCCAGTTAATGCTGATGCATCTGGTGAATTGCAGTTCGTTAAAGACCGATTTCTTGATTCTTCACAGTTTGCCTAGCATTGCGTCCAATGGCATAATTAAAATATCTAAATAGGTAATTTTGTTTAATCATCAATTCTGCCAAAATGTTCTGCTTAATTTTTGGCAGGAGAGACTTAGGTGAGATTAAAGGCCTCTGAGTACTTTTTATAGACTGACTTAAGATGGAGGCCATCATCCTGATATGTCCTTTTTTGATATAGATATTAAATTACCTTCACCCTCATAAGACAACTAAACCTAATTTCTTATTCATATGAGTAATTTTTCAATCAGATATTGTCTTCTCAAATCTTCCACTTGCATGATTATCAGACTGGTTGCATGATTTTCTCATGAAAGTGCTTTTAGTCCCTACAATGTTGCTTTTCACAGATGATTATATGTCTTCTCATTTTTTGATGTTTCAAACGTGGTAGAATATCTGACTAATGATTGCTCCCAAATGGATATTATTGCCTATGGTTCCTGACTGTTTTCTCCAATGGTGATCTGTATAAACATAAATATATATACACAAATGTATGTGTATATATATGTGCATAAAGATTACATACATGTGTATGTATATAGTAATAAGAGTAAATAGTAACAAATATGTTCCACTCAAATATTCATAAATCTATCACTTATTCCTGAAGATTTAGGCTGTGTTAAGACTTTAGGTATTCTCTAGTTTTAAAATATTCAATAATTATGTAGGTTGGAAAAAGGAGAATGTCCGTGTCCTAGAAGACTTATCCTTAAGGCTTTTAAAAAGTCTTTTTAGAAATATATTCTTTCAAAATCATACCTCTCACAATGAAAACTAAATTGAAATTGTCTCTGCCAGCTCTCTGAAGTTGTTAAGCAACTACGTGACGAGAAGCATGATTTTGGAGAGAAAGAGACTTGTATTTGATATACCCTAAACTCATTTAGAGATGCTCTGAGTGGATAGTCAAAATTAGCTGCCTTTGAAATATGGGGAAAAGATGATATTAACTTTGAGCTATGTTTTTGAAGAATCTAATTCACACCTCCTTTTTGCAGGGTACAAGTTTTACCCCAAATTGAAGAATGCCCACAAAATTTCTAATATACATGAATGATGCATTGAAACAGTAGACAATAAATTAGTTGTGCTTGACTTCTTTCAGAGCAACTGAAATGCATTGTAAAGAAGCCCAGCACAATTGGAGGTGCCCCTGATGCTCATAAGGACAATTCACTTGAGCCAAAGCTCATTTCAGATTTGCTGAATATTTATACAGAAATCTCATCCTGGAGCTGCTGTTTACTTTGCTTCTAAAAGCTTCCACTGGTACTTGTCAGAGAAAAAGGCTTCAAAGAAATACCTAGCCTATACGACAAGGGATAAAAATTGAAGCAGCTGTGTATGATATGTTATTATTAATTTGTTCACTATTCAGTGTTTCATGGAAGTGTGTAACCAAGTGATACAGGAAATTATTATAGAAATTTTTGAGTCATTATTTTACAGATTATTATAGCACTCCACATTTACTTGCCAAATGCCTATTCTATAAGAATACAGTGACAGCATCAACTACACCCATGAAACCTAATTAGTATGCTTATTTTGAGATGCAATTATAGGACACCTAACATAATCTGTGATGGTAAACTGTAGATGTATATTCGGTAGGGATAACATGTTATTTTGACGTTTCATACTTCATGTGGCTATAAAATGTAAAGATATAAATAATCAATGTGAAGAATGCATTTTCATCTTTAAGTATAATGTAAAAGTAGCATTTTTAAATTGTTTTATTAATTTTTGCTGATTATTTAATCCTGGTAAAATATATGGCTCTACCTTATCCAGGATCCAGCTAGAAACCTGGGAAATATATTTTAGAGGTAAAATTACTGAACTAATTTCATAGCAAAAGGGTAACAATTTACACAATGAAAAATATGATTTTTCCCCTGATGAGGTTTCCTAAGTCTACACCCATCATTTCCTCGATATAAATCTTAGTGTTTGCATGCAGTTCTCTTCCTATTCTCTGTCCTAAAGCATAGTAAATCTCTAGATTCACAACCTGACTGTTGTTCATACGGTACTGCCTTGCAGCCATGCACTCTAATAAGTCAAGATCATTTAAATATATTTTGTATGAAGCACCTAAAGCACAATGTGCCAATTTGTGTATTTATCAAATTACTAATAAATATGCTACACTACAGTTACCACCAAGACTTCAGCTACCAGAGAATGTCACACAAATTAAAATTGTCCAAGCTGTCATCTGCATAAACAAAATTAGTGTATGCCATTATCGTTCATGATACAGAGCAATGGAATGTGTTCTAAATAGAAATGAATTACCATTAGTATTTTACATAAGCCTAAAATGTTTTATTTCAAACTTTAATAAACCTGGTATTAAACAGGCTTCGATTTCACTCTCTTTCTCCAACATATTACCTCCACTATGTTGGTAAAGTAATTTATTCCATCCTCTGTGGAGAGCCAGGATCTTATTTGCCAGCATATTTATCTTTCCTGCCACTGCACTGTCATTCATCTGCAATCTCCACAGAGGACCAGACCTGCGCAGAATTGCAATTAGGATTGATTCAACTAAATCCAGGCCACAGAACCGATGCTGACAGGGTGACCTCAAGAGAATTTAAGATACTGGGTTAGAAAACACACACGCAGAGTTTAAATCCACAATTCATTAGGTCCTCCATGCACTTATTTTAATTTGGACTACAATTGAGTCCCCCCCACACACACACATGCCCTTTTAGTACTTTTTTTTTTCAAAGATACAGTTTTTTTAGCCATTTTGAAAATCTGAAAAGAAGAAATTTCCAGGAAAATCTTTGGGTTGACACTCAAACTCTGCAGTTTGTAAAGAACAGAAACGTGATTTATTCTGAGGTTGTGGACCTTAAGCTTTCTCTTCAAGTAAGTAGAAGGGAAATAGAATGCAAAGTAATACAGATAAAGTTGCCCTGCTCTCACATCCTTGTTGTGACAGATCTTCAGCTGTTCCATCATAATCATTAAAAGAGCTTCCCCTGTGTGTCAGTTAAATGGTCTAACAGAATTTCCTAAATAATTCTTGGTTCAGTGGGACAGTTTTGTGGTTTCAAAGGGCAGTAGCTGCAAGCACAAGCAATAATCTCAGAGCTTCTCTGACCTATCATATATAACATGTCATATCAATCCTGAGGTTCTGCACTTTACATTAGGAGTCATCTATTATAGATGACCTGTCCTCAGCCTTGTTACACAGTAAAGGTGAGGAAAGTTTGCCATCAGGGAATGAGTCAAACTTACTCTGTAAAGTAGAAAGGAAATTGGAAACGGATAATAACAGTAACTGAGTAATCTTCTCTAAGTAGATTTTCTTTACATTTTTCTCTCGGGAGACAGAATTTTGCTCTCCCAAAGGGAGATAATGTTGGATGGGTAAGAACAATCTGATTTAATCTAATAAGGAAAATGAGAACATCGCAGAAAGCAAAATTCAATAAAGGAAAATCAAACTGAGCAAAGGGAGAGGATTATCTAGTTTGTTGAATAAAATAGGGGATAAGGTGTCAAAACTCTCACATTCTTTTCCTGCTTAACTAAGTTACTTCATGAAAAATGTCAAAGAAAAGATCCCCTCATCCTCTCCAATATAATGAAGGTTCATTAAAGAGTGTCATAATGGCATTAAGATTTTAAGGTTAAAAATAAACAAACAAAAAAGGTGTACTCTAATTTTATGAAAAAAGAAAAAGGTAATAATGAGTTCTATTCTCCCTCTATGAAGACCACATTTTGCCCATGTAATATAAGAAACTATAATAAGAAATCCATCTTATCTTTCCATCCTAGGTCAAGAAAGCTCCTGAAATGACAGCTGAAACTTCACATACAGTTCTCAAAATTGCCCAAATGGATGTGAGAGAAAGAAAGTAGGGTATCTTTAAGTATCTCTGTAACTCACTGTGAGTATAATGAATTCTCAGTTTTCAAACCTTTAAGCAAAGGGAAAACTCTACACATGTATCTCTTATATTCACAACAGTATCATACATATAAATACTTTTTGGAAAAGAATGAGCTAGATTGTTTATAGTCTATATTGCTACTTACATTAATTGAAAATCTAAAGTATTGTTTGTCATCATCCTTCTGTCTATATTTTTCCCACTACCAATCAGAAAAAAAAATGTCTAGTAAACATGTGAAATTGTTTGCTCATGTAATTGATCCTTTGATATCTAAAGCAGCAAGAGAGATGGAAAGTATGGAATATTGGTAAGTGTTCCAAAGAATTCACAGAAGCAGTTGAAGAGATATTATGATCCTATTTATGAAGGTAACATATTTCCTGTTTCTGTTTATAACTATTAAACTATAAAGTATTAAAGTATACAGAAACTCCACTAGAAATGAAATTATAAAGTAGTTGTAACACTTGTGGAGTTAAATTAGGAAGAGGGAAAGAGAAAATTGTTTCATGACAAATTTGTGGCAGTGAAGGGACTACACAATCATCAGAGACGTCATGAGGTGATTTTGGCTCTGAGCAAGTGAATCATTTGAACCAAGCTCCCAACACACTGATTCATAAATCTGAATACTACCTTTTATATTGACAGTATGAGATGTTTATTTCCAGTTACTGTTTTGGTTTCCTGGGTGCTAAATCAAATGCCATGCAATGGGTTGGCTTAAACAGTCGGAATTTATTGGCTCGTGATTTTAAGGCTAGGAAGTCCAAAATCAAGGTGTTATCAAGGCATTGCTTTCTCTCAGAAAACTCCGGTGTTCTGGGCCTGGCTGCTGGTAATGCTTGGACCTTGGCTTTTCTGTCACATGGCAATGCACGTGATGGTCTCTCCTGGCTTCTCTGTGGACCTCCAGTTCCTTCCCATGGCTTTTTCCCCCCTTACTTTCAGGCTTATAAAGAACTCCTGTAATCTGGATTAAAACCCATCCTGATCCATTTGAGTCACACATGAACTCAAGTGCATCTTGAAGACATCTTATTTACAATAGGTGTACACTCACAGGAATGAATTAAGTTTAAGAACATATTTTCTGGGGTACACAGGTCCAAGCCACCACAGTGACCAAAATTCCTCTATTTGTTTTCTACACTATTATCTCAAAATTAAGATATGTGAAATAACTGAATTTAAAGTCATTAAGTAGTTTTGTGAGTATGAAGTCAGAGCAAATGTAGTCTGTTTTTCTTGCTATTTGATCCCATCAGTGTTAAAGTTTGGAGAATTTTTAAGAATTATTCTAGCTTTATTTTGGATTAAAAGTCATTGTAGTGTTGATCAGATATTGTATCTATTTACCTTAAACAGAGATGAGTAAATGCTGACAAGGTCTTAAACTCCATCTCCAATATTTCTTATAAATCAACAAAATCTTCTATCACTATAACACTTCCATATAATGGGCATGTTTTCAGACAGATCATTTTTCATTAATCACATTTAAACTGATTTTTTTTTTTTTTTTTTGAGTTACTGGAGCCAGGGATTGAACCATGGACCTTGTATGTGGGAAGCCAGCACTCAACTACTGAGCCATGTCAGTTCCCCTGAGTTGGTTTTTTCATTTGCTTGTTTGCTTTTTTTGTTTGTTTGTTTTTAGGAGGCACCAGGGACCAAATCTGGGACCTCTAATGTGGGAAGCAGGCACTCAACAGTTTGAGCTACATCTGCCACATCTGCTCCTTGATACCTTTCTTTTTACAGACCTACTTTAAGTTCCATGTGTGATTGAAGAAAGGACCCTAATCAAATTCAATCACAATTATAATTTATTTCATGGTTTTGTTATGATTCAGAAAGCTTTTTATAGGTGGCTACTTGCATACACTTTATGACAAATGTTTTTATTTTTAACAACTGTTATATTTTTTAGTTATGGGAGCAATTGCAGAAAACCCCACTTTAAAATGGCTTATCGAATAAGAGCATTTCTTTTTTCCCAACAAAGCTGAAGCAAGTACAGTTTCAGAAGTGGTTTATTCACTGGATCAATGACATCATAAGAATTTAGGTAAATACAACCTTTCAGCTCAACCAGCTTCAACATATAAGTGATGCTTTGCCTCATGGAGATAGAATAGCTATAGCCATTTATGGAATTATTGCAACATATCAATAGCCAGCCATGAAGAAAGGCTGTTCCCTTTTTAAGAGCAGGAACACCTTTCTCAAAATCCCTCCTAGCATATTTCCTCTTACATCTCAATGATAGGCTTGTGTATCCTCCATGTCTAATTCAATCACTAGCAAGGGAAATGGGATCAGAGTTGTTTTAGACAGACTAGTGAGTCTTTAAACTTTAATATGCATCAGAATCACCTGGAGCAATTGTAAAAACACAGATAGCTGGTTCTACTAAAAATTTTTCAAATTCAATATATCTTGGATGGTGTCAAGGAACTTATATTTTCATAAGTCCATGGGTGACACTGATGGTTCTGGTCATGAAACCACATTTTGAGGCCCACTGATTCCATGTATTCTAAAAGACTAATTATCTAAAAGACTATAAGCAAGTTCAAAAGTTCTCTTATAGGAACATGGAGTACCTTTTGCACCAGAACAATCAAATTCAGTGACTACTATGGTGACAAATCCACAAGTTTTAAGCTAAGGTATAGTAAAAGAAACTTAAAACAAATCTGACCCAAGATTGGCATTTATAGGGAAATATTTAAGTTATGAGAGATTATGGCAATTTACTGAATATAAATATTAAGAACATACATGATATTTTGAGCTTATGAGCAAGTTCAAATTTCAGTCCTTGTGAAACTTAGGAAATGTAAACAAAAATCAAATAGTTTAAAGCTTCAAGCATTTTCTATAGTTTACTAAAAGAGAATAATCTATTGCATACCAATTGTTTTGGAAAAAACATCTTAATGGATCATAGGTAGAATATTTGGGATCTTATTAAAATTTCAGAACAAGTTAGAAAAGAGAGGGAAGTATATAAACAAATTGAATTGAGCTGTGGAAATGGCTTTGGAATTGGGTAATGGGTAGAGACTGGAAGAATTGTGAGGTGCTTGATAGAAAAGGCCTCGATTGCTTTAAAAAGATTGCTAGTAGAAATGGATGCTAAATGTACTTCCAATGAGGCCTTAGAAGGAAATGATGAGTATGTAATTGGTACAGGAGGAAAGATAATTCTTGTTTTAAGATGGCAGAGAACTTGGCAAAACTGAGCTTTGATTTCATCTACAGGCAGAACATGAAAGAGATAAACTTGGATATTTAGCTGAGGAGATTTAAAAGCTAAATGTGGAAAGTGTAACCTTGTTTCTCTTTGCAGCTTTGCAGCTTATAGTAAATGTGAGAGGAAAGCTGAGAACTGAACTACTGGTACCGGACACAAAGAAATAAGAAATTGATAGTTTGGAAAATTCTGAGCTTGCAGACAGTGAGTTCCCAGAAAATAGTGCTCCATGTGAAGGCTTAACTGAACATGGAAGTGGTCAGCCATTTCAGTGGAAGTCAGGATTGGAAATTCAGTCATCCCAGGAAGGATCTGTGGAAAGCTCTTTTGTTTGATGGTTTGGACCACTGTGTACTCCATGCAAAACAGACAAGTTTTTTGTGTGTGAAATTTATAGGAACAGAACTATTGCCAGACACTAAAAGGGACAGAAAAGGGACAAATTAAAGGAGACATCTTCCCTTTAAGAGCAAAACCAAGGAATCTGAGGTCTCAACCAAAACTTCTTTGTCTGAGAGAGTGAGCCCACCCACATGTGTGGAAAGGGTGAGTCTGATCCAGTGCTTGGAATGGGCTGGCCTTCCACCTCCTTGTTTAGGAAGAGTGCTGCCCCCACTGTCTGGAGAGGGTGGAGACTGTGTCCTGAGGAAATGGGAAAACAACATATCAAAACCTATGAGATGCAGTAAAGACAGTGCTGAGAGGAAAATTTATAGGCCTAACTGCTTACAGTAAAGAAGTAGAAAGAGCTAAAGCAATGATCTAACTGCAAACCTGAAGTAACTAGAGAAAGAGCAACAAACTAAACCCAAAGCAAGCTGAAGGGAAAAAAAAAACAAAGATTAGAGCAGAAATAAATGAAATTGAGAATAAAAAAGAATTGAGTGCATTAACAAAAGCAAAAGTTGGTTCTGCAGAAAGATCAATAAAACTGAAAAACTGTTAGCTAAACCAAAAATAAAGACAGAGGGTGCAAACAAATAAAACAGAAATGAGAGAGGGAACATTACTACTGACCCAACAGAAATACGAAGATCATAAGCAGATACATGATCATCTGTCTGCCAATAAATTAGACGACCTATATTAAATGAACAAATTCCCAGAAAAACACAAACAACCTATACTGACTCTAGGAGAAATAAAATATCTCGATAAATTACAAGTAAAGAGATTAAATTAGTAAGCAAATACCTCCCAACAAAGACAAGCCCATGACCAGAAGGCCTCACAAGTGAATTCTGCCAAATATTCAAAGAAGAATTTTATCAACCTTTCCCAAACTCTTCCAAAAGATTGAAGGGTAAGGAACACTACCTAATTAATTCCGTAAGACCATCACCCTCAACTAAAGCCAGATAAAATTACTACAAGGAAAGAAAATTAAAGAGCAATTTTTCTTATGAATATAGATGAAAAACTCCTCACCAAAATTCTAACAAGGAAAAAAACATATGATTGTCTCAATTGATGCAGAATACATCATCCCTTTTAAATAAAAAATATTTAATAATCTAGGAATAGAAGGAAACTACCTCGACATGATTAAGGGCATATGCAAAAAAAAAAAAAACCCACGGTTAATATCAGACTCAATAGTGAAAAACTGAAAGCTTTCCATCTAATATGTGGGACAATACAAGGATGCCCACTGTCACTGCTCTTATTTAACATTGTTAGAAGTACTTGCTTGGGCACTTTAGCAAGAAAGAGATATAAAAGGTATCCAAGGAAAGGAGGAAGTAAAAATTTCACTATTTGCAGTTGAGATTATCCTATACATAGAAAGCCCTAGGAAATCTACAACAAAGTTTGTAGAACTGATAAACAAGTTCAGTAAAGTGGCTGGATATAAGAACAACATGCAAAAATCAGTAGCACTTCTATACACCAATAATGAGGAATCTGAGGAGGGAATCAATAAAAAAAAATTCCATTTACAATAGCAACTAAAAGAATCAAATAACTATGAATAAACTTAACTAAAGATGTAAAGACTTGTACACAGAAAATTACACAACATTGTTAAAGGAAATCAAAGGAGACCTAAATACATGGAAGAATATTCCACGTTCATGGATTGGAAGACTAAATATCATTAATAGGTCTGTCTTACCCAAACTGACTTACAGATTTAATGCAATCCCAAAAGAAATTACAACAGTATTTTTAATGAATTGGAAAAGCTAATTATGAAATTTATTTGGAAGGGCAAAGGTCCCTGAATAGACAAAAACATATTGAAAAAGAAAAATGAAATTGGAGGAACAATGCTACCTGACTTTAAAGCATACTACAAAGCTACACTGGTCAAAACTGCATGGTATTGGCACAAAGATAGACGTATTGACCAATGGAACTGAATTGAGAGTTCTGATATAGATCCTCATATATACGGTCAACTGAGCCCACTCAACTGGGACAGAATGTCCTTGTCAACAAATGGTGCTGGGAGAACTGGATATATATATCCTAAAGAATGATAGAGGATCATCATATCACACCCTATACAAAAATTAACACAATGGGAAGCGGCTGTGGCTCAATCAGTGGGGCTCCCGTTTGCCATGTGGGGGGCCCCGGGTTCGGTTCCCGGGGCCTCCTGGTGGGGGCGGGCCCGCCCACGCGGCGTGGTTGGCTGGCCCGGCGAGCACAGGCAGCAAGGGGGAGATAAATGAATAAATAAATAAAAATCTTTAAAAAAAAAAAAAAAAATTAACACAAGATGGATCAAAGACCTAAATATAAGAGCCAAGACCATAAAGCTCCTAGAAGATAATGTAGGCAAGCATTTATGGGACCTTGTAGTAGAAAATGGTTTCATAAATTTTAGATTCAAAGCACAAAAAACAAAAATAAAATAGATTAATGGGACCACATCCTCAAAATTAAAAGCTTTTGTGCTTCAAAGGAGTTTGTCAAGAAAGTGAAAAGGCAGCCTACTCAATGGTAGAAAATATTTGGCAACCATCTGTCTGATAAGGGCCTAATATCCAGCATATATAAAGAACTTCTACATGTTGAAAATAAAGACAAACAACCAATTTTAAAAATGGACAAGAGTTTTGAATAGACACTTCTCCAAAGAAGAAATGTAAATGGCTAAAAAGCACATGGAAAGATGTTCAGCATCAATAACTATTAGGGAAAAACAAATTAAAACTGCAATGAGATATAGTCTTATATGCATTAGATTGGCGATTATTAAAAAAAAAAAAAAAAAAAACAAGAGAGAACTGCAAGTGTTGGAGAGGATGTGAAGGAAAGGGAACACTCACCCACTTCTGGTGGGAATGTAGAATGGTGCAGTCATTGTGGAGGACGTTTGGCATTTCCTCAGGAAGCTAACATAAGAACTGTTATATGATCCAACAATTCCACTTCTGGTTATACACCCAGAAGAATTGAAAGCAGGGACAGTTCTGAGAGGAGGGGCATTGGAATTGTTCTGCATGATCTTGCAATAATGGATACAGGCTATTTTAAATTTCATCAAATCCTATAAAACTATGCAGTGCAAAATGCAAACAGAGTTTTTATTTGGGTTGATTGTAAAGTTTTGGTAATGGATGGTGGTGATGGTAGCACAACATTGTGAGTGTAACTAACAGCACTGAATTATATATGTGCATATGGTTAAAAGGGGAAACTTTAGGTTGTATATATGTTACTAGAATAAAAATTAGAAAAAATCCAACACAAACATATATATAAATGTACTACATAAATTTTACATTCATATAGTACAATTATATAAATGTTATTTCATGAGTTGTAACAAACATACCACACTCATGCAAGGTATTAATAATAGGGTGATGTATGGGAACTCTGTGTTTTATGCATTTTATGCATGGTTTTTCTGTAAACCCAGAAGTTCTCTAATTTTAAAAGTTATTCTGCATAAAAAAGTAAACAAAAAATAGTATATACCATCCATTTCAGACATAATTCCATGTAGACTTCGCTACAATGGGCTGCAAAAGAATTACGTAAAGAACTTGTAAAATAGCAATGAGGAGCCAGCAAATTGCTCTAAGAAGGGAAGTAAAGAATGAATTAAGTAGAACATAAGAGGTAGCAGGAAGACTTGTAAAAGGAATATCTCAATAGTCCATGAGAAAGTTAATGAAAGTCTAAAGTTGAAGAGGAAGAGGCATTTTTAAAGACAAATCTATAATTTATATTAAACAGAAACGGATAGATATAATTGAGTGTGTGTGTGCGCGCGCGCACGTAAGGGAAAGCCAAAATAAGATATGGCCTTGAACTATGAACTCATAAAGTTCATAAAGAAGAAAACGGTTTAGAAAAATATATGATGAGTTAAACTAAATATATTGAAGATTTGAAGCTTGAGAAGCATTTTCAAGAGAGATTTGCATTGTTGGATCTGTGGAGGATGAGATCAAGACTTTGAAAGTGTCAGTCTATAGATGTTAGTGGAAAGGGTTGTAGTAAGGTAGTCCAGGATAATATACTGATTTTGGTGGCAGATGAGGATTGTGGTTAATAATACTAATATAAGAATGTTTCTCTATTTCAAGGTTATAAGAATATGGTGAGGGGATAAAAAGTGAATAGAGAGTGGTGAGCTGATGCTCAATCTGGGTAGACTCTACAAAAAGGTGGATAGGGGAGCCTTGGCAATGGATACAGGTGATGGTGGTTCAGCGATAAGAATGGGGTCAATGATCTGGGAGTGTGAGTATGAGCAGGGTTGGGGTGGTATGTTGAGCCATCCATAGAGCTGGGGGGAGGGCTGGAAGAAGGAACAGGTGAACTCTGGAGAGGTAGAGGACTGTGGTTGAGAATACAATTGTGGGAGTGTTCTTTTGGCAACCATGGCTGGGGAGGGTCACTGGTGCAGGGTTTTAGTTGTGGAGGAATGTGTGGGGAAGGGTGCACGTGGGGCATGCCTCTATGGAATATGAATGTATTCATGTGGTCATAGTGTGGTATCTCAGTGGGTGGAGAACCAGACAATAACCAGCAAAATATTAAATTGTCATCCTTGGGAGTCCTGCTATATTCTCTAATAGAGTGGCAAGAACCTCTAGAGTACATAGCCAATGCCTAATAAAAGAAAACAGACCAATATGTCAAGACCTTGATATTAATGCTTGCACTTATGAACCTTATTGTTGTAAAATTGAAATTTAGTCTAATAATATCTATTACCTAAGAGTTACCTCCTGAAAGTCTCCTTGTTACTCAAATGTGACCTCTCTCTAAGCCAAACCCAGCAAATAAACTATCTCCCTCCCAGCATGGGATATGAGTCCTGGGGATGAGCCTCCTTGGCACCAAGAGATTATTACCAAACACCAACTAGTGATGCATTTGGAAGAAGACCTTGACCAAAAGTGGGAAAAATTAAATACAATAGAGTTTTTTGTTTTTTTGTTTGTTTTTTTGTTTTTTTTTAAAGATTTTATTTATTTATTCATTTATCCCCCCCTTGCTGCAATAGAGTTTTTATAGCTAAGAGATTTCAGAGTGAATTGGGGGAAGCAGATGTAGCTCAAGCGATTGGGCTTCTGCCTACCATGGGAGGTCCCAGGTTTGGTTCCCAGTGCCTCCTGGAGAAGGTGAGCTGGCATGGTGGGCAGGCACAGCAAGCTGATGCAACAAGATGGCACAACAAAAGAGACACAAGAGGAAAGACAATGGGAGACACAACAAACCACGGAGATGAGGTGGCTCAGGTGATTGAGTGCTTCCACTTGGGAGGTCCCAGGTTTGGTGCCCAGTTCCTCCTAAAGAGAAGACAAGCAGACACAGAGAGAACACAGCAAATAGACACAGAAAGCAGACAAAGATCTCAAACAATGAGGGGGGGGCATAAATAAATAAAATAAACCTTAAAAAAAACAAAAATAACAAAGTGAGTTGGGATGTCATTCCAGAGGTTACATATATGCAGGTCTCAGGTGGATCTCACTAACTGCCACAGTAAACAAAGCCTCAAATAGGGGTGTGCTCATGGGCTATGGAGACATCTGGATGCTATAGGCAAGGCACACAACCCCAAGAAATCAGCACTCATGGGCCTTCCCTTAGAAATGATAACCTATTTTCCCACTGTAAAAGTTAGGCTCATTTATAATTTCCCTACCCAAGATTCTTCTACCCCTTTTATTTGAACCTATAATTAGCACTATGCTTATTAAATATATGTCCCAGAGACTTAAATCTTATGGCTGTTCATATACAAGTTGAGCCCTGACAGCAGAGTTGTAGGCAATGCCTACTCTCTAATTAACTGGACACACCCAGGACAACTAACAAAATGATGATGGTGGATGATGCCCACCCTAAAAAGCAAAGAGTATCTACAACTGCAAGCAAAACAGTTGCTTCCATCTGCCCCAGAAGGTCTAAGGCCCCTCTCAATTTGAAGCAGGGAAAACATCACCACCTAAAAAGCCTCAGGATTAAGGAATGAACAAATATAAGGGGGAAATGCAACCATAGACCAAAGTAGACTTTCTATAATTGTAATAATCAAAGAACTTGTAACATTGATATAAAGATAAAGTTAGTGGTTACCATAGGTTCTGAGGGGAAAGGGAGGGAAGAGTAGGTAGAACATAATACATTTTTAGGACATTGGAATTGATCTGCATGATTTTGCAATGACGGATACAGGCCATTATACATTTTGTCAAAACCAAAAAATTGTACGGTATAAAGTGTAATCCATAATATAAACTATTGACCATTGTTAATAACAATGCTTCAATATTTGTTCATCAATTGCAACAAATGTATCATGTTCATGTAAGATGTTATTAATAGGGGAAAATGTGAGAGTGGTAGGGGGTGGGGTATACGAGAATCATCTATATTTTCAATGTAGGTTTTCGGTAACTTAAAACTTCCTTAAAAATAAAGTGTAAACACAAAGAATATGGTGATACATGGGGAAAATACAACTAATGTAATTTATAGACTATATTTAACAATAATACGTAATATTTTGTAGCAAACACAAATACGGTATATCAGCGCTAAAATTAAAAAAAGAATATGGGATTTAGTTTTATGAGATGTGAACATGATCAAGTATTTTTTTTTTCAATTTCTTCATTAACAAGGAGACCTTGTTCATGTTATTTAGCTAATCTGTGCTCATTTATTCATCTTTCAGAACACAGGAGAAACAGTTGATTTTTTTTTTTTTTTTTTTTTTTTTTTTTTTAGGATTAAATAAGATAAATGTGCCTGGACAAGATTTTTTTAAAGTAATACTTTCATATATGTTAAACTGCCTTTTTCCTGTGATTTCATTTTTAAAGTTGAAATGAAGTTTTAAAAAATTTGTCCAGGAATTGTAAAATAAGAAAATAGACAAGAAGAGAATCCTAATCAATCAACACTTAAGGGACCTGTTGAGAAAAATAATTTAACAAAAGGGAACAGGAAAAAACTGATCAGAGAAGTGGGGAATATTAAAAGGGAAGACAGCAATTGCTTCAAAGAGAGCAGTCAAAAGTGAACAGGGGTCAAGTAAGACATGGACTGGATATACTCATTTCATTTGTTATTAGGAAATCAATGGTGGCCTTGGAAGAGAAAAAAAATGAAGCAGGTTAAAAAGGATCAAGAAATTAAGTTTTTTTAAAAGAGGGAGATAACAGTGTATAGTATGAAAAAATTATGGTGGGGATCATAAATATAAGGGACTATCACATATACAAAGGAAGCAGTATGTAGTGGGAAAGAAATAGATGAACATGAGGGTTATATTTACCTAGTTCAAATTCCCAGGAGCAAGGAAAATTGCTAACAGGTCCACATTATCAGAGCACTCGGGCATATATTTGAAAGTGTGTCAAATGGAAATAAAGAACTAGAACTGCTATGAAGATTTTGATAAGATCACTGAGTTACAGCTTTTCATGAGTAGAGTCTGAAACAACAGCAAAAGCAGGAAATACTGTGATATGGTTTAAAAGATCTTGTGAAATATTAATAGCCTTAGGAAAAGTGGCAGATGGGTTCAGGTTTCAAACTATAAAAGAGAGAGACAGAGTAAAATACAATTCTGGAAATGAAAAAATAGGACTGAGTGCCTGACAAATGATTTTGAGTTAGCGGTGGAGGAGTTTTAACTGACAGCTGAAAACATGTTGTTAATGGGTTCAAGAACTCTACAAAAGGTAATGTGTAGTTAGAAACAGTTCCAAGCATTCAGGATACTGACAAAGTAATGTCATTCTGTCATCAGGGGTAGAACAAGCAAGGGCACGGTCATGATAATTGTCCAAGAGCAAGAAGATATCAACAGGAGAAAGTAGAGGCAAACCTCAAAGGCCCAGAAGTAAAACTGAAGATGGAAAAATTGGACTTTTAACATGTGTTCAGTAAAATACAGGTAAGTGAGAATAGAAGGAGAGCAGACCAAGAAGAAGGTAAGACAGTAAAATGGAACTTCCAATGGAAATAATATTGGAATTCAGAGACTGGAGCAACAGAAAACTGAAATTAGATAATAACCCAGGAAAGACAGTGGGCCTGATTCAGAAAAAATAATTACAGTTCATAATTGTAAGTAGTAGCATTTAAAGAGGAATGGGGGGGAGAAACTAGGAAAATTAATGAAGGAAAAGAAATTATAAATTTCTGTGATTTTTTTACAAAAGTAAATTTAAAAAATGGAAGTAGCAAATAGCAGAGGGATATAAATAAATGAGTTCAAGAAAATAGCAAGTAAAATCACAAAAGATCCTACAGATTATGATCCAAAAGCAGGAGCATGTAAAGTATGTTAAATACAAAGAGTGCTATAAAACTGCCTACATGATTAAAGGAAGAATTGGAAAAACAAGGAGAATTAGTTGAAATTAAATCTATTGTTGTCCAGAACCACTGCAATTTAAATGCATAGGTGAATTTGGTTTCCTGGTATGGTGTCAGTTTTAGGAAGAATTGTAAATGAGTTACATAAAAATGGCAGTTTACTTTTAAAAATATATCATTGAGAATCAATGGAGATAATGCAAATGAAAGTGTTTTGATAGAGTGCTCTATATTTAAGGTTTTATTATTATTGTCTTTATCTTGCAATTCTAGTGCTGGTTTTCTGTCCTTATATCCCTGCTGATAGATAAGCAATTTAAATTCATTTTTCGGCTAAGTTGTCATTATCTTGTGTCTAATGCTCTACTAAATTCTAAATATATTTCACCAAAGTGCACACTTCTGTCAGCTCATCTACAATGTTATCAAGAAAATCCAACAATCAATTTTTCTAGCTTAATTTATTTTTTATTAAAAGAAAACAATTTAATTTTTGGTGCATTCTTTCTTAAGAACATGCTTGGCTAAATATCTTTGTTCTTATTTCAATGTGGAAAAAAAGAGAGACTACACCAAGGGAACTCTTTTAGTATGTTTAAAAACTTAAGGAACTGAAATGAAACAGTACCTTGTATTCTAAATTCCATTTCATAAATAAATTCCTACAAAAACAGAACTTTTTATATTTCCCAGGTCATATTGAAAGTGAAGAGCTGTGCACAGTGATGGAATGAAATAACAATTGACCCAGAAAAAACACTTGACAAAATCTAACAATTTATGCTAAATATTCTCAGTAAATTAGGAATATAGGGAATATCTTCAACTTGACAAAGAGCATCTACAAAAAGCCTTCAACCAACATAATATAAATGGTCAAAGACTGAATGATTTTTCCCTAAAATAGGGAATAAGGCAAAGATGTCTACTTTCACTACTCATTTTTTAACTTATTACTGGAAGTTCCAGTGTATACAATAAGAGGAGAAAAAGAAGCAAAGGCATTCAGATAGGAAAGGATGAAATAAATTGTTCTATTTGAAAATGAAATAATTGTCTACATAGAAAATCCGAAGAAATCTACAAAAATCTCAATAGAACTAATAAGTGAGTCTGGCAATGTTGCCAGACAAAGACACAAAAATCAATTGCACCTCTGTCCACTAAAAATGAAAATGTAGAAACTGAAATTAAAAACATAATACCATTTACAATTGCTCCAATATAATGAAATATTTAGGTATACATTTAACAAAACATGCCCAGGATTAGTGTTTTAAAAATTATGAAACGCTGATGAACAAAAAAAGACCTAAATAATTACAAAGAACTACGATGTTCATGAATTGGACGATTCACCAGAGTAAAGATGCCATTTTGTCACAAACTGATCTACACGTTTTTTTTTAAATCAATTTTATTGAAACATATTCATAAACCATGCAATTCATCTAAAGTGTACAATCAATGACATTTGGTATAATCACAAAGTGTGCATTAATCACTTCAATCAATATTAGAGCATTTTCATTACTCCAAAAAAAAGAAAAAATCAACAACACCAAAAAAAAACCAAACCAATGACCACAAAAAAACCTACCTCTTAATACTCACCTCAGAACCTCTCTCTCATTCCCCAGCCATATAAACCACTAATCTATTTCTGTCTCTGTAATTTATTTGCATTTACATTTTGCATAGATGGGGGCAAAAAATATATAGTACAGTATTTGTCTAGTTTCTTTCACTTAGCATGCTTCCTTTTTTTAACCATTGATGGAAGATTACTAATATATTAGTATACACTACTTTCTAATGTTTGTTTTGGTAGTATTTTTGCCCAAATATCACCCAAGTATTAACTTCTTGTAACATTAATGTACATATGTTCTGCATCAGAGAAAAACATTCTTATACATGCACTATAAGCCATATTCATTTTTCACAAGAAGTTTTGCTATCCTATATATTCCCATGTTTCATTTTTTAGCTTTCCTTCTAGTGATATACATGTACTTAGACTTTCCCTTTCAATCACTCTACATACCCATATGTTAGTGCTGCTCATTACAAAGCCTATGATGTACTTTCACCACTTTTATTCATTTCCAAACATTTACAATCAAGCTTTTTACAAATTCTGCACAGATTAAATCTTGGCTTTTCATTCTATAACCACATTCTATTCTCCGGAGACTTATAGTCTAGCTATTAACTCCAT
This sequence comes from Tolypeutes matacus, assembly GCA_026826555.1. NCBI lineage: Eukaryota > Metazoa > Chordata > Mammalia > Cingulata > Chlamyphoridae > Tolypeutes > Tolypeutes matacus. Next base: position 1,567,624 of record JAKSZT010054561.1, on the reverse strand, counting down.
AAGTGTACTCATTATATTTAGTTCATAATAGCAAAATCATATAATATTTATCCTTTTGTGTCTGGCTTGCTTCACTCAACACAATGTCCTCCAGGTTCATCCTGGTGATCATATGCTTCACAGCTTCATTTTTCTTACAGCTGAATAATATTCTATCATGTGTATATACAACAGTTTGTTTATCCATTCATCAGGTGATGAACACCTGGGTTGTTTCCACCTTTTGGCAATTGTGAATAATGTTGCTTTGAACATTGATGTGCAGATGTCTGTTCATGTACATGCTTTCAGATCTTTTGGGTATATACCTAGTAATGGTATTGCAGGGTCCAATGTCAAACCTATATCTAATTTCCTTAGGAACCCCCAAACCATCCTCCACAGCGGCTGTACCATTCTACATTTCCACCAACAGTCAATAGGCATTCCTATATCTCCACATCCTATCCAAAACGTGTAGTTCCAGCGTTTTTGTTTTTTTTTTAATACTGGCCATTCTAGTAGGTGTGAAATGATATCTCAATGTACCTTTGATTTGCATTTCCCTAATAGCCAATGATGTTGAACATGTTTTCATGTGTTTTTTCACCATGTGTATTTCTTCTTTAGAAAAATGTCTATTTGGGTATTTTGTCATTTTATAATGGGGTCATTTGTCCTTTTACTGTTGAGTTTGTAGGATCTCTTTATATATCATGGATATTAGACCCTTGTTGGATGGGTGATTTCCAAACATTTTCTCCCTTTGAGGAGGCTGACTTTTTACCCTCTTCACAAAGTCCTTTGAGGTGCAGATATGTTTAATTTTGAGGAAGTCCCATTTAGCTATTTTTTCTTTTATTGCTTATGCTTTGGGTGTAAGGTTTAAAAAAAAAAACCCCACCTACTAAAAGTTCTTGGAGATGTTTCAGTACATTATAAGCTAGGAGTTTTATGTTCCTGGCTTTTATGTTTAGGTCTTTGATCCATTTTGAGTTGATTCTTGTATAGAGAGTAAAATAGGGGTCCTCTCTCATTCTTTTGGTTATGGATATCCAGTTCTTCCAGCACCATTTGTTGAAAAGACTGTTCTGTCCCAGAAAAAGTGGACTTGGAGGCTTATCAAAAGTCAGTTGAACACAGAAGTAGGAGTCTATTTCCTAATTCTCAATTCAATTCCATTGATCAATGTGTCTATCTTTATTCCAATACCATGCTATTTGACCTATTTGACCACTGTGGCTTTATAATACATTTCAAAGATAGGAGGCATGAGTCCTCCAACCTCACTCTTCTGCCTTTTTTTAAATGTAGTATTTGTGTTTTTTTTTAAAGATACTTAGGTTACATAAAGGTTACATAAAAAAAAAAACAAATAGGGGATTCCCATATGCCCCACTCCCAACCCCTCCCACATTTTCCAACATTTACAACATCCTTCATTAGTGTGGTACATTTGTTACAGTTGGAGAACACATTTTGGAGCATTGCCACTAAGTGTGGATTATAGTTTGCATTGTAGTTTACATTCTCTCCCACAAAATTTTGTAAGTTATGACAAGTTATATAATAGCTTGTATCTGTCATTGCAATGTTATTCAGGAAAATTCCCAAGTCCCGAAAATGTCCCCACATTACACCTGTTTTTCCCTCTCCCTCACCTCAGAACCTCCAGTGGCCACTGCCTCCACATCAATGATAAAAGTTCTTCCATTGCTAGAATCACAAAAAGTCTATAGTAGAATACCAGTAAGCCTACTCTAGTCACTCATTCATTCCCCAATCCTGAGGATTCTGGAATGGTGATGCCCACTTGACCTCTGATTGAGAGGGGGCTTAGATACCATGGGGCAGCTGGATGGGAATATCTTGCTTGCAGTTGCAGACACTCTCTGTTCCTTGAGATGGTTGTTGTCCATCATCATCTCCTTGTTATTTGTCCTGGGTGAGTACAATGAGCTGTAGAGTAGGTGTTGCAACTCGATGAGATTCAAGGCCCAGCTGGCACATGAAGAGATCAAAGATTTAAGTATCTTGAACAAACACCTATAGACTCTAGCACTAACTATAGGTTCAAATAGATGTGGTAGAAGAGCCATGTGTAGGGAACCCACAACTGAGTCCAACTCTGTCCCACTGGGAAGCATAAGTTCCCAAGAAGGGCCCACTGGCAGGGCACCAAACTCCTGAGCTATCTGTCCTGACTATAGTGTCTGGATGTCTCTGCTATTTGAGGCAATATTTACTTTGGCAGTCAATGAGATCCTGCCGATACGTGCATAAGCATAACCTCTGGAATGACCTCCCAATTCACTTTGAAGTCTCTTAGCCAAATAAACTCATTTGTCTTTACCATTTCCCCCTTTTGGTCAACGTCTTTTTCCAGTTGCATTGTTAGTTGGTGCTTGGTAGTAATCCCTTTGTGCTAGGGAGGCTTATCCCTGGGAGTCATATCCCAGCCTGGGAGAAAGGTAATGCATTTATATGGTAAGTTTGGCTTAGAGAAAGGCCACATTTGAGCAACAAGGAGGCTCTCAGGAGGTAAGTCTTTGATATCCTATAATACTAGGCTAAGTTTCTATTGCAAAAGTAAAGGTTCGTAAGTACATTCATCAATATCAAGGGCCCATCAATATTCTTTCCTCCTTCACTAGTCACTGTGCCTGTACTCAGGGGATTCTTGCTGTCCTATTAGAGAATGTGGCAGAGCTCATTAGAGAAAATCATGCATACATAGGTACATGGGGAGCCACTTTTAGCAGGAAAACTTTAAACAATATTCACAATTATAGTAACATGACCTATATCAATGACAGGAAGTTTACAATGCCACAATAAGTTCAATCAGCTATCACTTATACCTGTATATTTGCATCTATTGGATCCTAACTGATTTAGAGTTTTACAGGCATTTTTAAAAACTTGGGCTTAAAAAATCTTTCCTAAAAAAACATGTAACAGCCAGGCTGTGAACTAGTACATCAAGCAGCATGTTCATGACAAGTGAAAAGTGCTGAGCATTGTAGTAAGTATATAAATGAGCTGGAGCTCCTGTTGAAGGCTGTGCAGTCAATCTCATTTTGAAATGAATGGGTTATCTTGATAATAGTTTTGTTTGTGTGTTTGGTACTCAACTGAATCCATTAGCATAAGTAAAACTTGCAGGTAGGTACTGCATCTCCTTTTCCTTAAACAGCCAAACATCTTGTTGATAAACTGGTTTTCAGAACTTAATTTACTCTAGTTAATCTATCAGCATCAAACTTAAATAGAACTCACAGGAAGGAGATGCAAAAAAGTGAAGACTTTGCTCATTTAACTTCAGTTAATATTCACTTATACAGGTAGTGCTCTATGATGTGTGTACGTGTGTGTATGACAGTGTGGGGAGAGAGGGGGTATGTAGAATTATATATAGACACTATATATAATGTAGTAAATGTTAGTTTATACATGTCTCCAAAGACACCTTCTTTCTCCACGCCTGTAAACTCTAAAACCTTCACAACTAATGTTAGTGGAAGGGAGTACTGAGTAATCTACAGCGTCTAAATACTTGTGCCTCTGCTGCACCTCCCCATTACCCTAGTGATATGCAGCCAAGTGGGGAAATCTATTTTCATGATGAATGATATATTCCATATCTCTGATGGAACAAAAAGAAAACAGGGAGCTAATTAACTTCTTGAAAGGAAAGTCAGCGCAATTAAGGCAATCCTAGCTAACATTCCTACGTATCCACAACAACCATAGGTACAGATGGTTTTGGTGTCACCAACTTTAAGAAAGGGAAATGAGTCTTAATAGCTTCAAACTATTTGGAGGAACTTAGTGGATAATTTGAGACAAAATGTTTTTAATTAGCTAATACTGACAATCTAAAATAATAATAATAATTAACAAAGCTGTACTGTCAGTGCCTTACCATTTCATGGGAAATTTTTATGCACCCCCCCCCTTTGGCTAATTGGATCATTTCCACATGAATGAAATACATGCTAAATTATTTACAGATAATTACATGGCTGTGCAGTTGTTAAAATATTAAGACACAGTTGTCCCAAAGGAAACATTGCAACAGACATAGGCACATCAAGAAATGAATAGCTGAGGGGGTAATGAAAAGGAGTTATGAGAAAAGCCCATAGAACCACAGAACTAGAGGCAGCATTATTAAAATTAATTCATTTTTCAAGATATTATAGGCATTTAAATTTTTTTCTTCTCCCCACCTTTCTCCTCTAAAATAATGGCTCAAGAAACAGCCACTTACATTTGCCTAATCTAAAATATTGTATCAGAAATTAGACTACAGAAGCATTTTAATTAGATTTATAAGCAATATTCCACTCCTGATGAGCACTCTGTCACCCATAACTATAGAAAGGAGGGGTGCTATTATCTATAGAATAACTGAAATGAGCCGGTTGTTTAATTATGTCATTATTAATATCTAAACAAAGTGCTGCAGATCACATTTGTGGACAGTGAAACTGAGTGTTTGCCTCTCGACTAATCCTGAATAGTAATATTAGGTACTGCACTCTTCAGGCCTTGTGAGCACTAATTAAACAAATTTTGCATCACTGGATCTTTAGTTAATAAGTCACTCAATGTCATTTTTGAGCTAAAGAAATTGTTCTTGAAGTCACAGATGAGACTTAAATAGCAGCAACCTCTCAATCTTGAAGTTATTACACAGACAAAATGAATTAAGTTTTGTGTCTGCAATCCTCCTCCCCTCCAAATCCTAAAAATAATTCTGTTTTTTTTTGTTTTGTTTTGTTTTTTTTTTTGTCTCTTGGCTTCACTGTATTCCTCTGTAATTCACAGGAGGTTCTTAGTGATCCAGCTTAGTTAAGGGATTTTTTTAATCTAGAGTCAATAGGATGGATAAAGGTACACAGCCCTCTAAGGACTTTTCATAAATATGGGTGGAAATGTATCCCTAAATTAAAAAATAAAAGACTAGAAAGAGAACCAAAGTGGAGAAAATGGGGGGGGGGGGGAAGCCTTAAACTCTGATTATTTAAGGGACTTTTTTTGGAGTGCTGGTTTATTTTAGTTTTAGATGTCATTAGTTACTAATTTGAGAATAAGTCTTGAAAAGAGATGCCTCAGAGAATCTGCAAGATGGTAAAGATACTAAGAAGTGGATGGGGAGAATTCATCTTAAGAAATGATCATGATAAATATAGATTACCAATAGGATTATTTTCGGTAAATTTTTTTAAGCCAATAAGCATTGGAATGGTTTTTATGTACTTTGGGGCCCAGTACTTAGGATCCCAAGCTGTCACTTTATCACTACCATTTCTATTTTGCCTAGGAATAGAAAGTTGAATGCTTTCTTAGCATGTAAAGGCTCTTCTCAACTTGCTTTGAAATTGTGAAGGCATCTATCTCCTTCCTTCCTCTACCCCCATACCTATCACTGGAGATCACAAATCTTGAATAAACCCTTCTCCAATAAAATGAATCAGGGCTCCTTGAAGAAATAGCTGATTCTGAGACTGGACCAGGAAAGATACATGATGAGCCTGGAGCATCTTATAGTGCCAGAAAGTTAAAAAGAATTCAAATGGAAATATCACTCATGCGCGCACACACACACACACACACACACTCTGATGGAGGTATGTCAACAAGAAATAGGATCCAAATAAAATAGCTCCCATAGCCAAAGCGGGCATAATTTGTGTAGCAAAATAAAGTATTAATGAAATTTTACCCAAAGTATATAAAATAAATATTCTTGAGTCCACACTGATATAAACAATTGATTGACTAAATTAATAAACATAGAAGAAGAAACAAATCTCCCATGCACAACAATTCCAAACATTTTGATATTATAATGTACAGGCTGAAGTTTTTTACATAGGACTACACATTTATTATCTCAAAGTGGACTTGATATTATCTTAAAGTCATTGAAAAACATTGTGGTTTTCCCAACTCTTCACCCAAGAGGAAGGGAAGAGTCTCAGGAGAAGGATTGAAGGGGCATTAAAGTTATTTGCATCCCACCAAGTCCAGCTCATTTAGTAAGCCACTTGCATACCTTTTTTACAAAGGTTATAAAATATTTCTGCTTTCTAACAGCTTCTGTTTTCCAGATATTGAAAACTCTTAAGGAAAGCACCATAAAAGTCTCAATGACCAAATTTGGAATAATTTGAGTGATAAAATAATGGTAATAATGGTAATAATGGATTAAAACTCATAATAGGAAATAAATATACATTAGTCCATACTCATATAAAACTGTAACTCCAGTCTAATGATGAGAAAAACCATCAGACAAACCCAAACTGAGGAATATTCTACAAAGTGCCTTACCAGTATTCATCAAAACTGTCGTGGTCAAAAACAAAGACTGAAAAACTGTCACAGACCAGAGGAGACTAAGAAGACAAAATAACTAAATTTAAGGTAATATCCTTGGTTGGATTTTGAAAAAGTAAAAGGGTGTTAATGGGAAAACTGGTGAAATCTGAATTAAGTCTAGAGTTTGGTTAATAGTAGTGTACCAGTGCAGTAATATAAAATAATAACATTAGGGGAAATTAGACCTAGTAACAGGTATCTTTGCAACTTTTTTAAAAATTGAAATTTACTCCTATAGCTATACATGCATGTATATGTATATGTGTATGTGTATGTGTATGTGTATGTATATGTATATCAGAGATCCTATAGCTATACATGCATGTATATGTGTATGTGTATGTGTATGTGTATGTGTATGTGTATGTGTATGTATATGTATATAAGAGATTCGAGAGATATATGTTAGAGATCTATATATATATTTATACGTATTTGGCTAATGAGTATATGGGTAATTTTTATTCTGTAATGACAATTTGGAGAACCTTTTATGTAGCATCAATGTGTTGGAGTAATTAATGACATGATATAAATATATTTTACCTGTAATATTCTAGATTAGTGCTGCTTAGTAGGATTTTCTGAGATGATGAAAATATTCTATATCAGGGCTGTTCAATATAGAACCCACTATCCACCTGGACTACTGGACACTTGAAGTGTGACTAAGACGACTGAGAAACTGAATTTAATTTAATTTTATGTTAATGTAAGTGTAATAGTCACATATGGCTCATCATTACTATATTGCATAAACTGTCAACTGGCCTGTAGACTCAAAACAAAGAAACAGAATCATTATTAATTTTATGTATTTAATGATAAGTCATATCTTATGCAAACACCTATTATATCTAAGAAATAGAAATAATAGCATTACTTTGAAATATGCACTCACTTGTGCTAAAGATAATAAACAATTATGGTTGTTAGCCAATGTGCATTTGAAATTTAGGTAGTGGTGAATGCAAACAGGTGAATTTGATGTATAGATAGGCTGTACCTGTTTTTTTCGAATCATAGGCAGCCTGCATTTCCCTTCTTCTGTGCTTATAGATGAGATGTGTTGCTTTGGGCTCCTATGTTCTCTGTTTTCTTTTATACAGCCTGATGTGACCTGATGATATTTGACATGCTTGTCACTTTTTGTTAAAAATAAGTATGAATGGGCAAATATCCATGTAACTAGGATGTTTTCCCATTACTAGTTCCTGGCAGGTATTAATCTAACAGCACAGCCCTACATGGAAGAAACAAACAAACAAAAAGCATCAGCATTAAGAAGGCTCTAATGCCTCAACAAAAAAAGAGTTAAAAGATTAAGTTCAAAGCTTCTGTTGTTTTGCCACTCCATGTTCTCTGAAATGTTATATAATAACTATCTCCAAAGCAAACAATCGGATATGTATGTGGTTTGAGATGAGAAATAGGTAGCAGAAACAAATGAACTAACCACCAGGATTTGTTTTTTGTGCAAAACATATCTAGGGAAGAGATAGAGATATAGTGCAGACAGTGTATGATATAAGATCAGAATTGTTTCTTAAGAGAATGCTTTTCATACTTGTCCAGGAGGCATTATACTTTAAGCCATGTTCTTAGTGATGCAGAAAATTTCTATTTATAATGCCATATGAATTCCACCTTCCACTATTATGAAAATGAGGAGTAACAGAAAGATACTCCATTTTCTTTCTGTCATTCTCCAAAATATTAAGTTAATAATATGAAAAAGTGTTTATCTAAATGGCTATCTTTTAAAAGTCAATGCAAGGCAAGAAACAGTGCAATGCAATTTGATTTAATTTATATGTGGTTGACAAAGATAACATATGGTTGAAAGAATGTATTTCAGCAAGTAAGAGTAAAACTAGAAATCATTTCAAGGAGGCAGAATATTCTAGATTTACCTTTAACTGTCACAGATAAAAAGGATTAATTAACGAAGTCTGCACTCCATAGATAAAGGATTCCACTGGTACTCTGTTAATTTTCTTGAAAGAGAAAGATAGTCCAGGCTGAATTTCCTCTTCAGCTTGAAATGGATTCCAGCTCTTCCTTTCTTTGTACCAGAAGAGAAAAAAGCCGAATAGTAAAACTAAATATTAATCATAAGCAGTGAATCAATAGCATTCTTAAATTTTTTTCTAAATATGCAATGCCTACATAAAGTCATGCATCTCATATACTTTATAAGAAATTGTCTAGAATCTTGAAAAAATTATAAGAATCTGAAATCTATCATATTTCATATAATTTATCATACTACAGAACATTAACATTACATAGTACTGCATTAATCAAATTAGATTCAATGTACATGATGAAGGAATCTGATCTCTCATATTATTTATTCATTGTATTTATGTTTGGAAACAATACAAAATTTCTATTTATTTTAAATGTCTTTTCTATACTATGTAAAACAATTTTAATGATATCTCAGAGGTAGGTAGAGCATACATAGGGAATAAAATCATTATATTCATTAATGGAAATAACATTACTTTGGAAAGATTCACAACAAAGAGTCTTACAGATGTTATGAAAATGTCAAAATCCACAAAGATTAGTATCAGTCTACAGTTAAATTTGAGGTTTGACAAACAAATGAAAGTTCACTTCAAATAGTCATTAGGGTTAGTGTTTCAAATATTAAGCTATTATTAAAGGTATAAGTAAATTACTTTTTAAAAAAGCGAAATTTTTTCCTTCACAACGCATGGAAAACATTTCTGCAGTGTAAATGCAGACATGGACACCACCTCCACAGACAATTTCTCAGGATTATATATATTTTTTTATTTGGTGGCTGCCTATTGGATAATGAGAATAGGGAAAATGGCTAAGAAACTAACAATAAAAGGAAATAGGGAAGAAATATAGTGAATGAGATTTTAAAACTCCAAAATAGGGTAAAAGCATAACTGCAGGTAGAAGAGAACAGAAGGAACACAACTCAGTCTGACCATACAATTTGTCATCCAAACTGAGACCATTTACAGGTTTAGAAGAGGCTAACTATGCTGAAACAACTGACATAAACTATGACTACCCTAGCCACATGCAAATTTCAAGAATATTAGAGCAAGGAAAGCTGAATCACTGAAAAATAGAAACTGGCTGATTTTCACCAGCAATCTGATACTCAGAGTGTCTTGGAAGGAGAAAGGTCTTTCTTCTTTCCATTGATTGTGAAGCTTACTAATTAAGCTTACTAATTAATGGATAGAGCTAAAATGAACAATATTTAAAACCTTGCTAACTAGTGTAATTGGTGGAGGTACAGGTGTTATGAAAATGTCAAAGTCCACAGAGATTAGCAGCAATCTACCAATTAGATTTGAGATTTGACAATCAAATGAAGTTTCGCTTCAAATACTATTGTAAGTTTTACATATTAAGCTATTATTAAAGATACAAGGAAATTACTTTTTAACACAAACGATGCACAGAAAACACATAGCAGGTAAGATGCCACAAACAATGGGACAGGTGAAGAAATCTGGTTTTGTTATAAAAGCAAAAACAGCAACAGCTGTTTGTTGAGTGCCAGCTATCTCCTGGGTGCTATACTATCACACAGTTGAAGGAAACAAGTTCAGAAATGTCAAGTACCTTTGCCAAAGTCACATAGGTGACATCCTTATCTTGGTCTATATGACATCACCCTTTCCCCTTTACTACAATGGCTCTCTTTCCACACATTTAATAATGTTTATCTCTGTGACATGATCTGAACTTAATTCTCTGTAAGAGATTGTTTTAATCCCTCATTTGTAATGTAAAGCACAGACTGGTGTGGGATATGTGAGACCAGTCTGAGGTCAACAAAAGCACAAAGGCTCAGCGATTTTCTCTCAAAGGGCCAGACCAGGATTTCCTGTCTGACTATCTATGAATCAATTTCTGAACACATACCTGTAGGTTGTATGCATCATGCACCTTGAACACTTAGTACTGCCATGTACATTTCTTTGGTAGTTATATCAAAAGATGCATGTGGAATATTGTTCCATGGGTTGGTTCTTAAGTATTATGATTCAAATTTTTTATTCATAGTATTTATATGTACTTGCTTTTTCCACTTTTGCCACTCTGATTCTTTGTTGTACCCACTCCAATCAGGTCTGTTCCCTCCCCCACTCTACTGAAACTTTGATGAATCTAATCATTAATGCTTAGTCCCATGTTTACCTGCTCTAATAGGAACAAATGACAGTTTATGATTCTGTCCTGCCTGAATCCTCCCTTCATTTGTGGATCTTTCTCCCTCTCCTTTGCTTGTTCCTTCTCATCTCCTCAACAGTAAATGTTGGCTTACGTTGGGGCTCATTTTGTTGTTATTTTTGTTGCTGTTTTAAACACTTAATTTTAAATACTTTCAAACATACAGAAGAGTTACAAAAGTAACACAAACCTCATACAGAGAATTCCAACATATCCCTATTACCTAGATCCAGCAATTTTAAAATTTTGCCACACTTGTTGAATCATTCATTCTCCCTCCCTCTCGCTCTCCCTCCTCTCTCTCTCTTGCTCTCTCTGTGGCTCTGGCTCTCCTGCTCTTGCTCTCATCACCTTCTCTCAGTTTCTATATATCTTCCTATTGATCTATTAATTAATCAATTTCTGAACACATACATATAAGGTGTATACATCACGCTCCTTGAATACTTAATACTGCTTGTACATTTCCTAAGAACAAGAATATTCACTTATGTAGCCATCTTAAGTATAGTTATCAAGTTCAAGAAATTTAGTGTTGATATAAAACTTAAAGAATAAATTCCAGTTTTTTTCATGTGTCCCATGAATGTCTCTTTGAGTCTTTTCTCCTCCCTTGCTAGATTCAATCCAGGATTTTTTAAGGCATTTAATTGTAATTGTCTTTTTATTTGCTCTTTCTTTCTTTTTTCAAATTGAAACATAAACTTTTCCATATCAACCACACTCAAGCACACCATTCAGTGAGATTAATCACTTTCACAATATTGCAGTACTCTCACAACCTTCCATTACTAAAACTTACCCATCTCCCCAAAAAGAAACCCTATATCCATTATGCATTAACTACCCATTCCCCCCCACTTCCACACCTGCCAAATTATACTCTAATTTATGTCTCTATGCATTTGCATATTCTCTATTTTTTGTTTGTTTGTTTTTTTGTGGTTACCATGGTGCTTAAATTTGACATCTTAAGTCTATAAAAACCTTGTTTGTTCTGGTACCAACCAAACTTCAGTAGTATACACAAATTATGTTCCTATAGCCCTCTGTCCCCCACATTTAAGTAGTTTGTATCACAAATTACATATTTATACATTATGAGCCACAAACCATTGATTTATCATTACATTTTATGCATTTGCCTTTTCCTGTAGGAAGTAAAAAAGTGGAGCCACAAACCAAAAATACTGTAATACTGGCATTTATATATAACCATATTGTTACTCTCACCAGAGATCTTTAATTCTTCATGTGACTTCAATCAATTGTCTATTGTCCTTTCCTTTCAACCTGCAGAACTTTCTTTAGCTTGGCATGCAGCACTGGTCTAGTGGTGACTAACTCCTCAGTTTTTGTTTAGCTGGGAATGTCTTCATTTCACCCTCATTTTTTTTTTCACTTTTTTTTTTTTTATGGGTAAAAATAAAAATTCTCACAATACCTCATTTTTGAAAGAAAGTTTTGCCAGATATAGAATTCCTGATTGGCAACTTTTTGCTTTCAGCACATTAAATATGTCATCCCGCTGCCTTCTTGCCTTCATGATTTCCTATGAGAAATCACTTAAAAGCTTACTGAGGCTCCCTTTAAGTGACAGTTTACTTCTCTCTTGTGGCATTCAGAATTCTCTTTATCTTTGGAATTCAACAGTTTGATAATAATATGCTGGAGTGTGGCTCTCTTTGGGTTTATCTTGTTTTGAGTTCATTGAGCATCTTGAATGTGTATATGCATGTCTTTCATTAAATCTAGGAGCTATCCAGCCATCATTTTTTTGCATATTCTCTCTACCTATTTATCTCTTTTCCTTCTGAGTCTTCCAAATTGAGTATATTGGTACACTCAGGCTCTGTTTGCTTTACTTTATTCTCTCTTCCTTCTGCTCCTCAGACTAAATGAGGATGTGCTATCTTTTAAGTTCTCTATTTCTTTTTACTGCCAGATCCAATCTACTGTTGAAATCCCCTGGGAAATTTTTATTTCTTTTACTGTGGTCTTCAGCTCTGTTTCATAATTTCCAACTCTCTATTGATATTCTCTTTTTGTTCATATATCATTTTTTTATCTCCTTTAGTTCTTTGCCCATGTTTATCTCTGGCTCTTTAAATATATTTAGGGCCATTTTTTCTAAAGTCTTTGGTATGTTCCAGATCTGGTCTTCCTTATTGATGGTTTCTAATGTTTTAATCTTCTCCTTTGCCTGGAACAACTTTTCCTGTATCTTTGTAATGTTTGTAAACTTTTGCTGGAACCTGGACATTTGGATATTTTAAAGTGTTGTCACTGAAATTTAGACTCCTCTGAGACATGCTTCTTAAGCTTGTATACGGCTAGTGTTATAGCAGAGGTTTTCTTGAATGTCAGGAGCCAAAAGCAAAAAAATAAAATAAAATAAAATAAAACAGGAAAACAAAAAGGATTAAAAAAAAAAAAGAAAGAAAGAAAAGAAAACACCTTTGCCAGTCTTTGCAGATTGACATACACAAGTGCTCTCCTTCAGAGCTTATCCATATAATGAATTTCAAGAATAGCTCCAGGCTAAAGCATAGAGGCCTTCCTGATCCTTTTCTGTGGATACTTCTGATCTTGGGCATGTGTGTGTGTGGCCCTAGTAATTTCCCTGTTTACACAGTTACAAATGTTCCCTCTTTCCTAGGTAGCAGTTGCTTCAGGGTCCCAGGCACTGCACTGCATGTCTCACAACCAACAATCCCTATCCTAGGCAGCATGACTTGACTGTTTTCCTACAGTGTTCTGTGAGTTGTGTGAACTGCCTTCTACATACTGGGCAAATTCTGGGCCACTAAGTCCCTCAGGCCACCACCAAACATATTGGGTAAGGCATGCATGCTCCCAGTATGTGCATAATGGTTACTCTGTTCCTCGGAACTAGAGCCAGGAATCCATATTGGGAGCATAGGCGGCTCTGGGCCAAGCTGGTGATGGGTGGGAGAAGGACCAGCCTAGGCACCACAAGATCCTACTACTTTTAAGTAGCCTTGTTCTTCACTTGGTGCTCACACTATTACTACAGTCTTTTAACTTTTTCTGGAGCTTTGAGAAAAATGTGTTCTGCCAATTCTTCCTGGATGTTCAAAGCCCGTGTGAGCAGATGGAGCCCTGAAGCGTCTCATTCTGCCATCTTCATTAGGGCAGTGTGAGACTAGGGCTCATTCTTTGGTCCTTTTTCCTCTCCACTCATACCATTGGTTATCACATTTAATAATATATAACATATATATGAAATTTACTCCCAAATTTATATCTCCTGCCTGGATCTCTCCTCTGAACATCAGGGTTGTACATCACTTAGATGTTTAATAGGTACTTCAGATTTAATGTATCTAAAAACAAGCTCCTAATATACATCCCTTATCCCCGGGCCCCCCCCCCCAAAAAAAAATAAAAATAAAAAATCTTACTGTTCCCAAAGTCTTGCTCCCAAACAGTCTCCTCCATCTCAGGAAATGACAACTCCACACAGGTTGCTCCACAGACCTTAGACTGCTTTTTTACTCTCATATTAAACACCTGATCCATAAGCAAATACTGCTTCAAGTGATATCAAATATACAGCCACATGCCCCCAACACGACTACTACTATCATATGTTCTCTATTAACTCACTGCAAGAATAACTGGTCTCTCTGCCTCAACACTTTTTCCAGAACTACATATACTTCATTCCCTTAAAGAGTAATCCTTCTTTACAGTTTGCTGTTACACCTCTGCTCAAAATTTCCAGGGACATTCCAACTCCAAATTCCAAAGTCCTCATGATGGCTTGCAAGTACTTAAATAATTGAGCTCCTTGTTCTCTGATCTCCTCTTCTGCCATTCTTTCTTTTGCCCATCTATTTCAACCACATGGGCCTCCTTGCTGCTCCTTGAGCATAGCAAACATACTCCAAACTCAGCCTTATTCTTTGCTGTTCCTTCTCCTTAGAATGATCTTCCAGATATCCTCCATGGTTTGCTTTATCACTACCTTAAATCTCAGAAAAATGTGACTTTATCAGTAAGACCTTCCTTGATTACAATTCTTAAAACATTATCAACCATTCTCTATCCACCTTCTCTGCTCTATTTGTGTGTGGGGGGGTACTGAATTACTTTATTTGAAGGAATGGTAAAAATGAAAGAACTTGGTGGATATTGATACAACTTACAGAAAAGGTAAAGATAAACCCAACAAACATGCACTGCTGTGGTGACCATGGAAGTCACCCTGTGGCTCTGGGGAAGCCAGCATAAGGCTTGGCTCTCCTCATCACTGTTTCCCAGAGAGTGCTAGTCAAAGAGACTCTGCCAAGCCAGAATCCAGGCCCCCCATCTTGTGCAAGTTGGTTATGTGGTCAATCAATTATTTGATGGACTTCTCCTGCTCATTCAGGTAATGGGTCTCAATGAAATCACACGAGTGTGGGTCAATTTTGTCAGTGGCTAGTTTGTGCAGTTCCAGTAAGTGACTGATTCAGTTTTTCCAATGGAACGCACACCTCATTGCATTTCTGCCCGCTCTCCCAGTCGTCTCACTCTGGTTTCTTGATTTCCTGAAGGAAGATTCAGCCGCCTTGTTGGTTCTGCATGAGTTTCTCAGCATGTTCCTTCTCATGAGATTGATGGCAAAGTTTTTCAAGGCCACATCACCACAGCCAAAGTAGTAAGACAATGATAGGTAGATATAAGAGGCATGGAGCTCCAGGATGATGTGGTGGTTGATGGCTGCCTCTGAGTCCTGGTTGTAGTTCTGGCGCACCTGCAAAGGGGGCATGGTAGTCATGGTGGGCAATTGAGGAGAGGCAGCAGCAGCTGAGCCACGCTGAGGGCTTCTGCGAGTGGCTGGCGGACAGAGTGAGCATGGGATACAAGCAGTGTTGAAGCAGGAAACCTCGACGACTCTGCAGAGATGTCACTGCTCTATTTTTTAAATACAGTTTATCAGATATATATATTTTTTTCTTTTTTACTGTCTGTTTTCCCAAATAAAACATTTAAGTACTGTAAAGACAAACATTTGTGTCACTCTGTGATGGTTTGTCTTATATGTCTTTTTGGCTAGGCCAGAGTACCCAGTCATTTAATCTAACAACTGAAATAGGTGGTGCTGTGAAGCTATTTTATAGTCATGATTACATTTATAATCAGTTGGTTTTAAGTAAAAAAGATGACCTTCAAAGATGTGGGTGGACCTTATCCCATTAGTTGGAGGACTTAAGAGCAAAAGTTAAGTATTCCTAGCGAAGACGAAATTCTACCTCAAGACTGCAGCATCTAATCCTGAGTTTCCAGCCTGCTGGCCTGTCCTACAAATTTCTGGCTTGCTGAGTCTTACAATTACTTGAGAAAATTTCTTAAAATAAATCATATATGTACACATATATATACATATATATGATTTGCACACACACAATAGTGGTTCTGTTTCTCTGGAGAACTCTGACTGAAATTATACTTTTTATTTATCACTCTATCCTCAGTTCCTCCAACAAAGCCTAGCACAACATAGGTACTCAATAAAAATAATTACCTGATGAATAAATAAATGATATGTGAATAGCACTTATAATCATTTGATGGCAATTTTGTTTATCTAGGATATTCAATCCATACCTCCTGTGGTCTCTTCAGCTATATAACTTTTTAAACGTCTACACAGAATCTAATGTGCAGGAGCATGTCTGTCTGTGGTACTTCAAATTCAATTGAGTCAGCAAACATTTTTTATGCTCCTACTATATGAAATCACCCTGTTATGTATTCTGGATATAAAAATATAATGAATACACATCCTTAGTTTCAAGGAGTTTATAGACCCAGTAACAAGATTAGGGAACATAATTCTTCATAGGAACCAAGCTTGTATAGTGCAGATAGTATCTTAGTCAGATGCTAGCCTTCAGAGGGACATTTGTGGGTATGTTTCGAGAAAGACATACCTAAAATGTACTTATTGAAACCTGTGGTTACAACTTCAAAGACTGTGGAATCCAACATGCAAAAAAATGAATGAAGTAAAAAAAAAAATAGTAATTTTTAAACTGCTTAGATGTGAAATTAAGCATAATGATTCCCAGGTTATATTGCTTTTAAAGCACATTTCAGACTAAAAAAAATAGGAAGAAAACAACATCCAGGCACCATATATAGCATGACCCAAGGACAATCAACTTATGATTTCAGATCTAAAGTAACTATAACATAGCTATGTTTTTCATCTTTGTTGTTAATCCTCATTTGTTGGCCAATATTCTATATGTAATCCAGAAAAAAACATATGCACAAACACCAAAAATATGTCAATTTTATCTAGTTCTAGCATGGGAAAAACAGAATGCTGATTCTAGACAATGAAGTCTCATTGTTAAAGAAGAAATACTCCTGTTGTGGGGCAATATACTTTGTCTAGTTGCCTTATCGCGAGGTAAATGAAGAAGGCAGGAAGGGGAAGAAGAAGGAAAAAACTTTGATAAAATTCCAGTCCCTTTGTTCTCAATCTCAAGGCTCCACAAATGACAATAAATGGGCTTGAGGTTCTCAAGTATTAATAATAATTACCTTTAAAATCATTTTCATTCAACAAATATTTTGGGGTACTTGCTACATGCAAGGCACTGTATTCAACTCTGGGATATATGGTGAGCATAGTCCTTGAAGTCATGTAGCCACACTGAAACAGATATTCTCTTTAGGAAGACAGGTCAAATCCTGAATGCTAAAGGAAGACCTGCATTTTTGAGCCAAATATTGCTTTTCCTATGAAAATAAATTGGCATCTGATTTATCAAATATTAACTGGTTGTAAAATTTTTAGTGTGAACTGATTACATGCAGTCAGATTAATTCTAGAAAAAAAAATTTTTTTAATTGTATTTAAAGGACAATGTAAATCTCTTGAGGGAAACTGGCCTGTGATGTTCACACCCAAGCGCTGTCACCATATGAAGCCTTGTGCAGAGCAGCTTTAGGTTTCCCATGTTCTGTCTTCCTCTCAAATGCAGCATGTGATAAATATTTAAAAATTATTGCAAGCACTTGTAGAAAGGAGTTGGTATTTTTGGTTGATTGTGCAGTCTGGAAAAGGTTAGCATCTGGACTGGAATGGTCTGCACTGGATTTGAAATTTAGAGAGAGGGTCAATATAATTTCCAGGTTGTGTAAAAGCATAAAAATAATGTGCTGCCACACATGGGTATGGTGCTGAAAAGGGAATGACATGGTTGAGCACAGATTATGTGTGGAAGCTGATTGGATGAGGGGATTGAGCCTACACTCTGCAAGCCTCAAATGCCATTTAGGAGAATTATATAGATAATGGTGAACTAAATAAAGGTGTCTGATGGAGAGTGGTAATAGTAGGGAGAATAATTTGTGTGAGCAAGAGCTTAAATACAGAAAGATCAATTAAGAGAACAGACTAATTCTCTGAAAGCCATTTTGTTAAAGGACACTTTTCTGGCAGAAAGAGGTACAGTTTGCCAAGTGTCCAATTCACTTAATGACCAAATCAATGAATGATCATTTCACCAAATTACTTTACCCAGCAAAAAACTGGATTTTAATGATGAGTTATAAAATCTGAAACAATGGAAGGTTTCAGCAAGCTTTGCAAACTGTTTTACTCAAAAGATTTGTTTTTGCTATACTCATTTTGCCCTACCTAATCTTTTTTATTTTTATTTTTTTAGATACCAGAGCAGGGATTGAACACAGGACCTTATATGTGGGAAGGTGGCACTGAGCCATGTTGGATACCCTGAGTTGGTTTTTTCATTTGTTTGCTTGTAGTTTGCTTTTTTATTTTTAGGAGGCACCAGGAACCAAACTTGGGACTTCCAATGTGGGAAGCAGGTGCTTATTTGCTTGAGCCACATCTACTCCCCTACCCTACATTTTCTTTTTTTTTTTTTTTTTTAATTTTTAATTTTTATTTTTAAAGAAGCTTTAGATTACATAAATGTTATATAAAATATATAGGGGATTCCCAAATGCCCCACACCTCCTGCCTTCCACACATTCCCACATTGACTACATCCTTCATTAGTGTGGTACATTTGGTACAATTGAACAAATATTGAAGCATTTCTACTACCTGTAGACTATAGTTTACATTATAGTTTATACTCTGTCCTGCACAATTTTGTACATTATAGCAAAATATATAATGGCCTGTATCCGTCATTGCAATGCCATGCAGGGCAATTCCAGTGTCTTGAAAATGCTCCCATATTACATATATTCTTCCCTCTCCCTCGCCTCAGAACCTCTGATGACCACTGCCTTTATCAATGATGAAAGTTCTTCCATTGCTAGAATAATGATAAGTCTATAACAGAGTTATAACAAGTCTACTTTAGTCCATTGTTCATTCCCCAATCTTGAGGATTTGGGGATGTTATGCCCACTCTGTTTCTGACTGAGAGAGGGCTTAGGTCTATGGGACAAATGGATGTGACTATCTTGCTTGCAGTTACAGACACTCTGTTCCCAGGGATGGGCATTGTCCATCATCATCTCCTTGGTATTTGTCCTGGGTGAGTCCAATGAACTGGAAAGCAAGTGTTGCAACTGTGCTAAGATTCAGGCCTCAACTGGCACAGGAACAGAACAAAGATTAAGTCTCTGGGACACATATTTAACAAAGTATAGTACTAATTATAGGTTCAAATAAAAGGGGCAGAAGAGCTCTGTGTAGGGAAACTATAAATGAATCTAACTGTTACATTGGGTAGCATATATTCCAAGGTAAGGCCCACTGGCAGGGTGTCAAATTCTTGAGATTGTCTACCCTGCCTATATTGTCTAGATGTCTCTAAAGCCCTCAGGAGCCCCACTGTTTGAGGCACTGTTTACTATGGCAGTCAATGAGATCCTGCTGAGACATGCATAAGTGTAACCTCTGTAATAACTTCCCGACTTGCTTTGAAATCTCTGAGCCATAAAAATTTATTTGTATTTAATATTTGCCCTTTTGGTCAAGGTCTTTTTCCGGATGCATTGCTAGTTGGTCCTTGGTAATAATCCCTTGGTGCCAAGAAGGCTCATCCCTGGGAGTCATGTCCCATGCCAGAGGGAAGGTAGTACATCTATATGCTGAGCTTGGCTTAGAGAGAGGCCACATTTGAGCAACAAGGAGGATTTCAGGAGGTAACTCTTAGGTAATATATAATACTAGACTAACTTCCCATTTCACAAGAAAGGTTCATAAGTATAACCATCAATATCAAGGGCCTGGTGTAATGTTCTATCTTCCTTCACTAGGCACTGCCCTTGTACTCAGGGATTCTTGCCATTCTATTAGAGAATGTAGCAGGACTTCCTAGGATAGAAATTCAATATTCTTTCTTTTATTGTGTGGGTATCCACCCAGTGAGACAATGCCCCATTAACACCTGAACATATTCATATGCCTTAGAGGCATGCCCCAGGTGAATCTCTCCCCACACATCCTCCCTTCACTGACACCCATCACCAGTGATCCACCCCTGCCACAGTTGTTACACTCACTATAATCCAAAACCTCTCCAAACATGAAGCCAACAAAATAACCAAATAAAATTAATAAAATGAAATAATAGTTTTTTAAATAACAAATAAAATATTTAAAAATGTTTAAAAATTGAAATAATATTAAAAAATTTTAGACATTGTCTGTCATCACTGTATGATCTGTTGTCTTATATGTACAGTGACAAATTCTTCCTTTTAGTCCCCCAGTGTCTTATTTCTTCCATTTTATCTTCATAGAAGCTTTAGATTTTAGAAAAGTCATATAGAAAATATAGGGGATTTCCATATGCCCCACATCCTTCCCCTTTTCCACTCTCCCCTGTTAAAAATATTTTACATGTTGATTGTACATTTGTTACAGTTGATGTAGAAATATTGAAGCACTGCTATAGCCATGGTCAATGGTTTACATTATGGTTTACATTTTCGGCCATACACTTTTATAGGTTTTGACAAAATTTAAAATGCCTGTATCCATTATTGCAAGATCATGCAGAACAATTCTAATGTATTAAAAATGCCCTATGTTCCATTTATTCTTCCCTCCCCTGTCCCCCTCTCAACCTATGATAACCACTAAGTTTCAATTTTTGAAGACTAATATTCATAGTTACTTGCAATAATATTGAGGGCTTGACATATTCATCTGTTTTATTTTGTTAGGCACTGCCTATGTTCTCGAGGGATTCTTGTCCCTCTAATTGAGAACATAGCAAGACTTCCCAGGATGGGAGTTTAATATTTTCTTGTTTATTGTGTGGGTCTCCACCCATTGAGATAACACCATATTTGCCAAAAGAACATTCCCAATATTGTAGTTTTAACCACAGACCTGAAAATCCCCAGAGTTCACCTGATTCTTCCTCCTGCCCTCCCCTCAGTTCCATGGGTAATCCAACCTAACCCACACACACACCCAACTCCCCCTCACAGACCAGCACCGCAGATCCTAATCACATCCCTGCACCTCTCTCAAGCCAATCCACTGCCCAAACACATCCTTCCACATAGATTTTGCCCATATGGGCATCAGCTCACCACCCTCTACTCCCTTTCTGTCTCTTGTAAACCTATCTTCCAGACTCTAGCTCTGTGAGTCTGCTCAATTTGCTTAAGTCTTATCACTGAGGTCATGTAATAATTGTCCCTCAGTGCCTGGCTTTCTTGGCTCAACATAAGGTCCTCAAGATTCATCCATGTTATCCCTGTGTTAATACTGCATTCCTTCTTACAGCTGAGTAATATTCTATTGTGTGTATATACCAGAATTTGCTTATCCATTCATCTGTTGATGGACATTTGGGTTGTTTCCAACTTTCTGCAATAGTGAATAATGCTGCTATGAACATTGGTGTGCATATATCTGTTTGTATCCCTGATTTCAATTCTTCTGGGTATATACTCAGCCGTGGGAGTGCTGGGTCATATGGCAGTTCTATAGTTAGCTTTCTGAGGAACTGCCATAGTGTCCTCCACAATGGCTGCACCATTCTACAATCCCACCAGCAGTGGATAAGGGTTCCCTTTCCTCCACAGCCTCTCCAACACTTGTAGTCCTCTGTTTTTCAATAGCCCCCAGTCTAATGGGTGTAGGGTGATATCACATTGTAAATTTGATTTGCATTTCCCTGACAGGTAGTGATGTTGAGCATCATTTCAATGTGCATTTTAGCTATTTGTATTTCTTCTGTGGAGAAGTGTCTATTCAAATCTCTTGCCCATTTTTTAAATGAGTTGTCTTTTTATTTTCAAGATGTAGGATTTCTTCATATATGCTGGATCTTAGGTCCTTATCAGTTAAATGGTTACCAAATATTTTCTCCCATTGTGTAGGCTCCTCTTTTTCAGTTTCTTGACAAACTCCTTTTTAGTGAGAAAGTTTTTAATTTTGAGGAGGCCCCATGTATCTATTTATTTTCTTTTGTTGTTCATGTGGTATAGCTTATGAAACCATCTCCTACTACAAGATCTCATAAACGCCTCCCTACATTATCTTCTAGGAGCTTTACTTTTTATAATACAGATTTTCAGATGGACCAATCAAATGTATTTTTCATGTGTTCCCTGTTTCAGGAACTCAATACATCATACTATTCAGTGGCATATACATAAAATGATAGATTTTTAAAATTTAAATAAAATTTAATAACTATTTTCATTTCCTCTATTTTTGTAGTTTTGACAGGCTACAAACAAAAGTTATGTGTGCATGTTAATTTTCATATGATTCTATTAACTTTCTCAATGATTGAAATTCTTTAACCCTGGGAATTATATTCCAACTTAGACACATAGTTCATATAATCTAATATAGAATCAATTCACAAAATAGAGAATGCAATAAGTTGCACTTAAGAGAATGCTGCTCATTTTCATTAAAAATGTTGAACATTAAATAAGTGTTCAGTCTCTGAATTCTGAAACATGCTTAGAACTGATTCACTGATTTGAACGCACATAGATTAAAGAGAAGTTGAAACATTGGGGCACTGTATTGAAATTTTTTTGGAAGTGAAGCAACCCAGAAATTGCTTATTTTCTTATTTTTTGAGATGCATGTAATGTTTGAAATTTAAAATACTAGTATTTCTTGTTCCTAAAAGTCATAAATCCAAAGAATATAAACTATATAATAATTTGTGGCAATGAAATTGTAAAAATAAAATGCAAATTTCAAAAGAAATTTTGAAACTGTTGTTACGTGCTCAAATGCTGTTGAAGCAGCCCATGTTAAAAATAAAGGAATATAAACATCCAAAGTACATTAAAAAAACAATTTTTGGTAAATTATAAATTGTTAATTAGAGAATTGATCATTATTGTAAGATCACAACTTGAGTATTTTTAAAAAGTACAAGAAAATTTAATAGGCTCTTGAATTATGTCTGAAGCAATCAAAATGGTTTCTAGAACATCTATTAACAGTACCTGGTATATTTATTGGAGACAGTGGTTGAAGAAGAGTTAAAATTTTTATTCCTAGGTGACTGAAAGTGCACAGTTAACTTTATCTAGGGTTTAAAGCACAGGAGGAAATTATTTTTTTTCTGGGAAGAAAACAAGGAATTAAGTGAATGTGGAGTGTGACACATTAGAAGAACATAGTGAGATGCCCATCAAACAATGAAAATGTTGGGTCCTACAATTCAGGATAAAATCATCAGAATATGTGTTGGCATGCTAGCTTCTGTTCTTGGATGTCTGAGTGACCAAGGTTTCATGGAGTAGCCAAGACCTTGTTTTCTATTATCGTAACTTACCAAACCCAAGCTCTTAATGTAAGGTTGTATCAGGCATACCTCCTAGTAAAGTTACAGATGTGTGAAAAAAACATTTGCTAATAAAACATTTCTTCCCCCAAGGGAAAAAAAGTCATTAGAATAATTGGGAAAAGGAGAATGAAGCTATCAACATTTATTAAATATGTACAATTGGGAAGCGGCTGTGGCTCAATCAGTAGGGCTCCCGTTTACCATATGGGAGGCCCCGGGTTTGGTTCCCGGGGCCTCCTGGTGACTGGTGAAGGCAAGCCCACCCGCGCGGCGTGGTTAGCTGACCCAGCGAGCACAAGCAGCAAGGGGGGGATAAATGAATAAATAAATAAAATCTTAAAAAAAATAAATAAATAAATAAATAAATATGTACAATGCACCATGTACTTAGGCAAGTATTTTAAATATATTTTATCATTTAATATTAATGATAACATTATGAAATAATTACTGCTATTCTCAATTTATCAATGAGTCAAGTGGGGCTAAGAAAAAGTTCAAGTAAATTGTTACTGTCATAAAGGTAATTTTGATAGATTATATTATTACCAATTTTATGTTTCCTTCCCAGCAGGAGAATTATATAGCACTGCCCCTTGCCATATGATTTGCAGTGCCACCATGAGGTAATAAGGAAGGAGTATAATTCCTCAGATCATTAATATCATGCATATCCATATAGATTACTCTAGACAAGTTATGCATGTTATATCTGATAAGAAGCTTCAAGAACTATCACATAGATTTGGCATTGTCCTTTTCCCTTTGCCAGGAGATAGGGCTTGCTCCTTCAAAGAAGACATTTGAAACAGAGCTGACTACAGCTGATATGCAATATACACAAGGAAATAAAACCTTTGTGACATAACCCACCGAGTTTGGGGACTGTTTGTTCTACACCATAATTTAGCGAAAACTGAATAATACAAAGTAATTAGAGGAGCTTAGCTTCAAACTATATCTATACAGCTTTAAAGCCCATGAATACTCTCCCAGAATCCACTCTTAAGATATGATATATAAAGCTATAAGTGGATGATATAATTCAAAATTGAGTTTAAATGTCCAAGGAAAAGTCTTGGGAAATCCCCCATATAAGGAATACAAAAATTATAAGGAGACTAAAAAAGAAAAAGAAGAATAAATCATTTTTAAAATGCAATTAGCAGAATAGTCACTATAGAAAGGAATTTCAAGAAGGAAGAAATGATCTATAATAATAAATATTGAAGAAAAATGGAAAAGGATGATAAGAAAAAAAATACTAAGAAGAGGTTTCTGGTTTAGAAATCAGATTATTCATCATCTTTGTCAAGGCTTATATGTATCATGTGAGCACACACTAAAATTTCAAGGTAAGGTAGAGGTTCCTAACCTGGGTACTAGAACATACTAGTATGGGATCCATGGATTATGTGAATCTGAATCACTGAGTATATTAGTTTTCTATTGCTGCCATAACAAATTACAACAAGGTTATCAGATTAAAACAACACAAAATTATTATCTTCCTGTTTCTGTGGGTCAGAAGTCTGATACAGGTTTCCCTGGTTAAAATCAAGATATCAGCAGGGTGGCTTGCTTATTGGAGGTTGTCTGGAAAAATATGTTTCCAAGATCATTCAGGCTGTTGGCCAAATTCAGTTCCTTGCAATTTTAGGACTGAGGTCTCTGTTTCCTTGATGGCTTTCAGGAACAGCTGGCTTACCTCCTAGAGACCTTCTCCAGTTCTTCCACAAGACCCCCTACATCTCAGAACCAGCAATGGTTTAGAGGCCTTTTCATACTCATCCTTGGCATCTTTTTGACTTTCCCTTTTTCTCATCTCTTCTGCTTTCTTCCTCTACCACATCTCTCTTACTGGCTCTTCAACTTTCCTCTTCTACTTTTAAGGGCTCATGATTACATTGGGATCATGGCAACAATCCAGGATAATATCTTCATTTTAAGGTCAACTGATTAGTAACCTTACTTCCATATGCAAAGTCTCTTCACAGCAGCACCTAGATTGGTGTTTAAATAAACAAAAGAGGGAAGTGGATGTGTCTCAAGTTGTTGGGCATCCGTCTACCATATAGGGGGACCCAGGTTCAATCCCCAGGAATTCCTGGTAAGAAAAAAGGTGAGCAGGTGAGCCACACAGCAAGATGATGATGCAACAGAAGAGAGACGCAGAGGAGAATCAAGGCAAGATTCGCCAGAAACCAGGAACTGAGGTGGCACAAGTGACAGGGTGCCTCTCTCCCACATCAGAGGTCCCTAGGATCAAATCCCTGTGAAGCCTGGAGGAGAAAAATGAGAAAAGAAGGCAAGAAACAGACACAGATGATCACCCAGCAAATGGACACAGCCAGCCAGTGGGGTGGGGGCCCATAGAACTGTACACCAAAAAGAAAAAACAAAGTCAATTAAGAATAAATAAATAAACAAACAAACAAACAAAAGACAGGAATGGGGAGATGGGCGAAGATCTTTAGAATTCTGTATGCTACACTAAGGAAGCTAGTTAAAAATGTGAACTCCTAAGATGTCTCCTCCAAAGTTCTTTGTACAAAGCTCTAGGATAAGACATTGGTCAATATTTTATTAAGTCCTCTAAGTCATTCTTTTACAGAATAAAACTAGAAAACTGCTCTGGAGGGTCCATAATCAGATTCATTATCTAATTCTCTGACATTTTATTTTAAAAATTGTCATCATGTGCATTTTTCTAAGATTCATTTGCCTAAATTTTAGGAGACTAGAAGGACTCTGGGACATAGAATGTTTAAGAACAATTAATTTAAGGAATGAGTGAATATGTAAAGGATGCAACAGAGTAGCCTATCCTTGACAAATTTAACCAAAGAAAAAGGGTGGGATACTATTTCGGGAAAGAAGTACAAATGAGGGAATATTTTTAGGATACATATGAAATGAGCTGAGCACATAGAAAAGAAATCATGGATGAGAACATTCAAAGGCAGGATGGGGACAGCTAAAGAAGCAAATTACTTTCAGCAATGGAATAAAGAGGTTAGTTGGAAACTTTAACCTTGTAATAGAAGAGAGATTTTTTTTCTCTAAGAAGAAAGAGAAATAGAATAAATAAGATGCAGAAAACGTTAAGATGAATGACTTCTGTCCTAGTTTGCCAGCCCAGCTATCATAACTATCACAAACTGGTTTGGGCTTACATAACAAGAATTTATTGGCCCATGGTTCCAAAGACCAGAAGTCCAAATCATGGTATTGCCAAGACCATGCTTTCTTATAGAGCCTGCATCATTCCCAGTGCTGTCTGACAGCAATCCTTGTGGTTCCTTGATTTATATCTCTGGTCTGCTCACATGACAATGTCCCCTCCATTCTCACTTCTTTCAAATTCTCTTTATAAAGCCAGATTAAACCCACCCTCATTAAATAGGGCCACACTTTACCTAAAAATAATTCAAAAGGTATTATCTGCAATGGGTTCCTCCTATCAGGGAAGCAGATAAAGATTAAAAACATGTATTTGTTTGAGTATATAATTCAACCAACCACAACTTGTATCACCTCAATTAAGTAGAAGTCATATCATCTACTCTTGTAGCAATTACAGTGCTTGAATGTTATGGGATGGATTTAGGAAAGAAACAAAGATATAAGAAAATAAAACAGGGATTAGACAAATATAATTTTAAAAAATTATATATTTTTAAAATTCTGCCTAACATGAGCTTAACACTAATTATTTTATAAATAAGATCAAAATTTACTTTTTATTTTAAAATTCTGTCTTGTGGTCACAGAGTTCAAGTGGCTAGAGTACTCAAAAGTCAAATATTTTTATATCATTGCTGAATTGGCAATTTAGTTTATACTTAATAGGATACCAACTGTGCTGAGATGCAAGAGGCCTGTATATAATCCCAAATTTATTATTAATTTTGTTAAGTACCTTCAGGCAAATGATTTAATCTCATTCTGCCTCAGCTTTCTCATTAGCCAATTGGAAATAATATTTATGTGTCCCATGTAACCTACAGGGCAACTTTGTGAAGAAAATAAGATAGGAGAAATATAAGGTATTTTCTGAAGCTGAAAGATAAATAAACCACATCATAAAAATGTATTGGTTTGGTGTTTCTTCATTAATAGTAAAAGAATCCAATACACTACTTTCATAATGGATAGAACATCTAGACAGAAGATCAATAAGGAAATAGAAGACTAGAATAACAGAAGACTAGAATTCACCCAACAACAACAGAATACACATTTTTCTCAAGTGCACATGGATAATTCTCCAGGATACACCATTTCTTAGGTCAGAAAACAAGTCTCAATAAATTCAAAATTATTGAAATCACACAATGTATCTTCTCCAATCACAGTAAAAAAAACCTAAAAATCAATAACAGAAGAAGAAATTTTTAAAATTCACAAATATGTGGAAATTAAAAAACATAATTTAAACAACCGAAGGGTTAAATTGGAAAACTCAACGGAAATTAGGAAATAGCTTGAGGCAAATGAAAATGAAAATGCAACATACCAAAACTTATGGGATGCAGCAGAAGTAGAGCAGAGAGGGAAATTTACAGCTCTAAATGCTTATATTAAAAAGAAGAAAGATTTCAAATCAGAGAACCAGCCTCAAAACAGGAAGAACTGGAAAAATAAAGCAAACTAATTTCAAAGCAAGTAGAAGGGAAAAAAGCAAAGATCAGAGAAGAGACAAATGAAATAGAGAACAAAAAAACAATAGAGAAAATCTACAAAGCCAAAAGGTGGTTCTTTGAAAAGATCAATGTAATTGAAAATCTTTCAGCTAGACTAAGTAAAAAAGAGAGAGGACACAAATAACTAAAATTAGAAATCAAGGGGGAGATATTATTATCAACTCCACTAAAATAAAAAGGGCTATAAGAGGATACTATGAATAACTTATGTCAATAAATAAGACACTCTAGATAAAATGGACGAATTACCAGGAACACTACAAACTACCTACGCTGACTCAAAAAGAAATAGAAGATATCAACAAATCAATTATTTATAAAGAGATTGAATCCATAATCAAAAACTTCCCAACACAGAAAAGCCCTGGACCAGATAGCTTCACAGGGTATTTTTGCCAACCACTAAAGAAGACTTAAAAACAATCCTGATCAAACGTTTCCAATTAATTAAAGAGGAACACTCAATTCTACAAAACTAACATCACTCACATACAAAAGTCAGATAAAGATACCACAAGAAAAGAAAATTACAGACCAATATCTTTTATGAATATTGATGCAAAAATCCTCAACAAAATACTAGCAAACTGAATCCAACAGCACATTTAAAAATTATACACCATGATCTAGTGGGATTTATCCATTGGTGTACAAAGGTGACTCAACATAAGAAGATCAATTAATGTAATTCATAATGTCAACAGAATGAAGGAAAAAAACCACATGATCATCTCAACTGATACAGAAAAGGCATTTGACAAAATCTGGCATCCCTTCTTCATAAAAACCCTTAGAAAAATAGGAATAGAATGAAATTTCCTGAACACAGTAAAAAGTATATATGAAAAATACACAGCTAACATCCTACTTAATGGTAAAAGACTGAAAGCTTTGCCTCTGAGATCAGAACAAGACAAGGATGCCCACTGTCACCACTGTTATTTAACGTTTTACTAGAAGTTCTTTCCAGAGCAATTAGGAAAGAAAAAGAAATAAAAGGCATCCAAATTGGAAAAGAAGAAGTTAAGCTTTCCCTATTTGCAGATAACATGATCCTATACAGAAAATCATGAAAAATCCACAAAAAAAAAAATCTCCTAGAGCTAATAAATGAATTCAGCAGAGTGGCAAGGTACGAAATAAATACCAAAAAGTCAATAGTGTTACTATGCACAAGCAATGAACACTCACAGGAGGAAAAAATCAGAAAAAATTTTTCATTTAAAATAGCAACAAAAAGAATTAAATATCCAGGAATAAATATAAATAGGATGTAAAGGACGGGTACACAGAAAACTACAAAACATTGCTGAAAGAAATCAGAAAAGATCTAAATAAATGGAAGGACATTCCATAGTCATGGACTGGAAAACTAACTATTGTTAAGATGTCAATTCTACCCAAAGCGATTTACAGATGCAAATTAATCCCAATAAAAATTCCAACAACCTTCTTTGCAGAAATGAAAAAGGCAATCATCAAATATATATGGAAG
Organism: Tolypeutes matacus; assembly: GCA_026826555.1. Lineage (NCBI taxonomy): Eukaryota > Metazoa > Chordata > Mammalia > Cingulata > Chlamyphoridae > Tolypeutes > Tolypeutes matacus. The sequence goes on along the minus strand of JAKSZT010054561.1, from coordinate 1,538,036 downwards.
GTAAGAGGACCCAAATGGCCAAATCCATCTTGAAAAAGAAAAATGAAATCAGAGGACTCACACTCCCAGTCTTAAAACTTATTACAAAGCCACAGTAATCAAAATAACATGGTAGGAGCCAATGTGGCTCAGTGATTTGAGAGTTGGCTTCCCACTAACGAGGTCCCAGGTTTAATCCTCTCAATCCCGGTAACTCAATAAATAAATAAATAAATAAATAAATAAATAGGTACTGGTACAAGGAAAGACATATAGATCAATGGCCTCCAACTGAGACCTCAGAAATCAATCTTCACATTTATGGGCAACTGATTTTTGACTAGGGGGCAAAGACCACTCAAATGGAAAAGAACAGTCTCTTCAACAAATGGTGCTAGGAAGTGTTTCCCCATTTGCAAAAGAAAGGAGGATTCCCTACCTCATAAACATAAACAAAAATCAACTCAAAATGAATCAAAGACCTAAACATAAGATTCAGAACTATAAAACTTCTAGAAGAAAATGTAGGGAAGCATCGTCAGGAATATGTGTTAGGCAATGGTTTCTTAGACTTTGCATCCAAAGCACAAGCAACAAAAGGAAAAAATAGATAAATGGGCCTCATCAAAATTAAGTTTTTGTTCCTCAAAGGAATTTATCATGACAGTAAAACAACAACCTACACAATGGGAGAAAATATTTGGAAACCACTATCTGAATTTATAAATAAATCATTCAACCTAACAACAAAAAGACAAGCAACCCAATTAAAAATTGGCAAAACATTTGAATAGACATCTCTCCAAAGAATATATAAAAATAGCCAAAAGCATGCATGGAAAGTTGCTTAGAGAAATGCAAATCAAAAACCACAATGAGATATCATTCACACCCAGTAGAATGGTCACTATTTTTTTTTTTAAATTGTAAGGGTTGGAGACGATGCAGAGAAATAGAAACACTCATTCATTGCTGGTGGGAATGTAAAATGATGCAGCTGCTGTGGAAGACTACTTGACAGTTCCTAAGAATGTTAAATATAAACTTACTATATGACCTGGCAATATCACTTGTAAGTATATACCCAAAAAAAGTGAAGGCTGGGACTCGAGCAGATATTTTCACACTGATGTGCATAGCAGCATTATTCACAATTGCCAAAAGATGAAAGCAGCCCAAGTGTGGTATATACTTACAATGGAATATTATTCAGCCCGAAAAAGGAATGGAGTCCTGATACATGCGACAACATGGATGAACATCCAAGACATCATGTTGAGTGAAATAAGCCAGACACAAAAGGATAAATTTTGTATGATCTCACAGACATGAAATAATTAAAATAAGCAAACTCACAGTCAGAATCTAGAATATAGGTTACCTGGGACTTGGTGAGGATAGGGAATAGGGAGTTAAGACTTAGAATGTACATAGTTCCTTATTGGATGGTGGTGATGGTAATACAATATTGTAAATGTAATTAACAGTACTGAAATATATATCTGAATGTGGTTTAAAAAGGGAAATGTTAGATAATATGTATGGTAATAAAATACTTTTTTTTAAAAAAAAATCCATGAAACTGCATTCCACAAGTAGTGAATCCTAAGTTAAACAAAGAACTATAGTTAATAGCACCATTATAAAAATGTGTGTTCATCAATTATAACACCCATGCAAGGTATTAATAATAGGGTGGTATATTGAAACCCTGTATTTTACGCATAATTGTTCTGTAAATCTACAACCTCTCTAATAAAAATTCAAAAATAAAAATAAATAATTTATTGGTAACTGTGAGGGACACCAGAAAATATGGTATTAATATAACTGCACAAATCTTCTTCCACTACTAATCAAACAGAAGCTTTTTCTTTGAACTGAGATAAAACTCTTTAAATTAAAAGAAAAAAAGTTCTATGCCTGTACTTCCTTTCTCAGCAATAAATTAGATTAAGTATTTTTAAATGTTCACCTACTCACTAAAAATACTGGATGAAATATGAAAAACATCCATCAATCTTTATAAATTGTTTGCCAATTGGCTTCACTCAAAGAAAGACTTTAACATTTAAAAATAAAAAGTTATGGGGACGGATGTGGCTCAAAAATTAAAAGTTATGATTGGTCTCACTTAAGAGAAAAGAAAATTTAAATACAAAAAAAAGAAAAACCCACAAAACAGCAAAATAGCAACAAAGAATCAGACTGCCCATTAACTATCATTAGGTTTATCCATTCAACCAAGAAAATAACCATTACAGAATCTTAAAAACAATAAACAAAAAGAACAGTTAACTATAATTATATTCATTTATTCCAAAATGAGGGAAAGCATGCATACAAAATATATTAGAAATATGGCCAAAATTGCACATAAAAATATTATAATTTAAATTCCTTATATCCACTCTTCATTTTACTGAAAATTATATACTTCCATTTGGTTTAGCGTGTATGAGTCATTTTGTGTTTGTTTAGCTTTGAAAAGGCCTATAATTCACATAATTCTTCTGTTATTGTTGTTTATCAGAAAAGTCAAAAGGAAAAATATATTATTCAAAGACTCAATAGATGAATAAAAAGCACATGATGAAATACTACAGACATTAAGTTAAAACATTATTAATATTATAGTTAAATGTCTTATTCTCAGAAATGGTGGTCAAAAATAATATCCTAAAACATCTGCCCCTCCAAGCTTCTTAAAAATTATACCTAAGCGATATTTGGTCACAAGCTTTGAGTTTTGATTGTATATCTCCATTTTACGATGCTGCTATTTCCCTGCAGAATTTTTCAATATACATATTCCATAGGTTATAGCATACTATGGAGCAAACAATTCTGCTGCACCGGGCATCCACTAAGGCCCAGAGAGAAACTGGGGTATAAATATGGGACCCCAGCAATGACCATACCTAGGAAAAGATTTAGCTAATGAAAATATAATAATAATAGAGCTCAATTTAGAAATGAAGAAAAGAGTATTTCCAATGAATTTTAGAGAACAAATTACAGAGTTAAGTCCATTTGAATTCAAGAAAAACCTTCCATTTTTATTTCAATGTAGTAAATAAACCTTGCCACTTCATATTCAAATCGTCTTCCTTCTGATCATTGTTTAATAACTTACAATACTGATAAATTTATAGCTTTACTCAAAATTTGAACAAGGGTTCAAGAAAGGGCAGTTGAAACGGGAGTCCAAGTTTTAGTCTCTCCTTTGTTTTCTGATCAAGTGACCTTGAACAACTTGATAAATCTTTCTAGGATTTTTAATCTTTATAATCATCTAGCCAAGGTAGCTACTTAGCATTTTTACAATTTTAAAATTCTATAATCTTAAATGTAAGCTCCTATTAATAATTTATAAAATAAAACTAATCTCTAAGATTTTATCCTAATTTTTAACTTTTATTATTGAAATTAATTCAGTATAGTCCTGTATATACAATTACTATACCTTTACATACCCTATCAGCTAATTTCCTAATATCGTTACTGGCACTCAGACTAAGCCCATTTCATGTCATAATTTATTTTATGAAATATAGAAGGCACATTTACTACCACAGTGATAAATGATTTTACCTAGTTAATGTCAATACTTTACAAAATGCTGAATAGATTTGGTAATCATTTAGAATATATTGAAATGCTCCATACATGCCAGATCAGGATATTTCATGAGTGGTTTTCCATTTAGGAATAATCCAAAATTTTAAGTGCAACAGGAATTTGGCACACACTCACATAATCTTGTCACAAATATATTGACACTAGATTTAAAGTAAGATCAGAAACTGTTCTGGGCAATGAGTTCATCAAAGTAAATACAGGAATGAGTAATATTTGCCCACTCTGTTTCCTTTGATCAGATATTTAGCCAAATTCTTTAACTGCAACATCCCTTTCCCCTCTCCATAATTTAAGGTCTACTCACATAAAAACTCTTTTTCAAAGTGTCTGCTAATCAATCTGTTTTCTCTTCACTTCTCCCACATATCATTGGAACCCTTGTTTTTGTGCTCATTTAACTATGTTTTACAATAGAGTGTGTTTTTTACATATAGATATCCTCCAATGCACTGCAAATTTCTTGAGTATCTTAAATCAGAAGTCAACAAACAAGGGCCCACAGGCCAGGTTCATCTAGTTGCCAATTTTTGTAAATAAAGTTTTATTGGAATATAGTCATGCTTATTTATTTCCATACTGTGTATGTGTGTTTTCACACAACAGCAGCATAGCTGAGAAGTTGCAGCAGACATTGTTGGCCTGCAAAGCCAAAAATATTTATCATTTGTACCTTTAAAGAAAAATTTTCCCATTCCCACTTTAAAGAACCTAACACAGTGCCTTGTATGGAATCAGAGCTCAACAGGTAAGTAATGAGTAATATGTTAGAAAGAGTAAAACACCGGAGAGATGGCAAGGCCTTCTGCAGATTTCCAGATCACTCTTTACCTCACTCCTCTCCATGTAGCTCCTTCCTTTCCTGTATTTTACCCTGAAAATTCTAATCACCTTGGAATTCCTCAGGGACACTGCAGGATTGTTTGAGTTCTGCTTCCCTGTGCTGCACACAAGAAACTCTCCAGTTGATAAACTGAGGCAATGATAGGGAACACCTCATAGAGATTATTGTCCCACACAACCAATTATCCAATATCCTAAAAACCATTGCTTCATATATTTTATCTGGTTTTTTACTTTTTAAGGTAACAGGACAAATTTGGTCTCTGTTACTCCCTCATGCCTAGAGAGGAAATAAATGTATTTCCTTTCTTAATGGTCCAGAACCATAGGATTTTAATTCCTGTAGATTTATAATACACTTCAATGTTTGAATGTACACATCCCTTTTATTCTATTTCTTCAAATCAACAATTTATTATTAGATCTATTAGGAAATTGAAGTCCCAGGGCAAACAACCATACTGAAAACTGGAGAGAAAGGCAGATACAGAGAATTACAGCTTATCAGGAGCAGAAACCAAGCCTGGAGCCAGTAAGAATATAGGGAGACTAAAAGCATAATTGGTTAATTGCTGGAGACTGAGTTTGGACTAACTTGAAAGATAAAAATTCCTGAAAGCCCAGCCTTAGAGAGGACCAAACACTTTCCACTTTCATGAGTTTTACCTCCAAGATCCTTATCAGATTCTGACTATGAAAATTGGAGGGAAAGTCTCCCCATGCTTGCCACAGTGGAGAAAGTAACCATTTTGAAATATTCTCAGAGCGTTCTGTTCTCCTAAAATAAAGACTTTCCCTCAAGGAATCTATTTTACTGGAGATTTACCAATATGGCTTTTAAGAAAGCCTAGGTGATATGGGGCAAGGGAAATAAATACACAAATCCAGCCCCCTCTAGCCTTTGATGTGAGGGCGAGAAATATGAAATTCCTGCCCCTCTAGACTTCCTGCCTTACCTACCAGGTAGGGGGAAAACAGCTAAGAAGCATTTATGAAGATTATCACCCAAGGTTATAGGCTCATTAAAAGAATGAGACCAATAATTACAGATTATATGATGTTTCCTTCTCTGCACATTTTACTACCACAGTAATGAGGGTCTTGAATAATAATAGGGATTAAAGCTGAAAACAACTGCAAGACTGAGACCTTATTTAAGAAAGAACGTCGAAGGAAACCCAAAGACAAAGGGAAGACAAAAACAAGGACACCAGAAGAAATTTTAGCCTCCAACACCTACAGCTACAACAAAGCATAAACACAGCCTAAATCTTAGGCAAAGAAAAAGAACTCCTTACAAGAAAGGTCTACTTACCTCAGTTCTTTTGCCCAACACATCATTTCTAGCTTTCAACAAAAAATGATAACACATACTGAAAGGCAAAAAAAATAGAAGACCTCAACAGACCAATTATAAATAAAGAGATTAAACCATTCATCAAAAACCTCCCAACAAAGAAAAGCCCAGGACTAGATGGCTTTGCAGATGAATTCTACCAATCATTCCAAGAAGATTTAATACCAATCCTGCTCAAACTCTTCCAAAAAGTTGAGGGGGGTGGGGAGCACAAACTAATTTAGTCTATGAAGCCAACATCACCCTAAAACTAAAGCCAGATAAAGATACTAAAAGAAAGAAACTCAATTTGGAAGGAAGAATCTTTTCAATAAATGGTGCTGGGAAAACTGGATCTCCATTTCCAAGAAAAAAAAAAAATAGGAGGGCCCTTACCTCACACTATATATGAAAATCAACCCAAAATGGGTCAAGAACTTAATGTAAGAGCTAGAACTATCAAACTCCTAGATAATTCATAAAGAATTATCTTCAGACACCTAGGCAATGGTTTCTTAGAATTTATACCCAAAGCACAAGCAACAAAAGAAAAAATAGATAAATGGAGCTTCATCAAATTAAAAAACACTTTTGTTCCTCATAGGAATTTATCATGAAAGTAAAAAGACAACTGACTCAATGGGATAAAATATTTGGAAACCACATATCCGATATAAGATTAATATCCAGTATATATGAAGAAAACCTTCAACTTAACTTAAAGACAAACAACCCATTAAAAACTGGACAAAAGACTTGAACAGACATCTCTCTAAAAAAGATATACAAATGACCAGAAAGCACATGAAAAGATGCTCAACATCATTTGTCATCCAGGAAATGCAAATCAAAACAAAAATGAAATACCATTTCACTCCCGGTAGAATGACTGCTATTTAAAAAATGGAAAATAGCGAGAGTTGGAGAGGATGTGGAGAAATAGGAACACTCATTCATTGCTGGTGGCAATGTGAAATGGTGTAGCTGCTGTGGAAGGCAGTTTATTGGTTTCACAGAAAGCTAAGTATAGAACCACCATATGACCAGCAATCCCACTACTAGGTATATACCCAAAGGAATTGAAAGCAGGAACTCAAACAGATATTTGCACACCAATGTTCATAGCGGCATTATCCACAATTACCAAAAGATGGAAGCCACCCAAATGAACATCAACAGATGAATGGATAAACATTCATTTATCCATGAATATTACTCAGCCGTAAAAAGGAATGAAGTCCTGATACATGCAACAACATGTATGAACCTTGAAGACATTATGCTGAGTGAAATAAGCCAGACACAAAAGGTCAAATAGCATATGATCTCACTGATATGAAATAATTAGAATAAGCAAACTCATAGAGTTAGAATCTAGAATATAGCTTACCAGGGGCTAGGTTGGAGGTAAGGAATCACGAGTTACTGCTTAATTAGAACAGAATGGCTATTTAGGTTGACTGTAAAGTTTTGGTGATGGTGGCACAATATTGTGAATAATTAGCAGCACTGAATTATATATGTGAAAGTGGTTAAAAGGTGAAGTTTTAGGCTGTATATATGTTACTAGAAAAAAAAATAGAAGGGCAAAACATAGGACTGTACAATACACTAAACCCTCGTGTAAACTATGGACTATAATTAATAGTACAATTATAAAACTGTTCTTTCATGACAAAATTTGTGGGATACAACAAAAGCAGTGCCTAGAGGAACATATAAAGCATTGAATGAATATATTAGAAAAGAAGAAAGATTTCAAATCAATATTATAAACTTTCACTTTAGGAAACTTGAACGAGAAAAGCAAATTAAACCCAAAGTAAATAGAAGAAAATAATAAAAATTAGAGCAGAAATCAATGAAATTGAAAACAATAAATTAATAGAGAAAATCAATGAAAACAGAAACAGTTTCTTTGAAAACTGGTATGAATGCAAAATGGTATAGCCACTCTGGGAGACAGTCGCAATTTCTTACAAAATTAAACATAGGCTTACCATATGTATTAGTCAGCCAAAGGGGTGCTAATGTGAAATACCAAAAATGGGTTGGTCTTTATAAAGGGTATTTATTTGGGGTAATAGTCCACAGATACCAGGCCATAAAGCGTTAAGTTCTTCTCACCAAAGTTCATTGCCACGTGTTGGAGCAAGACAGCTGCCGACGTTTGCCAGGGTTCAGACTTCTTGTGTTCCTCTCTTCCCTGGGCTGTGTTTCTCTCCGGGCTTAGCTCTTCTGATTCCTCCACAAGGTCAGCTGTAGACTATCGGGTGAACAGCTCACTCACTTCTCTGTTGGGGCCTTTTCTCCAACATCAAAACTGCTTCTCAAAACCCGCTTCAACTCTGTTCTTGCCATGCCTTTTATATTTGATTCCCCACCCACCAAGGGGTAGGGCTCAATGCCCTACTGATGTGGCCCAGTCAATGCCCCAATTATAACTCAATCATGCCCAGATTAACAGATCAGTTTACAAGCATGATTCAATTACATTTTTGGAATTCATAATTACATCAAACTGCCCCACTGCAACACCATATCATCCATCCAGTATCCTCGCTCCTGTTTAATTATCCAAGTGTCTTCAAAACTTAAGTCCGTACAAAAATCTGCACTCAAATGTCTATATAAGCATATTTATTGAGAACTGCCAAAAACTGGAAACAAGCAAGATGTCCTTCAATATATGAATGGACAAACAAATGGTAGTACATCCATACAATGGAATAGTATTAAACAATAAAAAGAAATAAAAATATCAAGGTATGAAAAGACATAGAGAATCCCGAATGCATATTTTTAAGTGGAAGAAGCCAGTCTGAAGAAGCTACATGCCATATGATTCTAACTATATGAAATTCTGGAAAAGGCAAAACTGTAGGAGAATAAAAAGATCAACAATTATCAGCGTCCAGGGGGAGCAGAGTAGGATTGAATAGGTGACACACAGGTCATTTTTAGGGCAGTGAAACCGTTCTGTAGGAAAGTGTAATGGTGGATATGTGGTTCTGGATTTGTTAAAACCCATGTAATTGTACAACACAAAGGATAAATCATAATTTAAAATACAGATTTAGATAATAATGTGTTGACAAATGGTTCATCATTTTTAACATGTGTACCACACTAACACAAGATATAAATAATATGAGAAACTATGTAGGGGGAGGCTGGTATATAGGAACTCTGTGTGCTTTCTGCTCAATTTATCTATAAACCTAAAAATGCTCTAACAAGGGAAGTCTAAAAATAACAAAATAGATCATTACCACATTGCAAATAATCTGTCTTTTCCATACAAATTATAAAATAATATTACGTTTACAGAGTATGCTCATAACTATAGAAGCTATTGTATCTGAAATACCTCCTAATCTTCCCTAAGGTAACATCAGATAATCTTTTTTTAGAGATATAAGCAAAACCTACATATTTGGAACCTGTAGGAAGAAAGTAATAACAGAATTGTTTATAATGGTAAAGGTAAAGCAAATTTGGTTAAGAGGAATATCTCATAGAAAAAGGGAATTTCATAAACTTAAAGCATTTGAACATTTTAATGGCCAAAATAAACTCCACAACATCCACTTTGTTATAAATTCAGTGAAGTCCCCAAAATATATAGTTTAATAATCCAAAACCAAGCAAAATTGGGCAAAAATTAATATGATACTAAATAAATTCTCCATAGCCATTGAAACATTGGAAAGAATGTCCAATCTTTTTGGACATGTACAATGAGTTTTAAACATTTCAGAGTTTATAAATTAAAGTTTTGAAAACTAGCTCTCCAGCAGTAAATAGTTTGTAACCGTGTTTTGGAAGGTGATTACATAATAATATGATTTAAATTCTAGCACTAACGTCTTAGAAGTTTGTTTACAAAGCTCTTTCGTTGTGACATACCTTGTATCTTTTTAGCACTTTTTAAGGAAACTGTAGTGAAAATATAAAGTAAAATTTCTCCAGAATGAAATATTTTATCTTTCAAACCCATACCTGGGCATTCTATAAAAATTTAATGATAGGTCAGTCACCGTGCTTCATTCAATTTGTGTGAAACTTTATATTTTTAACAGAACCAAAAAAAAACACAATTAACTCAGAAAGCCTTAATTATAAATTCAATATCTGCAGATATAAAATTGCTGCATGAAAACCCAAAACTGTAGGTAGGCATAGAGACTATCTAATCAGACTCCATGTGTTCAGAATGATTGAATTTTTATGCACATTATAGATTGATACGGTATTGAAGAGAAATAAGAACCCAAGGAGAGGAACAGCAGGGAATGCCGGATTCATGTTTTGTGGCAGAGGAAATATAAATGGATTTGAGTGTATTCTGAATAAGCACTAATACTTATTTTATAACAAAAGATGAAAAGTTTATAAACTATTTTCCTTGCACAAGATATGGAAGGCTATTTGTGCTTTTCAGCAAATCCGTGATGTTACTGCTAAAGTAAGTAGAAAGTTCTTAAGGACTGACAATCGATAGCTTCAAAGCAGTTGGTTATTTACGTATGGCAAACATGTATTTAAGATCGATTTCACAGCAAAAATCCATATATCAAGCAGGTTCATTGGAAGCAAATGATAAAATGAATATAACTCTAGAAAGGGAGCATTCAAGATAGTATGCTATCAGCCAAGGTGATATACCTTATAAAAGACAACTGATGTGCAAAACTGTGGAAAGATAATCAATTTGGCTGATGGTATACAGTGACTCACCTGTTGTCTTCTTAATACATTGTCAAATAAGCAATGGATATTTGTTAATGAGTTTCTTTGCACAGGTAGCAGAATTGCAAGCATCATCAATAATATCCTTTCCAAAATATTTAAAATGTGGAAACCTAACAAGCAGGGCAATTATTCCCTCTATCAGGATTAACCACAAACACAAATACACAGTATAATGTCTTTTCTGAGTCTTTCATAATAATACTTTAATTACTAGATAAGGGAGGGTGAATTTAACTTTCTGACTTAATTCTAGACTCAGAACGCTCTTCATTTTATAATTAAAGCATAGAACAAATCCAAAATTTCTTTGGCCATCAAGATCCATTTAACATCTTTAAAAAACTGTCATCTTATCTGTGGATAAGAAATCTTCAGAATTAATAGATAAATTTATAGTAAATAGTTAAATTTAGTTCTAGAAAGTCATAAAAGTACAGATTGCTTTCTAACTTTAATAACTAATGACAAATGATTAAGGCAGTTATTGTCCACAAAAAACCACAATACTAATTTCATAAGCTCTCTGACTTATCAGTAAGTCAATGTAATACAAATGCTCTTTAACATCTCATGTCCAAGACCATAAAATCATTGACACTTTCTCCAGCATGTTGATTTCTTTCTGTTTACAACCAGAATTTTTCAGCAAGCTTTTGCTATCACCCTCACTCACCCAGTAATCAAAATGCAGACACTGGATTGTGGGTAAGTTTCTAAGGACAGTAAATACATATTTGGATTCCACAAACCTGGGGTGTTTGTAAAATTCTAAATTTACTTATAAGAGGCAACAGCTTAGATGGTGGGTCTCTTCTATTGGATTCATATGAAATTAATTGTCCAAATTTAAGTCATATATACAATAGAAAAGTAGCAAAGACAACTATCTCAAGTAGCCCATAGATTTTGCAGGGAAGAATGTGGTTGAGATGAAAAAATGTCCCTTTGTACCTGAAAACTGCTTATTTTTCAATGGTCAAATGAGAAAAGTATTTTGTTCAAAAGCTATTTGGCGCGTTCAAGTTTGACATTAGATTGTGTCAAAGCACTGAGAGTTAAAGTTCATTGAGGAACTGATGTATGATCAATAAGTTCTCCAAACACATGAAGCTTGATTTTGTAATTAAGCATGACCTTTTAAACTTCATAAATAGGAGTGATACTAGAAAAATTAATTAGTACTGACTTTTTAGTTCACACTGAAATAAAATTAGCTGTCACATAAAGAAAAAGTGAGAAACTGATCATTTGTGTTAATAAAAATACCTACCAATTGCTGAATTCTCCCATACTTTTTACACAATCCTCACTGTCATAGGTCTTAGGAAACAAGCGATCACAGAAAGAAAAGGAATAAATTGAGGATTTTATTATTATATTGAAACTTTGAACTTGTCTTCTGTCAATCCTTAATTTTTTGGCCAAAGATCTTACTAAATTCCATCTGTTTTATTCACCACCCTGATTAAAATCTACAGAAAAATTCCAGCCAAAGATGAGAAATAAAGTGGATTTTGAATGTGTTTTAATTCATCTTAAGAATGATGGTCATTACCAGAAATTCCTGACCACCTATTTTCCTAGGCTGCAAAGTAGATTGCATATTGCAGAAGTCCTATATGTTTCCTGTGGGAAAAAACTAAAGACATGCATTTTTAACCTAAAATTCGTGGCAATATGGTAAGTACATCATTGTATGATATTATCAAACAGAGGTTATACAGCTATCTGTTAGAGCCTCTGCACTGGGTTGAATGTTTTTCATTAAATAAATCCAAAGTAATTTCTTAAAGATGTAAGGGCACAACACATGAAGAAATTGCCTAAAATACTAAAGACTATGAGATTATGGAATTTCAAAGTGAGTGAACTTTCACTTGGCATTCATTACAAGCTATAATTAAGTCTCGCTCATCTATTGCCTAAATGCACAAATAGCAAATTGTTACATATTTAAGATTCTATACTCCTAAAGCAAGCCAGACATATTACTTTAAATTAGCTGAAACAGCATTCAGTGGACTATATCCTGAATTAGCAGCTGGTGTTCAATAAATTGTATACAAAAAAAAAAAAAAAAAAAAAAAAAGTCATCCACAGGTAGTTAAATCAGAGACATACAATTCCCTGATCCCCTAGGTAGAATAAAGCTCCATCTTCCACTTGGTAATATAATGCAACAAACATCTCACCTGCAAGACATCTGTTTTCCGGCTGACAATGGGCCAAAACAACACTTCAGTCTTGGGGGAAAAATGTCTTTCTTTCAGAGCAGTGCTGACATAAATCCTAATGACCTGATATCTTTAACTACCTCCTTTTTAACAACCTCTTTTACTATTCTCCAGCAGGGTCTTGAACTGAGTTGAGAGTAAAATGCTATCCACAGCACTTAAATCAGACCTGGGGCTTAATAGCATTTTTCCTCAACCACACTTTTTCTATTCTGTCTTCTTAATTATTGTCTTCAGTATGCACTTTTTTCTTCTTGAAAAGAAATATTGACATTTCTGGTGTGAAATGTTGAAATGGTGCATTTGTTTTATTGATGATTCTGCAGTATTCAACATTCACAGAACTAAAGGTTGCAGAACGTTGTTGATGAGGCCAAAAATTAGAAGAAATTTAAAAAAGGAGTAAAATAGCACTTCTTAATTAACTACTAAATCTTTCTCTAATCTTTCCTGAATGACAATGTAGCTGTATAAAATAAATCTGATATCTAGTGCTGATTAAACTTCCAAATTACGGAACAAAAGTATTAATAACCATTTATTCACACACATTATATGTGTTTTTAGAAAATTCTTAACCTAAAGGAGGGTTGTTAATTTTCGTTAAGTATGAGCATGCTTTTTACAGTGCAGCTTCCACCTCTTCAGCCTGATTAATGAGCCAAGCTGTAACCATGAAATGTGATAAGGTACCTATTAAAGGATAGTTAGAAGCCCTATTAGCCTTCTGATCTCCAAGCCCATGTATGTCAATTTCTTTATGCACCGTCTTTAACACTAACATTGTTATGAGGCTTGCATTTCCAAAAATATACTGATATACTACAAGTAACAAACATTGACTCTAAACCCTTTCATGTAAAAGAATTCTCACAACTCCCATCTCCCTCCCCTAGCTTTCAGGTGTTATGAAGATTTCTCAGTTTTTAACTATGGCAAAATTGTGGTGGTAACTTAACATTCTCGTTCCTGCCTACCCTGATGATTAGGTGACTATTTTATTGTCTTAGTAAATTGCTAAAATCATACTACATACTACCTAAAGAAATTATGCTCTAATCTAGAGTGTTTATAGCCAAGGGGAGCCATATTAATCACAGATGATCATTTACCATAACAAGACAGGTTTATTTCTATTTGTTCTTCAAAAAAGAAAATTTAGACTAATTATTTAAACTGCACATGCTGAGAATACAACAGCAGGAATGAAAATATCATTTTAAGCAATCTCTTTTTAAACTATTGGGTATACAATTAAGTTTGGTTCATTATAACAATAAAATTTCTCTTCATATAAATCTGTTTTTTTTTATTTTAGAGCATCCTCTCATGAAAGCCACCTTTGAAAGTATAAACTAAAAAACCTGATATACTGGCTCCTCAGAGTCCATTTTAGTACAAATATTTTCTCTCAACTCGGTTTCCCTTGAGAAGTGTTCACTTAATCTCAAGTTCCCTCTGCAGTCATGTTTTTAAGGACTGAAGTGAGAGAAGACCCATAAATACTATTCGTAGATCGTTAACTTTCTAAACTGCAGAATCTCATCCAAATTGACTTACAGTTTCCATCTTTCTTTAAGGAATTTAGCCTTGGTTTGTCCAACCGTCTTTGATTTCCATAATTAAATCCATTGTATATTTAGACTGTAAAAGTTAAAACCATAAAATGTAAAACTTACCTTTAAGCTGCTGTTGACTAGGGCAATCTACTGGAGAAAGAAGATATTAAAAGGGGAATCCTAAATGTTGGACATGAACTAACGTACAGGAGAAACAAGTGGATAATTTTCCTGAAAATGAAACATCTAACATGGCAAACTCATGGGAGAATACACAGCTTAGAACCCAGTAGCTCTAAATTAAGACATGAAAAACACACTTTTATTTGTCTGTCATGATCAAAACAATCCTTAAAAATGGCTTAAAATTTATTTTTAGCATATTTTCCTGCTCTCCCTCTACATTTGTCTGGGGCAAGTTTTTTCATAAAAGTACCCGGAGCATCTTAAAGTAAACTCATTCTCTTTCCCAATGGAGAGAGGAAAACTTTCCCAAGGGAAACAGAATATCACCTCCCCACTCTCTTTCTCCATCCCCTTCATGTACCTAGGGAGGTTCACACTCTTTAAAGTCAGCATTCCTATCTAGAGTAAAAAGCATTTAAATTGCCACAGGACAATGAAAAGGATGATGGGTTTTAAAAGATTGCTTGCTAGAGAAATATCTTAATAATTAGAATCATCACAGATCTACTAAATCAGAATTTCTGTGAGAGAAGCCTGAATGCTTCTAGTAGAATTATTAAGAATCCATACAACATCAGACATTAAATGTGGAAAGAATAACCAGGCAAGTATTTAGGAAAAATTCCCATTGATCACCCAAGATTGAGGGAATGGATAATAAGAGTTGGGACCAAAACATAAAATTTTATAGCATACCCTCTTGAGTCAATTACAAAATCACAAAATACAATCATATTTCCTCAGTCTTTTTCTCTCTTTATTTCTGTCCTTCACCATCCTAGATCTCATGTTTTATCATTTCAAAAAATATTTTGCCAATAAGCTCTAAAGCCTCAGTTCCTCTCTTTTCATCATACCTATCAGTCAAAACTCCAACCCTCAGTGACTCTACTTGTCCACTCTCTCTCCACTCTCTCTAAATATGCACCTAAGTAGCTAATCACTGCTAAAAAAAATGCCATGCAACAATCATCATCAGCAAACATAAAAGGACTCTCATAAAATCCTCACAGTCACTGAATAGCACAACCATTCTTGCCATTTCCCTGGCCTCATCTGCCATAGGCAATGCATCAGCAAAAATGCTTTTCCTTTCTCAATACCTCTCAAAAAAGTATTTGGTTTACCTTCTCCACACTCACCCTTCTAGTCCAAGCTAGTAGTATCTTTCACCAGGACTACTACAATAGCCTATCTACATTCCCTATTCCATTCTCCACACAGGAGCCAAAGTGATATTTTTGAAATTCAAATTCTCTCTCTCTCTCTTTCTCTCTCACTCTCTCTCTCTCTCTCACACACACACACACACACACACACATCCACACGCACGCGCACTCACACACACTCACGTCGTCATTTAAATCCTTTAATGGCTTTCCATTGCTTTTAAGATTAAGATAAAACCCTATTGTTTGACTTATAAGGATATAGGTATTTGGGCCCTTCCCCTTTTCCCTACATAAAACTGTGCTTTCGCCACAGAATCTTTACACATAGTTTTTCTTCCTATATAAAATGTTCTTTCTCCTCTTTACCTAGTCAATTCTTGTTCCTCCTCCTAAATCACCTGAATCAATTATATCACAAATGCAATTTTACATTTTATTTGTGTGATATTTTAATTAGAATCTCATTCCCAAGATTATAGATTCAAGGTGGTAAGGAACAGTGGAGGTGTTTGCCTATTATTGTATTTTAAGTGCAACCACAGTATTTGGCATAGTTTGTTTTACATAATTTTTTTAAGTGAATGAACCAATAAATCATTTAGAAAAGAAATGGAAAAGAAAAGAACACTAGAGATACTAAAATCATCTTAGCACTGAAACAAATAAATACAGTAATGGCAAAGAAAAATGGAACGAATTAACAAAGAGATAAATCTCAGGACATAAGAAAATTAACAATATGAAAGGGTGATATTTCATTTTACTGACATATATATTTTTTAATAATTGGTACTGGCAAACTGTCAATTCTACTTGAAGAAAATAAAATTATATCTGTATTTTACACCATATGCAAAAAATAATTTTTGAAATATATAAATTTAAAATAAAATAAAAATACTCTGAAAGAAAATTTAGATGCCTGTACAATATAAGAGTAGGGGAGATATTCTTGAGCAAAACAAAAAACACAGAAGTTACTTTAAAAAACAAATATCTTTTAAAATAGAACATTTAAGTTGGGATAGCAAATAAACATAAGCACAATAATAGGTAGTTGCTCTGAAAACAAATATAATACAGAGAACTTATAGGAAAGGTAAGCGCTACAATATTTTTTAAATGCTTATTCAAATTGGCAAAAATGAGATCAATAGAAGCCCACAATAGATGAATAGGCAAATTTTGCAAAGAGGCAAAGCATAAGAACAAATTTAAATGGCCAAAAATATAAAGAAAGACAAGATGCTTGAATATTCTATTAATCAGGGAAATACAAATTAAATAACCATAATAAAACAGATTGCACATATTAGCCTGACAAAAATATTAAAGTATGATATTATATATTCTTATGTGTGGGATGTGGAGAAGAAAAAAGCATACTTTTATCCATCATTGAAGAAACTAGGAATTATTATTAGCTCTGTCAAAAGCAATCCAGAAATATCTATTGAAATTGAAATTTTGAATACTCTTTAACCCAGCTTCCTCTTGGTAATCTATTCCACACTAATAAATCATTAGAAAATGTACAATGATGCAGCTTTTTCTCTAGTGGGGAAAAACAGTTGGAAATAAAGTGAATGTTCAACCATTCTCAAATGGTTGAATGAATCACTTTACATCTGTACCATGGAATATTATGCAGTCATTAAAAGAATGAATTAATACTAGATTAGCTGATTTAAAGAAACTTCAATGAGATACTGTTGCAAGACAAGAACAAGATGGAAAAACTGTGATATATTTCATTTTTGTGAAACAATGACCCTAATCGTTGATATGTGCAAAAATAATTAAAATAGATAATATGTTTTTAAAATGAGTTTCTAAAGTAGGGTGGTATGGATGGAGAAGGTGGTCAGACCAAGCTAAAAATAAAACTAAAATATAAAACTGCATTAAAATAAGTGAATAAATGCACCTTTAAAAAACAGCTTATATGACTTGATCACATTCAGACATTTATGAAAATTTCCATATATGTGCATGGGTTAAAAAAAAAACATTAATATTATCAAATAAGAAATAATAAGTGGTTGGATACATGATCTCGATTGTCCTGTAAAGTAGCACTTACTTCTGAGAGTGTAGGACACATTGTCTGTGGTTTACCTACTACCTGGAAGATCAGAGACCAAGTTTTAGTCATTGTTTCCCCCAAAAGCAGCCTAAACAGTCTCTTGCACATGAATCTCTATTCGTGAATATATTTCACACCACTTCACTCAGTAATTTTTATTAAATGCCTACTCAGTAGTAACAGTTTTAGACCTTGGAGAAATAGAATGAATGAAATAGAGATGCATGAGAATGATATGAAATAAATATAAATGAAAACTGAATAAGGAATTGGTGGAGCATCCAGAGGAAATCATATTAAACCAAGAGGAAGAGAACAATTTACACAAATGATTTTAGATAAGATGATATATATGAAAAACTTGTCTGACAAAGTTGCTGTTCTTACAGAAGAAACAAAAATAAATAAATAAATAAATAAATAAATAAATAAATAAATAAATAAATAAATAAATAAATAAAAGAGAAAATGTATTCTCAAATAAAAAAGAAGAAACCTTTCCTGAAAAGATTTAAATCCTCAGATTCAAAGGTACGGCCATGTCTTAGAAAAAGTCAGCACAAAATGATCAATACCAACACTAGTCCAATGATGTTACAGAAGCATTTGAGCATCCCAATAAAAACACCAAATCACCTACAAGGAGTAGAGGGAGGGAGAGATCAGGTTGTCCTCAGACTTTTCCGGAGCAACAGTTAACACCAAAAGAAAATGAAGCAATGTCTGCAATGCTCTGAACATAAGAGAAAGTGATCCAAAGATAAAATATGCAGCCAAGTAATACTGCTATCATAAAAGCAGTAGAACAACAGCCTCAGACACCTAAAAACTGCAAGAATATGGCCCTTCTTAAAACAAAAGCAAAAACAATCAACAACAAAAATCACCTGCTGAAATCTAGTCAATCAAGGAAAGATTCAAAATTTTAAAAAATCAGGAATAAAGAAACTATGTAAATGATTTGAGTCAAAGAGTAAATCTGGTTAAGTATTGATTTATAGCTACAGTTTAATGAAATGAAATCAATTGATAATTATGATTTCACTACCAAAGACAAGCAGCAAAGGAATTCCTAAAGGAGACTTTATAGAAGCTATATGAATTTCAAAGGAACATTTTTTTTTGCAATTGCTCCAGCTCTAAAGTACAGAGTTTCAGAAAATCATTTTGGTGTCTTAGGAGGTCTAGTCATAACCCCGTGATCACTTGCTTTCTACTGGACTCAAGTCACTATGATCTGTTCCTCTCTGAAACCCATCAATTTAGTCCCAGACATGGTGCCAAACACATGGAAAGATCTAAATGTTATTCCAGTGGGAATAACACCAACCCACCATGTGCACCGAGTGAATCAAGCAATGTCCAGACTCTAGAAGCTATATATAGGAGTCAATAGACAAAGTAGGAAGTGGTAACAACATTATATCTTCCCTCTTCTCCCTACCTTGTTCCCAGCAAAAGACATGATCATGACTGATTGCTCCTCTCAAAATTGGCTTGGCAAAAAATAAATGTGATAGTATTTACTACTCTTTGGACAGTTTTGATTCTTCTATAATTCCTCTTTTGCTAAGGAAAGCCAAAGAATAGTCAGATCATTAAAAAAAAATTAGAAAAGGGCACAATATTATTTATAGCTGGCTATAAAATTTCAAGGAGGAATAAAAGGGATATACATATATCCAGAGAGTAGCTCTAAAAGGATATATAACAAACTGGTAACAATAATTGCTGCCAGGAAGGAAACTAGAGGGCTAGGGAAAAGGATGAGAGGAGACTTTTATATTATGTAAAGTGACATATTTTGGATGATTTACCATGCACATATATAACTATTCTAGTAAGTTAATAACTTGCAAATATTATGAATAAGCAGAAGACACCAAGTATATCTGCCCCAGCATGCTTCTTTATGTATAATGACTCTTCCCTCCTCTGCCATTTCTCTGACCAAAGCAGGAGAAGTCACATAATGGTTCATCTTCCCTTTGTTCATCTCAGGAGAAAAATGGTTGATTTCTTTTTCTCTCAAATACTGCTATCTTCTTTGCAAAATGAAATTGAACAATATCAGAATAACTACTAGGGCATTTTATTTTCATTTTCAATGCATATGTTCCATCCATAATCTCCCAATCTAGGTAACACAATAAAACAATGAAAACATTCCTATTCAAAATGAAATAAAGATCTTTAAAAGATATATATTTTATTTAAGATTACATTAGTGGGCTAAATTCCAAGGTTTATAATTACTGAGGGAGGATATATGAATACATTGTTTCATTGAAATATCCAGGCACACCCACATAATTGTAGTTTAGGGAAATGACTACTGTTTCTGGAAGCAAAACAGTAAAAACAAGGCAGAGCATTAGACCAATTCTGGGTGAGAAAAGTTAATATGGCAGAGATTTGAGTACAGACATCCAAGAGGAGACACAGATATTGGAAGTAGCATATAAGGAAAGGATTTGGTTTCAGAGACAGTGCCAGAATCTATTAGAGTAGGGGAAAAAATATTAAAAAATTCAAATGGGAATAGCAAAAATTTGATTTGGCACAATGTTCCTAATTATTAAAAACTCATTTACATCTTCTGTAAGGATGGGTTTAGCCCTAGACTCAGGCTTAATCAGTAAATCTATTGACAATAGCTGGAAAGTAACCCAAGAGATTATAAATTATTTTCTAATCCTAAAGGACATGTAATTTTTCAAGTAAAGATTAGGTTTCAAATATGTCTAGGACTGGCATAAAAAAAAATACAAGGTGAGTTTGGAGCAACTTTTGGTGCCTAAAAGTAAGGAAGTAGTCAAAAGCTTAAAAGAATGGAGGTATGACAAAGGGACACAGGAACTGCCCTAAAATAAGACTTCCTGTCCAAACCTGGAAAAACTCAAGCAAGAAAGTAAATAATGATTGTATTGGATTATAAACCAAAGAATAAAATAAATACTTACAAGTCCATATTGATAAAATGAATAAAGAAAGTAATAAATGGGATAAGAGACAAACCTTTCTTAGAGAAGAATTCCAAATAATCTTATGTAGATACTCCCTCTAACAGGAGCTAGAACTTAATCTCCCACTCTACTCCCATACTCCTTGAGTGTGAACTAGTCTTAATCGTTTGCTTACAAAAATAGAGTATGAAAAAAGGAAGAAAAGTAATTTTACAGTGGAGTAAAATGGCAAACACTGCCTTATGAAAGAGATCAAGTTTACAATCTCTAGTGATATGAGTAAATACAATATGATATTCAGGATTGGATTCTGAAACAAAAAAGACATGAAAAACAAGTGAAATCCAAATGAAGTCTGGAGTTTAGTTTGAAACAATAAATTACAATGTAGTATTTCCCTCTGCCTGGAATGCTGACTTACATCTGATTGGAGTTATCATTGATTTGCTTCCAATGAACACACAGAATAAGGAAAATTATAGAGAGAGGCTGTAGCTCAAGTGGTTGTGCACCTGCTTCCCACGTATAAGGTCCTAGGTTCAATCTCCAGTACCTCCTAAAAAAAAAAAAAAAAAGGAAAACTATAAAGACCTCAGAAATGATTTCAAAGATATCTTAAAAGATAAAGATATGAGCTCTTCTGCTTCCAGCTCCAATATATAAAAAGTTTGGGAGTCATCACTCCCATCCTTAAAAGAAAAAGCTGAGCAAACTGAAAAGCAATGACTTTTCTTAGGCTCATCAGAGATTTAAGGTCCAGGGCAAACTGGCATGCCAAAATCTGGAGAAACAGGTTGTTTTTGTTTGCTAAAGGCTGCCAAGGCAACACACCAGAAATAGGTTGGCTTTTACAATGGTGATTTATTAATTGATAAGCCTACCATTCTGTGACTGAGAAAAAATGCCCATATCAAGGAATCAGGCCAAGCTCTCTCCCTGAAGGCAGGGCTGCTTGTGATCCTAGACTCCTGTTACATGGCAGGGCACAATAGCAGTGTCTGCCAGTCTCTGCCTTCTCCTCCATGCTTCATTGCTTTCAATTTCTGGCTGCTCTTTCTGTGGCTTTCTCTCTGCTCCCGGGTTCCCTTGATTTCAGCTTCTTGCTTTCTTGGCTTTCTCTCCCAGCTTCTTTGGGTACCTATCTGAGCTCCTGGGTCTTTTCTCTCTGTGTTTCTCTCCATATTCATCCCATTTATAAGGGGTTCCAGGTAGAAAATCAAGACCCACCCTGGGTCATGCTTTACTGAAGTAATCGAATCAAAGACCCTAACTGAAGTAATTTAATCAAAAGGTCCTACCTATAATAGGTTCACACCCACAGGAATGGATTAATTTAAGAACATAATTTTCTGGGGTCCACAAAAGCCTCAAATTACAACACAGGTGAATACAAAGAATCACAGCTGAGACAAGATTACCTGGAGCAGGAGCCATTAGAGCCATAAACTGGTAGGAACACTGCCATGGTAATTTTGATGAATTGCTGGAGGTTGACTGTGGATTCACTTGAGAAGGAGAAACACCTGGGCACTTAGTGATGGAGGAACCAGACACAATCATGGGTTTTACCTCCAGGAACCCCACCAGGTTCTCACAGTGAGGAGACAGTGGCAGGGGAAAGGGCATAACAATTATTTTTAAATATACCCAGAGCACTCTCTATAACAAGGCCTGCTCTGCAGAGAAAAAAGCTTTACCAGAGCCTTATCTAAGAGGGGATGGAAGGGAAGCAATTAACCAGCTCCAGTCTTCTCTAGCCTTCCTGTCTCACCTAAGGGGAAAAAAAGACTAAGAAATACTTCTGAAGGTCACAGCCAAGAAATGAAAAAAGATCTGAATAAATTGAGAGATATTCTGTGTTCATGAATTGGAAGACACAGTATTATTAAGATGTCAATTTCTTCCAACTTTATCTATACAATCCCTGTAAAATCCCAGCAAATTACATTATGGATATTGACAAACTGATTCTGAAGTTTACATGGAAAGGCAAAATACCCAGAATAGCCAAGAGAAGAAGAAAAACAAAATTGGAAGACAGACTTTATCCAATTTTAAAATTACTATAAAGCCACAGTCATCAAGACAGTGTAGTATTGATGAAAGAATAGGCAAATAGATCAATGGAACAGAATGAGAGCCCAGAAATAGATCTACAAAAATATAGTTAACTGATCTTTGACAAATGAGCAAAGGCAATTCAATGGAGAAAGGATAATCTTTTGAACAAATAATGCTGGAACAATTGGATGTCCATATGCAAAAAAAAAAAAAAATGCAGACCTTACACTTCACAAAAATGAACTCAAAATGGATCCTAGACATAAAGATAAAATACAAAACTATATAATTTCTAAAACATAACATTGGAGAAAATCTAGGGGACCTTGAATTTAGCTGTGCGACAACACTAAAATTATGATTCATGAAATTTAAAAAATTGATTAAGCTGGATTTCGTTAAAATTTTCGTAAAAACCATTTGTGAAAGACCCTGTTAAGAGAATAAAAAGACAAGCCACAGATTGGGAGAAAATATTCATAAAACATATAACTGATAAAGGACTTGCATTCAAAATACACAAAGAACTCTTAAAACTCAATAATAAAAAACACCCTGATTTTAAAATGGGCAAAAAATCTGAACAAACACCCATCAAAAAGGCATACAGATGGTAAATAAGCATATGAAAAGATGCTCAACATCAGATGTCATTAGGGAATTGCAAATTAAAACAATGAGATACAACTACATACTTATTCCAATGCTAAAATACAAAATTTGACAATACCAAATGCTGGAAAGTATGCCATTATCCATTAAAAGTAATCAGGACTCCTTGGAAAAATGGCTGATTCAAAATCTACATCACGGAATATACAAGATGAGCCCAGAATATATAGTAGTGCCAGAAGTAAAGAAAGTGCTAAAAAAAAAACTTTAAAAAACCCCACACATTGATGGTAATATGTCAAAAAGTCACAGAAGACAACTGAAAGAGCTCCTAATCACCAAATCTGGAAAAATTTTAGTGAAATAAATAAAGTAATATCAGACTATAACTCAAAGTTTAAAATAAATATCGATGAGTCCATACTTATAAAAATAAATTAAGAAATGAGGGAGAAGAGACAAATCTTCCATGCAGATTAATTCCAAATAAATTATGTTCATCCTCTACCTTAAAGGAGGGGGGGAGCATAACTCCCCACTTTTTAAACATGCGCTGAACATAGTGACTTACCTCCAAAGACTATTAAAGTATTAAAAGGGCCAAGAGTAAATGGCTTTTTTGTTGAACACATCTATAGAGTTTGGAGTTTATGCTGAAATCTGTGAAATAGCCCTTCTAAAATCAATCTTGTGAAATACAAAAAAATAATAAATTGATCTACCTAATTTCTATTGATTAAAAAAAAAAAAAAAAGAGTAACCAGTAAAGAAAACAGACAAACTCTACTTCAGCCAGGTGATCAAGGTCAACCTCAACAGCCATAAATTATGTTAATGTATGTACATTCAGCATGATATGATGGAAATGACACTTAACTTCTATAATCTTCCTCTAAAAAAACACATTACCTCAGTCTAATCATGAGTAAACTATCAGAAAAAATTCAATAGAGAGAGATCTTAAAATATATCTAAAAATATACCTACATCCTGGGGATGTAGTTCTGCTACTTTCTCTCATAGGACAGCAAGAATCCCCTGAGTGCAAGGGCAGTGCCTAGTGAAGGAAGGCAGACCATTACGCCAGGCCCTTGATATTGATGGTTATACTTATGAACCTATCCTTGTGAAATTGAAACTTAGCCTAGTATTATAAAAAGTCTAAGAAAGCCTCCTTGTTGCTCAAATGTGGCCTCTCTCAAAGCCAAACTCAGCATAAAATCACACTATCTTCCCTCCAGCACGGGACATGACTCCCAGGGATGAGCCTCCCTGGCACCAAGGGATTATTACCAAGTGCCGACTAGCAATGCATCTTGAAAAAACCTTGACAAAAAGGCAGAAATGGTAAATACAAATGAGTTTTTATGGCTAAGAGATTTCAAAGTCAGTCGGGAAGTCATCCCAGAGGTTACGCTTATGCACGTCTCAACAGAATCTCATTGACTGCCACAGTAAACAGTGCCTCAAATAACGGGGCTCCTGAGGGCTCTAGAGACATCCAGAAACCATAAACAGGGCAGACAGCTCAAGTATTCGGCACCCTGTCAGTGGGCCTTCCTTTGGAATTTATGCTCCCCAGTGTAACAGAGTTAGACTCATTTATAGGTATTCTACAAATGGCTCTTCTGCCTCTATTATTTGAACCTATTATTTAGCACTATGCTTGATAAATACATGTCCCAGAGACTTAAATCTTCGATCCATCCATGTGCCAGTTGAGCCCTGAATTTCAGCAGAGTTGCAACACCTAGTGTGCAGTTCATTTGAATCACCCAAGACAACTAACATGAAGATGATGACGGGCAATGCCCATCCCAAGGAAAAGAGAGTGTCTGCAACTGAAAGCAAGATAGTTCTATCCATCTGCCCAATGGGATCTAAGCTCCCTCTCAATTAGAAGCAGAGTGGGCACCACCATTCTAAAATCCTCAAGATTTTGGGAATAACAATGGACTAAAGTAGACTTATTATTATTCTGCTACAGACTTATTATTATTCTAGCAATGGAAGAACTCTTATCATTGATATAAAGGCAGTGGCCACCAGAGGTTCTGAGGGATGGGAGATGGAAGAATAAGTGTAATATGGGGGCATTTTGGGGACATTGGAATTGTCCTGCATGACATTGCAGTGATAGATACAGGCCTTTGTATATTTTGTCATAACCTACAAAATTGTGCAGGACAGAGTGTAAACACATAATGTAACTGTAATCCATTGTTAGTAGCAATGCTTCAATGTGTTCATCAATTGTAACAAATGTTCCACACTAATGAAGAATGTTCTTGATGTGGGAAAATGTGGGAGGGAGAGGGAGTGGGGCATATGGGAATCCCTTATATTTTTAATGAAACATTTATGTAATCAAAAGCTTCTTTAAAAATAAAATAAATAATTTAAAAAATAAAATATACCTAAACAATATGCCATAGAATGTCAAGATCACCAAATATAATCAAAGCCTGAGAAACTGTCACAATCAAAAGAAGCCAAGGGAGACACGACAATTAAATGGATTGTGGTATTGTGGATGGGATCCTGTAACAGAAAAAAAGACCATTAGGTAGAAACTAAGGATGTTTGAACGAAGTATGGACATTAAATAATGGTAATGTATCAATACTGGCTCATTAATGGTATCAAATGTACTATAATAATGTAAGATGTTAATAATAGAAGAAACTGTTCAGGGCTGGGAAGATATGGGAACTCCCTGTATTATCTGCTCAATTTTTCTTTAAAACTGTTCTAAAATAAATATTCTATAAATAGAAAAATAAAAGACAAAGATCTCAAAAGTGTTCACTAGTTGGGAGAATAATGACTATACTGTAGAATTCTATGGAAGACTGAGTTCTGTAGAGCTCAAAGAGTTCTGTAGAGCTCAAATGCTGCTATTTGGCATTTGTCAGAGAATGGGAAATTCTGGAAGGTCATATATTAATTTTAATATGTATCTTATATGACTTATTCATTTGTACTATTATTAAAAGGTCTGGATTTAAGTAAATACACTGAATATTTTAAGAATCCAGAAGAATTACCACACTGCCAACATTGAGTACAGTCTCTGTTGCTCACAGCCAAACTCCACCAATACCAGACCCAGGATACTTTATTCGAATGTCTGCCATTGCTGTCCCTGGGACCTGGATGTATCTGCTGCCACTCTTGTCAGAATGGACTCTGCATAGAACCTGCCTCTTGGTGTCACCAGCTTCTGATTCAGGTGCTTCTGAATTATTGAGCCTAGGTCATATGATTGTGCTCTAGCTACAAGGGAGGCTAATGAAAAGTGTCCATGAAAATGACTACTGTGAGGAAAACTTCCCATTGAATACGAATAACCACCAAATGCCTTGAGTTAATATTTTAGACTAATTTTGAGATATATCACATTGGTCATTCAAGGTGCTATTTTGCTATTGCATACAGTCATGAGACCCATATCCTCTCCTGCCAAGGAAGCAATCATATTTTGTTTTCTCTGTAATATGAATTCTCATGAGATGAATTAGTATGACTATATGATAAATTGATAATATGATTTTTTGCCTCACCAAGCCTTAAATTATTTAGTCTTTTGAAAGGAAGGTGTTCTTCATTTGTATAAGATCCATTTACCCTACCTCATATAACTAGTACCACTATAACATAAAAATCCACTATGGCACAAATCAACTTATGCAGCCCTGTAATTCTCTATCCTCATTTCTCTCTCTCCCTCTCTCTCTCTCTCTTTCTCTCTCTCACACACACACACATACACACACACCTACTTTCATGCTTCTGAGTGGGTCTGTAAAGATTTTGAAAAATGATGTTGTATCTTTTTAGTCTGGCCACTGTCCACCTCCTTGGAATCATACCTGAGACCTAGAAAGAACCAGTTGAGCCCATCTCATCTCTTGCTCAAGGCTTACATACTTTATCTTCTCTGAGTTTGTTTCCTTGTTAGTAAAGTGAAAGAGTACTATTTACCTCATAGGATTATTGTACAAATTAAGTGAGATAATGCATATAAAGGGCACAGTCCAGAATCTGGTACATCATTTCCCTCTTCCTTCATTTTAAACCTGACTCAATATGCTGCAATCCTTAGTCAAGTTGCATGAATTAACATTTTGCAGTGGTTTTTTTTCATTTGCTTGATGTTTGTTTGTTTCCACCTTGCTCTTCTATTCTTTCTTGAACTTCTTCCCTTAATCAAAACCAGTTTCTTATTTTATTTAAGTTTCTGTTTCTTCAGTTTAATAAGTGAATAACAGCTGTTGAAGTCTCACTGTATTGGGCGCTTTGGTAGGATTTTTAAATAGCATGGAGAGCTAAAAAAATTTTTTGTTTTTATTGTTTTTCCTTTAGTATGTTTATCTCACAGACTAACTTTTCAAATGTGTGCAAAATGAGGTCAATTTTTTCAGAGTTTGACAGTAGTAGAACAAGCAATTAATATGGACATCCCCTCAAATCCATGGTCCCCCTTTTTGTATTTTACACTAATATTTATTGTGAACTATATTTTAAGCACTTTGATAAGGGTTTTAGAAAGCTATTGTAACACATTATAATCTTCCCAATAATATAAATATTATTATAAAATAAGT
Source organism: Tolypeutes matacus (assembly GCA_026826555.1). Taxonomy (NCBI): domain Eukaryota; kingdom Metazoa; phylum Chordata; class Mammalia; order Cingulata; family Chlamyphoridae; genus Tolypeutes; species Tolypeutes matacus. The sequence goes on along the minus strand of JAKSZT010054561.1, from coordinate 1,510,001 downwards.
ATTATTATTACTATCATTATCATTTCACCAATGATGAAATTAAAAATGTTAATGTAATACAACCTACCATGAACATCCAGCACATAAACTTACATGTATCCGAATCTAAAGCCAACTACACTCTACACCCTGAATGACAAAGCAACAGAAGCTAAGTCTAAAGCTGTCTGCTCTTTTCATGAAACTTTTCTCAAGAATGTGGAACAATAGCCCTGAGAATTCCAGAATCAATCTAAAAAGTAATGTCTCCCATCTCACCGAATGGCTGCTTTCACAACGTATAGCTAATGGGGCCTATTACAGCAGCAGAGACAGAGACAGCCAGCAGTAAATCTTTCTCTTTTACAGTTGGCTCTGGTTTAGGAAGATTTACTTTTATAAGAGCTGTGGAGATTTCTGCCTTATCAACCTCTACTCCTTTAATACCTTTCTCCCAAACCTTTTTTACAGCCTCTTGTAGTAATGATGGGTCCTAAGGGTCAGAACTAGAAGTACTTTCTTTGTAACTCTCAAAGTATTTGATTTTGACAAACTACTTTCATTGTCTTAGTTCAGTCTTGGAATATGCTTGATTTTACTTTGGAAAGTTTTTATTATGTGGATTGTGCTATGTGAAATTAGAATGCTTTTTTCTGGCTGTAAACTTCTAATTCCCTTTTTGGTCCCGTTGTTTACATCAAAAGCAATCCCTTCCCTTGTAGAGTCTTAAATTCCTGGGTAATAGGTTACCCAAAAATCTTGGTCTGGTGAAAGACTAGTTTTCTGAGCTGGATCAGGGTCTTTTCTCTCTAGATAAGCCTTCATTTAGAAATGGTTAAAAACACCCTGCCAGAAAGAAAAAGAGGCTCCCCGAAGTAGAGAGAGGAGTTGGGGTAAAATTTCTCACTCCTTCAGACAGAGTTTGCTGCAGTGGAAAAGGGAGTTGAAGAAAAGAGTTGGAGGCCAGTCCGAAGACAGGCCACACTTTCTAGCAGATTGGAATATGTATACTATGGGTTTGGGACATGTCCTTCTAGCCTGATGTCCTTCAAAAACAATTGAATCCTCCTTCTCAATGGGTCAGTTGGGTCCAGACTTTATTTTTACTTTCATTAGCCAGGATAGAAGGGATAAGGGAGTCTAATCATGTTCAGAAAAATCAGAGGTTTAGCACACCAACCATGGACAGAAAGATATTCAGGGACTGGAGTCCCACAGGCCAAAATAAACCACCAATTCCTGTAGCATGAAACTTATTACCCACTTGCATTTTAACCCATAGCACAAGTAATAAACTCAAATTACTAAATTATAATCAAGTTGCTTTAGAGGCCAGTCTGGTAACTGGAATAAAAATAAACCTTATTCCAAAGAAAAGATATTGTCCAAGGATAGCTAGCAAGACTCCAAACATTTACAAGCATGTGGATGATTATTTGTTTGTTAGCATTTGTTTGTTCTCTACTTTCTCTTAATTAAGAGGATAAAAATATCTCCCAATTATTAATAGTTTTTATTAATAATATGGAAGAAGATGTTGGAACAACACACTAGAATGTACCAAGGGATTCTAAACCATATCTAATGTTGGCACTATGCATTATGATTTTATTGTGACCATAACATCACAACCTCAAAATTTTTAAATAGTGAAAACAAACAATAAGATAAATATAGCTAAGATGTAATGAATGTAATTTTTAAAGAATATTATTCCTTTAGCTCCATTTACTCAATTTAGTAATAGATTGTGTTTGCCAATTCAAGTTTCAAATGTATTGACTTTTTGGAATTTAAATGACTGTGGTATTTTTTATTTCAAAGATCCCAATGATATAAATTAATATGAATGCTTAACTACATAGCTTGATACATGGATCAGTGGATTAGTTAATGTTTACAAAACTCTTTGAAGACTGAATCAGTTCAGTGCTTCACTTTATAATTGTTAATATGATCCTGGTGGTCAGTGTCCCATGGGAAATCTTTTGACTCTTTAAATTCTAGGAACTATAGAGCAGAGAGAAAACTATAAGACATGATGTCAAAAATTGTTCACATAATCATACAGCTCTGAAGGTACTATCTGTTTTATCAAATATTCTCCTACAGCATCTGTGCCGTTCACACACTGCTCCCATTACCTGGGATTTTCCCGACTCCATCCATTCTCTTTACTTAGTAAACTCTGGCACATCCATCACAGTCCCACTATACATTACCTCTCTCTGAGTCCTTCTCAACTTCCTTGGCAGAGTTAAAAATCTACTTTTCTACACAATCTTAAGATTTTCAACATAGCCATTCTAAGATACTTCGATAATGCTTATCAATTCAGTCTACCTGATGATAGCATTAGTCACATTATAACATGAATTTGAGGGCTTTTAGGATAAGGTGTGTGACTAAAAAAAAAATTATTAGAGTTTACCATGAATCAAGCTCCATGCTAAGCATTTTACAATTATCACTTTTAACCTTCACAACAAGCCCTCAATGTAAGTAACTTTATGATTGGCACTTTATAGATAAGGAAACAGTCCAGGCAAGGTTAAATAAATTGTCCAAGGTTACACTATATGAAATGGGCCTGATCAGGGATATCTGATTGCAAAGTTTGTACCCTTTTCCAGTGGTATACTGGTAAAAATTTAGTAACGGCACATGCTGCCCCAAGAAGAAGAAAAAAGAAAAAAATTTTTCTTTAATCACTTTTGCTCTTCTTCACCAGGCTCATACTTCTACCATGACCAATTTCAAGCTGCCAACATGATGTCACTGAACATGGTTTTCAGAAGACTTGTTCACAGTGGGCTCTCTTGAGCAAGTATGAGTCGGCTTCAGTATACCACTACCTTTATAAATCACTATGCTGGATTCCTTCTTATTCATATTTGTAACTCTCACTCCTCTGCAGAACTTGTACTATGCCTGAAATGAAGTAGCTACCCAGAAAATCCTTGAGAAGAAGTGAATAAATCCATGTATACTTACAATTAACCAGAATGTTCCTCATTTTTGACATTTTTAATCTCTGAAAAGGGATTGCTGATATTTAACAATATAGTGATATAAAGAAATAGCATTTTATACTAAAATAGAGCAATATATATTGTAAGTAGTGATTATTTTTAAAATTGAAAACTTCCTGTAGGTATTGTGGATTCTAGCAAAATTAAGTAGAGAGTTCCATAATTAATGAGATACTTCAATAAATGTTTACTAATAGTATCCATATATTAGTTAAAACTTCCCTGCTTTACCTAATTTTTCTTATTTATGAAAATTTTACCAATATACCCAAACACAAAAAAATCCTTTAAATTTCCATATTACTTTCATCACCATAATTGAAATTTTTTCCATAGTACCTAAATTATTTAAGTAAACTAAATGCCTACAAAGAGTGTGTCATACAGACCAAGCCCACACTCCTAGGAACTGAAATCTTTTGACTTCAATGTAATTTCTATATTTATATGAAAAAGCATCTGAAAATTAAATTAAATTCTAACACTTCTTTTTTTTTTTTTTTTTTACCGGGAGGTACCGGGGATCGAACCCTGGTCTCTCCATATGGTAGACGGACGCCGAACCTCTTGAGCCACGTCCGTTTCCCATAACACTTCTTTTAAAAATGCTTTTCCATTTATAGACTTCAACTTTATTTTATCCTAAACTGAGCCAAAAAATAATTTTTCATTAACTGAAATTATCCACATATTTTCTTCTCAACTCTGCTACATAAATTTTTTTCTAGTGTGTGAATATGAAGAATTATTTATTTCCCCTTATATTTTATTTTGAAAAGTTGGTTGATGAGGTTTGAGACAGATTTTAAATAAATGCTCAAGAAAAGCACTCTATTTGGAAGCATTCTGGATTTCAAAGACAATTCTTTCCTAAAGTTAAAATTATCACCTTTCTTTTTTATATCCTTATCTTTAATTCTTTATTTTCTGTTTATGTTAAGTGTTTGGTTCAAAACTAATTCTTTCAGATTCCTTGAAGACATTCCTCAACACTCAGAAGTGTTAATGAGGAATAAAAGCAAACCCAAGAACCATCTTTGTCTTAAGCCAAAGGAGTCGTCTAGTTGCATAAGAAAATTAGTCACTTTAAAATGAGTTCTTTGGCTTTTACCCTTTCTAGGTTATCCCTAAAATCTGCAATATTAATTAGAATCACACATTTCTAGAGGGACCAGGACATTGACATAAAGAAACAACCACAAATATAGTGAAAGACAAAATGACCTGGTAAGTCTCTTCCTTGACTAAGCTGTAGGATCCCATGGAATGACACTATAATTAGATGGAAAGTAATTGTCATATATTTGCCAAGAAATTACATGGTTGACAGTATTCTCTGAAAATTGTTCTGCCTTTCTAGTGCCAACAGCTATGTTAGCAGAAAATGAAATTAGAAACAACCACAGGAGGTGTTTTTTCCTCATTTAGAAAGATATTCCATTTAAGAAGTAAAATTTAATTTACAAGTAAATTTTATAAAACTAAAAATAAAATGGAATGACTTAGAAATGTTCCTAAGAGTTATTGTTATTTAGTATAATGTTGGCTTTATGGAAAATATAGTCGTTTTACTACATCTCAAGCTAATTATGTATCCTATTTTGCGAGTGCCAGCACTATAAAGCCATCTTTCCCAGGTTGTACCTTACAAACAAATACATGTGTCAGATTCCAAGAGGCCAAGATAGGCATAACTATGTTTTTACAGCTTAATCATTTCCCAAAATAACATAAAAACCATCTTTTATGAATTGCAAGAGCTGATATTGCAAGATAAGAATAGTTGTTCAATTCAAACCTATGTTAAAACTAGCAAATGGATGATTTTATGGTCTTACAGTGGTACAGCATAAACGCAGCACACTTCGAATTCAAAATCACCAACCCAAACCAAGAAAGCTTACCCATAATCATTATGCTAAAAGCTGCTGAAAACTCATAATTGGCAAGAAAATTGAGTTATTATTCAGACAAATTTTGTGTAAACAAATGGTACTTGAAATGATCTCTTACTACATGTATGTGGTCCCTTTATAAAGTATAGCACTACTGCCTGTAGTCTACCTAAAAAAATTTAAGACAAAAAAGGATGCAAACAAGTTTTCAAGAATCTATGTCCAAATTATATGTTATCTTCTCTAGTCAATGTATTTAATGAATATAATAGGTTGTTATATTACCTGCATGTAATACCTATTTGATTTGTTCTTTAAGCCTAAATGTGGAATTCTACCAACTCGGAAAATATTTAGTGTCAAATCAATTTTCCTTCTAACTTTTAACCTTATATTTCACTCAGGAAGTTATTTTTTTACAAAAAGTAATTCTGGGGAAAATATGGCATACAGAGTAATTTTTATACTAAATACATTTGTTAAAGAAAATAGATATAAAGAAACTCATATATAGAAAATCACACTTCCACATATCTGAAGGGTTACATAAGAAATTAGTAATGCTGATTACCTCTATGAAGGATTTCTAGGTAGTTGGGAAACAGGCTGAGAGGAGACTTAAATTTCATGAAATATCTTTCTGTAATTCTTAATTTTATCCACTGTCAATGAACTATCTATCAAAAATAAATAATTAAAAATAACAAGCACATAAATATGTCCTTCTCTTTAATGAAAGGACAACAGAACTAAGATCAAGAGGTTCAAATCAGTAGGCTACAGGATTATAAAATAGAAGAAAGAAATCATTCCTTAGTTTATAAGAAAAATTAGAACTTCATGTTTTGCAAAGTATAATGAAGTAAAGCAAATCTTTTGTGGGTACATTAGCAGTTTGAATATGGGAGACTGTAAAAAAAAAATTATCTTGTATCTCCAGAGGCATATGGGACAAGACCAACCATGGGATGTAAATAAAAACAATGAAAGCACACACACACACACAAACACTCATATTTTATTCTCTTTGTGTAGTATATGACCTTCTGGCACATCAGCTTGTTCGTAAAGATCTTATCAGCTGTCCCCCTTACTCACAGAGGTAAGCCCCCAGGAGCCAGTTTTGCTAAATGCTACCAAATTCTTTGGTTTAAGCCTTATTAAAACTTGATCAGTCTGATTCTTTTGCCAGGAAATGTCAGATTCCACAAGCCTGACTGTACTTTTGCCCTTGGTTTCTGTGAAAAAGTCCTTAATAAGGCTTGTGATTCACTCTAGGATTCAGTGAGAAAATTAAGCCCCAATCCATGCCCTGAGGTCTCTATTTTATATATGAATACAAATTATCTGGTTTTGCTTATGTTAACTCAACTTAATTTCTATTACTGAGGACAGAAGATTCCTAGACAATACATTTTATATACCTACTGAAAGGGTTTACCCTGGAAAGAAAAATATTCCCTTGTTTTCAGTGTTTATCTTTAAGAATTTTTGCATACATGTTCAAAAATAAGTTAACTAAAAAGGTTTCAAAAGTTTAAGTAAAGAAATAGCAAAGCATTTGTGTTTCATAGTAGGGTTTAGTCACTCCCAACTATTACTTTACACACAGTTCTGAGTTTAAGTTATTTGCTATTAGATGGACATGTCCTGATTATTGGTTTTTTGGGTTTTTTTTGCAATTAATCCATGTTGTTGCACATACCAGTATTTCATTTCTCGTTATTACTGACAAGTGTTCCATTGTATAGATATATCACAATTTGTTTATCAAATCATCTTTCAAAGGACACTGAATTTTTCCATTTTTAGGTATTAAAAGTAAGTTAGTATAAGAAGATATTCTTAACATTCATGCACAAGTTTTTTTCATGGACTTATGCTTTCTCTTCTCTTGAATAAAGGACTAGGAGTGGAATGTGTGGATCATGTGTTAGTATGTTTAACTGTTTAAGACATTGAGGAATAGTTTTCAAAGTGGTTATACCATTTTGCATTCTCTCCAGCAGGATAGGAGGATAGGGAACTCCACATAGTTGCCCTCACTTGGTATGACTTTAATCTAATCTGAGTGCACTTTTGTAGTTTCCTTATCTGCTAAAACAAATACCACACAATTGGTTGGCTAAACAACAGGAATTTATTGGTCCATGGTTTCTGCTTCCTCGTGTGGTAGGTATCTTCTAGCTGGCCAGCAATCTTTGGGATTTCTTGACTTTTCGGTCACATGGCAATGCACATGTTGATGTCTTCTCCTTTCTCTTCAGGGTTTCGTTGACTTCCAGCTTCTGTCTGCTCCCCATGGTTTCTTCTCTCTGTGTCCAATTTCCTTTGCTTATAAGAACTTTAGCCTTATTGGATTAAAGTTAACCCTCATTACGTATGGGCACATCTATTTACTATTACTATTCAAAGGTCCTATTTACAAATGAGTTCACACCTACATAACCAAGGGTTAGGACCCGAACATGCCTTCTGTGGGGGATATGATTTAATCCCCAACACTAACTGTGATTTTAATTTGCATTTTCCAATTCACTAATGATATTGAGCATCTTTTTATTTGCTTATTTGTCATCTGTGTATTTCTTGGTAAACTGTATACTAAAATATTCTGCCCATTTGTAATCAGTTGATTGTTTTTGTTTGTTTTGTTATTATTGAGTTTTAGAGATCTTTATATATTCTGGATAAAATATCACATACATACTTTGCAAATATTTTCTCCCACTCTGTAGCTTATCTTTTCATTCATCTAACAGTAGCTTTCAAAGAGCATATTTTTTTTGACGAAGAAAAATTTTGAGATGCTTGATAGAAAATTCCTAGATTGCTTTGAAGAGACTGTAGGTAAAAATATGAATGCTAAAGATACTTCTGATGAGGCCTGTGATGGTTAGATTAATGTGTCAACTTGGCTAGGTAAATGTGCCCAGTTGTTTGGTCAAGCAAGCCCTGGGTTAATTGTAATACAAGGACATTTCGTGGACTTCAGTCATCAGTGGGTTGATTGCATAGATGGCTGACTACATCTACATTCAACCAAGGAGATTGCCCTCAACAATGAGTGATGTCCTTTGCAATCAATTGAAGGACTTAAAAGGGGAAGTGACTTTAGCCTTCAGGGAGAGAATTTCCAGCTCTACTTCAGACAGCCAACATCTCCTGGGAACACATCAAGGACCTTCATCAGAGCCCCTAGTTTGTAGCCTGCCTTGTGGAATTTGGACTTGTGCATACTCATGGTCATGTGAGAGAATTTTATAAAATCTCATACTATTTACAGATATTTCCTCTCGGCTCTGTTTCCCTAGAGAACCCTGACTAATACAGAGGCCAGTGTTTTCCACACAGATTGGCCAACCCTGAAACCTGGAAAACCTCTCAAGGCATTAAGATGGAAGACTCATTGAGCAAATCTCATTTGTTTCCCATCTCTCAGGGATTACTGGCCTTCATTACCTTATGTCAATATCTTAAAACCATTGTTTATTTATTTTGTATAATTTTCTTTTTTTTTTTTTTCAGAGGGGTTGGTAAAGCCAGTCCCTGGTTTGCTTTTTAAAGCACTAAAAACATGAAACATTGCACTTGTACTGCCTGTTCCTTCTGCTAGAAATTCACCTTCCTTGGAAATTCACATAGCTAACTTCATTGCCTTCAGGACTTTGCTTAAGATTAATCTTCTCAAGGAAGGCTAAACTGACCAGCCTAATTAAAATTGTATAATGTCTCTCTCTTCTATGGCACTCTCAATTACTCTTATCTGCTCTATTGTTTCCTTGTCCTATTGCATTTATCACCTTATAACATATATTATAATTTACATATTTATTATATTTACTTTTAAATACTTATAATCCTGAGCTAGAATATAAGACATGCATTTTTTCCTAGAATTCATAAATAATCTAGATAAATCCTGGAGGAGAAAGACATGGAATAATTTAAGCATCATTTTCAGCATTGTTATTAAATCTGGAAATGGAAAAAAAGAAACATTTTTAGGCAAACCTTTAAAAGTTTTGTTCCGAAAGAAAAAAAACAAAACAAAACAACAAAAGCCTGTGATGTAGATACTTGTTATAGAATGGATTTCTGGGAAGCAGACTCTGAGATAGACATTAGCACAAAGGAAGTTTATTAGAGAATGCTCTCAGGATGAGTGAGAAGAGAAGTAAGCAAATTTGGGTAGAAGAGGTTAGGCTGAAATGCAGTCTCAACAAGGACTTAAACTGACACCACAGGGAGCTCTGATAACCCTTTGGAATCCCCAAGTCCAGCTAAGGGGTCAGGCCTTTATACCCATGTATCAGTCAGTCCTTTGATGGAGGCTGTCCCCAGAAACTTGGTATAACCTTGGGCAAGACAAATCTAACTAAGAGCTGGCAGCTGGCGGCACTACCAGCAACTAGTATGCTCCTTAATAGGTGCATCATAGCTCTTATTACACATTATGCCTCTATTGCATTTCCATTGTTCTTCTATGTTTGAAATAGATTATAACTTTAATTTTGAAATAAATAAGAAAAACAAAGAAACAAAATAAATAATATATAGATCTTTTCCAGCACTTCATCTGAATCATACTTATTAATTCATAGTTCTGAGAATTGAAGAGATCATTTATGGTTCTTATTATATTTATGTGGTCATTGTCTTCATAACTTATTTATCTCTTTCCTGAATGAATCTCTAAGAAATAACATACTTACTTTTTAGTAACCTCAGTTTATTCCTGGTATTTTTCTGATGGCTGGAAATTTACCAAAAGGATAATTTGGATTGCCAAAAAGTTTTAAATTATCTATCCTAAGGTAATAGTTACAGAGAAACCACAAAGATTCAGATATAAGTGCATCCTAAATTCAATGATTTTATAATCAAGTAAGAAAGATAAAACATATTTAAAAATTGTTATTCATTTTAGAAGTGATAAGGATCAAAAAGTGGTCTGATAAAATGCATTGGACATTCAAAAAAGAATATATTATCTCAAAATAAGTTTGAGAAAGTGTATTAGAGATGAGCCTCATGAAAATGGTAGTAACTGCACTAGGAAGTATTTGGGTATCTGAAGATTCCACAGAGAAAAGTTTGCACATGGAGAATCCAGTGTGAGCAACGCCAGCAACACTGTGTATCGTTCAGGGAACTATGTTGAGTTCATTAATGGCATAAGGCGAGTGAAGGGGAGAAATGGAATAGAGAACTGTAGGGCAGTGGTAAAACAAGAATGTCCCTGAAGGCAAAGCTAAGGGCTATAAACTTTACTTGATAGATACTTCGAAACTGTCTTATTTCATGTAAAATATTCATTAACATAATCAGATTAACCTGGCAAAATTGAATCGATTCAATAGAAAGCCTGTGACATGAGTAACAAAAGTGGAAAAAAGTATTATCATTATAAGAAAATGTGAAGATAAATCGAAATATAAATTTGTGGAATATATTGCTTTATTGAGAATTTCAGGAACAGCGGAGAAATATTTAAAAGGTTAGCAGGTTGTGAGCTCTTAGGGGGGAAATGATGTTTGTTTTTTAAGACAAAACAGTACCTATCAGGTAGAAAATACTCTATAAATAATTGTGTTTCTTGAATGTAAAAATGAATGACAAATTAGTCAATGAATGAGAGAATGACAATAGCCATAACAAAGGTAAAACACAAGAAGAGGAACACATTTGGGAAATAGGTCAATGAGATCAGGTGGCACTTAAAGAATGTGAGATGCTGATAAGAACTTAAGTGAAGTGAAGACCGGAGCTCAGGAGAGAGTTTAGGGTGAGATAGAGTGTTTGAAAACATCTGTACAGAGGGGAAGGTTAAAACCAACCCAGTAGCCAAGATAAGATTATCAAAAGAGAAAGTGGGGAAGGACTAGTGCAAGGACCATATTATAGAGGTGACCTACATTTAAGTTCATGAGAAGAAATAAAAAATAAAAATAAAAAAAAAGAAGCAGACCACAAAAAAATCTAGAGAGGGCTGAGTCATGGAAGAGAAGAAACATTATCAACAAATGGAATGGAGAAGAAAAATGAGACCATAGGTTGTCTTGTATAGCTTTCTAATTATTTCACATATGTGTACCTTCTCTGCCCAGTTATATCATGTCCTGCTTAAGACAATGCATATGTTTCTGTATCATTTACATCCTTTAATAATCTAGTTAAGTCCTGTGAGTACAAAGCGTCCTCACTTAGTGCATGGTTTGAAGTGAAAGACACAACACTATAAGACAGGAATCTTGAATCTTAATTTGCTTATCTGCACTATTAAAATATTCTCCAAAGTGCTCCTTCTCTAATTTTTTCCAACTCAGGGAACAACACCATTTTAACCCTGGATGACCAAGCTCAACTCCTCTCTCTTTCTCATACCCACATCCAGTCAATCACCAGATCCCACAATTTTACCTTCTAATATGTTTCCAAGTCAGGAATTATCTCCATTCAGACCAACGCCACTTAGTTCAGCATTCTATCATCTCTGCCCTGCGCTATTACAAACACTTAACTGTTTGCCTGCTTCTAGTTGTGGCCTGTTTCAATCTGTGCTCCAAACAGCACTTAATGGGATCTTTCTAAAGTTACCAACTCAGCTATGTGACTTCTTTGCTTTTAAAAAGTCTTAGAACAAAAAAAGAAAAAAAAAGAAAAGAAAGAAAAAAAAAACTCTTAGGGGAAAAAAAAAACTCTTAGTGGCTAGTGGCTGTTCATTGCTCTCAGAATACAGTTCAACTCCCTTTACAAACTTTACCACATTCTTCGTGATCTAACCCAGTTTATCTCTCCAGCTTCACTTCTTTCTATGTCCAAGATCCTTCTCTAAAACCTGTGTGCCAGCCATCCTCAGCTACTTGCAGTCACCAAACTATTCCTGCTCATTCCCATAACTCTCCAAGTATTTAAGCTCACGTGCACTTGACTTGGAACGAGAGTTATTTGTTTTTCAAAAAACAATTTTAGAGATATATTTCACATACCAAACAATTTACCCATTTAATGTGCATAATTAAATAGTTTTAGTAAATTCACAAATAAGAGCAACCATTACCACTGTTAATTTTAGGACATTTCCATTGCCACAAACAGAAACCCCACACTCTTTAGCTATCAACTACCAATACTCCTATCTCCTCTTGATCCTTAGCCAACCACTAACCTACTTCATATAAATGGAACCATATAATATGAGGTCTTTAATGACTGACTTTTTGTGATGTATCCACACCATGGAATATTGTTCGGCCATAAAGAAAGAATGAATGACTAATAAATGCTACAGTACGGATAAAGCTTAAAAGCCTATTTGTTTTTCATTCTGAAGTCTCTTTCCCCAAGAAGCAGTCCTTGATACCCCCAGACTTGTTCAAGTAACCTTTCTTCATGATACCCAAAAACCTTATTTACCTTTGTTTTAGTCCTTATTAGTCAGGTTATCCCGACTAGATGGTAAAATTTTTCTGACAACCAAAAACTGCTCTGCAAATATATATGAAGATACTGTTTTATTTACCTTTTTCTCATTAATATAAGAAGGGATGATGCCAATTACCCCAATTTAAAAACAAAAATTCAAAATTAGTGATTCACAATCTTGATTTCACAATGTAATCTTCAGGAGAGGCCTGAAACATTCAAAACATTGGCCACACCTCAGATCAATTATATCACAGTCACAGGAATAGGACTGGGTACCCATACCAAGACATCAGTATTATTTAAAAGTTTCCCAGCTGATGCACAGTTAGAATTGAAAACCACTGACACAAAAAGCCATAGGCATCCTTTACTACATTATACTGTATATGTAATTAATATTACCATAATTAGTAGGTCATAATTTTTAGCATTTAATTTCTATATAATTACTCTTTAAATATTGTAAATGAGAGAATAAAACATTATATAATATAACTGAACATACTGTATGCAGAATTGTCTAATTAACACTAAATATTCTGAAAACTTTTAAAAAATACTTGACCTCAAATCAGGACTCTCTAGCAAATACTTTTCTACTCCAAAAATCAATCATTCTGTTAGCCTCCAAATGGAACACTTGCATATGCCTCAGCTATTTATGTTAATTTTATCTTCCCCTTTTTGTACACCCATTACATTTTATAGAACTGTTTAAGTACAAGGAATATGTAAAGAAGGGAAGGGAAAATTTACAGAGCTTCTTGCATATTTTCTATTTTTATCCAGTAGATACCTTTATGTAAAGAATATACCTTCATTTTTCTAAACTGATCTGTATCTTTCACAGTATGAAATCTGAAAAGCTCATTCCATGAAAGATCATGATACTGAAAGCCAAGTAAGTTTCTTAATGGAAAGTATCTCCAAACAAATGCATGTGAAGATCAGAAATGAACTAGAAGATTGGTTTCTCTATATTAAAATATAACAAAATGGTGATTTATCCTTACAGTGACAGAGACTCTTTAGATTAAGAATTGGTTAAACCCTCGGAGGGTGACAGAGAGAAGAGTGGAAGGAAGAATATCACGCACATACTCAAATTTGTTAATAAATTTAAATACGAAAGTTTGAAGAGCAGATACAAGAAAGATATTTTTAATAGTGACAAGTATAACACTCAGTCTTTAAAATGATTGATATTTATGACCACAATTTAAATATTTCTTATAATAAAAAGATATATTTATTATCATAGTAGAGCTATTTCCTTCTACCTAAAAAAAGAAAAAAAAAATTACAGCATGAAGAAGATCAGTATAATCTTTCAAAATGGGGCATTTTCTGCCAAAAAATAAATCTTTTCCCTATGACTTCAAATGACACATATTCACAAAAGCTTAATCTTACTTGGTATTATATATATATGGGGTGCCTCTGTATGAACAGTGTAATATTGGAGTCTCTATCCATCTTTCTTCATTCATTGTAGGATTTTTTAAAAATTCAGATTGAGATAATTTACCCAGTAGTTTTCAATTTTAGGAAAATTATATCTGTTCGAATCAATTCCAACACCCTGAGCATGAAATGCCCTTCATGAAGTTTCCAAAACTATATCCAACGAAAGACATTTTAAAAACTTGACATTTCTCAGGACTTTCTCCTTTCATTTTAGTTTCAGTATGCTCTATTGTACCCTTTTGACCTCAATAGTTGCATAGGGGAACAAAAGATTGATCCAGAAATTAGTATTTCCACTATTTCCTAACTCGTGTACCTTTCCAAATAGCTAATGTTACAGATATCAGTTACATTATGCATCCCAAATGATGCAGAGCCGGGCCCTAAACAGGTGGACACATCTGTTCCAGTCCATCAGACTTGACTTACACTGACTGTGTTCTGTAATCATTATGGTTTTTATCCCAAATTACAGTGTCAATCTGTTCAGAATTAATATGTATTGCTCTACCACTTGTTACAAAATTTTCAGTTTATTTATTGGACCAAATCCTGCCCTAATCACTTAGGCACAATTCCCACTGAAAACCTAAAAGAGAGAATGTTTATCCAGAAGTCATGTTTTCATTGCATGGCAAAAGATATTTTTGTGTAAGTGGAAATTATTGCTATTCCCAATGTATGCTTTTTCTATGTTGATAGTTAAAACATGTTTAAAATTTTAATGCACTGGTTTGGATCATTTTTAATCACTTCTTCCAACATACGTTGTAAACTTGTGTGGTTGTTCCCATTATGAAGAAATGGTTGACAAGGTATTTACTTCACTCAAAATAAAGCCTGTATTATTAACACTTAAGAAATTATAATTTTAAATCCCTGCTTCCCTTTGTGTTGGGTATTTTTTAAAGACTATGGGTCCTTGAAGTCACAGCTCAATTTTATTGCAACATCATGAATCACTTCACTGTGATTTTATTTCTCTCTCTTCTTCTCTTCTCCCTGAAGCTAACCAAAGATATGGATTTTATTGAGGAGGAAAAAGAAGTCATTAACTCATAATTATTATGAAAAGGTTAATCTGGCTAACCAACATCCTCCAAATGACTTTCCCACTAGCTGGTGATTTCTTATTTCTCGTGGTTGTCATGGAGAAAGGTGAAGCTCAGAAGATGATGAAAATTAAAACCAAAACCTAAAAAAATGAATGAAGCCATAAATCCCGTGGAAGAAAAGGACATATGCAGCTTGAATGCATATGCTAAGTTGTTAAAACCATGAAAAAAATAAAACTAGGGGTCATAATAACAAAACCACGAACACACTGCCCCCTTATTTTAAGGCTAGTTTTGTAGGTAGGGGTGGATGTATTAGCATGTTTCTAATCAGCATCTCCACTTGCCTACTATAGTATCTGAAATGGTGAAAATGCCTGTGGTGATTCAAATCCTACTGACTTGATGCATGGCACTTGAAGAAATTATGGAGCAAGCTGAAATAAGATCAGAGAAGAAATCTCAAAATTCAGTTAAAGAAAAAAAAAGCTACCCCCATTGTTGTGGCCTCCTGCATGTCTTCTCCTTGGTTGTAACAGGCAACACAAAGGGAAGTTATCCCCAGGTGCTATCGACTGAAAGGCAGGCACTACCCAGTAATTCGCTGCAATGTCTATTATGGTAACTACACATTGCCTGCCTAAATTATTTGTTCAAACTGCTTTGCGATTATTAGACATGTTATGAAAAAATGTGAACGGTCTGACCAGCAAATTTGCAATATATTTTCTCCCTCAGGCAAGACTAAAACTTAAAAATAAAACTCCAGAGACCCTGACATTCTTCATATCACATAACACATACCGGTACCAGTAGAGAATAAAAAAAAAAGAAGACATGAATATTTGAAAAGGCCTTTTGAATCTTGAAGGCATAAAGCAGAAGTATATATCATTTTCACGGATCCAGAGTCCATGCAGATACACATTGAAAGACATGCTTTGTACCATCATCCTTTGTTGATATTCAGAGGAAAAGGATTCATTCTCACCTTTTCAGATACTGACAAACTAACATTTTCTTTTAATATCTAAGCAATGAATTTGATACATATTTTTAACAGCTAAATTGTCCATCTAATTGAGAAAACAATATAATGTTATTTGCAGGGGAACAGAGCATAACTTGAGATTTTATCCTAAATTATCTTTATTTGTTGGGCAAGGTACTATTTGCTATTGTTGGAATTTGTTAGGCCAAAACTGTTTAATCAAACCATAATAGAAGAATGTATTCTTGTTTGACCTCAAATTTACCATAGAAAAAATATAATAGGGTATGTTGTTTGTTTTATTTTTCTAATTTATGAGTCTCTGGAATGGTTGTAAACTTTATATTTCATAATTAATATAATGTCTCAGGGTTGATTTTCAGATTTCAATCTAAAAAGAAATATGATTAATTTAATATTTAATATCAATAGAAAATTTTAGGAAGAATCATGATATCACCCAGAAATATCTAGTAAATTATATTATATAATCATATTTGACAATATAAATTGAACAGATGAAAAGATACTAAATCTTTCCTCTCCCCCATCTCTTTCTCTGGACTGGGAATTTTGGACAATCTTGTCTGTTTCAACTCCAGTATTTTATATTAGACAATTTTAGATCACCTCTCTGGACTTAAACTTTGTATAAAAATGACTTGTTGATAATGACCTCTACTTTCAGCAAAAATTATGTTTAATTTCTCAGGTCCCTAAAGGAAAAAAAAAAACTAACAATAATGCAATAAATAAATAACACACATACCTATTCTCATTTTTTTTTCAATTGAACCTTCACAAAACAATTTTGCAGGGAACTTAAAAACTGGTATTTCTTGCTTCTACACTTGCCTCTCTACAATCTACTCTCAACAGAACAAGCACATTAATCCATTTCAGAGCAAAACCAGGTCACAACACACATATACTCATTACCCTTCAATGGCTTCCCATCTCCCCTGAAGGAAAAGCCAAAGTTCTTAAAATGGACTGGTCTGCCCTATGCAATCCCCCCAGCCCACGTGCCATCTATAACACTCCTTTCTCACTGGCTACAGATATCCTGGCCTCTTTGCTGTTTCTTAAACACAGTGCCTGCTGCATACCTAATGTGGGCTTTCACGGCCAGTTCGCTCTACTAGGAAGTCTCTTCTCCTAGATATTGGCATAGCTAATTCCCTTGCCTTCATTAAGGCTTTGCTTAAATATCACCTTTCAATGAGAATGACCTTTATAAAACTGAATTCTATTCCACCCCACTTACTGCAGAGCCCCCTTTCCCTGCCTAATCACTCTAACAGTATTTATACCTCTAGCATATAATAAAATTAATGTATTTATTATATTTGTTTATTGTCTGCCTCACCCCACTAGACTATAAGCACCATGAAGGCAGTAATTTTTGTGTGTGCTTTTTCTTCATTCAAGTATATCAGGCACATCTAATGGAGCTTTGCCTGTAGTAGTCACTCAGTTAATATTTATTTATACGACTTGTTGAATTAAAATTATTTTATTCAACTAGGTCTGAAGCAGTTTACACTAACACTATCCTTTAATTTCTAATAAATTTTTTAATTGGGGATAATTTTAGATTATTATTTTAGATAACTCAGAAAGCTCCTCTATATATATATATATATATACTTTACCCAGTTTCCCCTAATGTTAACATCTTACATAATATCAAAGGGAAAACTGCACTGTACAATGTTAACAGGCAAGGAGGACTTTATTCAGGGGGCTGCTTTAACAGGAGAGAGAGAGAACTCAACTCCGTCAAAACAAAGCACAGCAAGCTGGGAGTGGGTTGGAGGAAAGCACTGCAGGATAGTGGAGGGGGATGATCACTGAGATGGCAGAGGGATTTACTGAGGTTGCCATTAGGACCACTTGCTTTGGAATGTTTTCCTGTGCCTAGTTAAGCCACCTGAAGTCTAAAAGGGCTGGGAAAGACGGAGGGTGATAAAGATCTGCCTAGTTAGGAGACTCTCAGGTGTCTGGGTAGTGTAAGAGCTGCGGGGAGAGCGAAAGGGTAGAGGGAGGTTATTAGAATAGTTAGGGTCTGAAATTGTCTTTTTTTTCCCTTTTTCCCCCTGCAGTCTGAGTTGTTTCTCTCTGAGGTCCCACAGCTGCAAAACTAGCTTCAAGGTAGTCAGGATGGGGAGGAAGAAGGGAGGCACACAAAGAGGAAGGTCAGCAGAGAGAAAGAAAAACAGTCTTGTCCAATAATGATAGTACATTTGTCAAAACTAAGAAATTAACATTGGTTCATTATTACTAAATTACAGGTTTTATTCTGATTTCACCAATTTCAATGTCCATTTTCTGTTCCAGGATCCAATCCAGATACCATATTGCATTTGTCATCATGTCTCCTCAGCCTCCTCCAGCCAGTGGCAGTTTCTAGGTCTTCCTTAAATTTCACGACCTTCACACTTACGAGTACTGGCCAGGTACTTTGTAGAATGTCACAAAACTTGGATTTGTCTGATATTTCCCCATGATTAGAATGCTGCTGGGGAAGTCATGGACACACCAAGAGGCCATCTACCAGCCCTCTTTTACCCCTGCCTCCTTTTCAATTGTATCCAGATGTTTCAGTATGTTTCCATTTCAGCCCAAGGGAAGATGATAAGTCTAATGGAAAGGACTGACCATACCTTAAACCCAGAAACCAGGACCAAGCAGTTCCAGCTGCTTGTCAAGGAGGGAGCTCAGTGGCAGAGCCCCCTTCTCCTAGGTGGATAAATACTCAACACTCAAACAGAAGTCTCTCATATCTGTTTATAAAACGGGGCCTGTGGAGCTGCCATCCACCAACCCTAACCTGATCAGTTGGCCTCCCCAATGCTCTTTTGGACTCTTTGTGCTGTGTATGTAATAAAGTGATTATTTGATGAAAGTTTCTGTTGTATCTGAGCCTGTGTTCCCACAACACACCATATGACAACTTGCTCCACAAATGGTGTAATTGGTTTGGGAGGACAGATACTACATAGATGAGGTACTCTTCTCATTACACCATATCGGGGGATTCATGATAACAAAATGACTTATTACCAGTGATATTAACCTTGATCACTTGGTTAGGATGGAGTCTGCCAGATTGCTGCCAAGTAAAGTGTTATTTTTTTCCCTTTTCACACTCTGTTCTTTGTAAGCAAGACAGTCCCACACTAGAAGGGAGGGAAATTAAGCCCCACCTCGTGATCCCTACATGCATTTGTTTGAATACTTTTGCAAGGAAAATTTATTCCTTCTCCACATTTATTTATTTATTTATTAATAATTTATTTATATCAGTATGCACTCATAAATATTTTATTCTTTAGGTTATAATCCAATATAATCGTTATTTTTGATGTGACTAAAAATGTTCCAGCTTTGAAGCTGGGGCGCTCTTTCAAGGTTCTCTTCTGACAATTGAAATAGTAATAAAATTTGTTCACATCCTCCCCAATATTCTGAAATTTTCTGTGGGCATAAATTATGATAGTCACCTTTTACTCTAAATTCCTCACAAAAACCACCCACACAAAGGCATTGTGTTTAGTACATCTTTCCTGAGGCTTCAGTGGTAGACTCTATAGCTGCACAGCATAGAAGATAACTTAAGATGGAATACTGCACATTCTTGGCCTCACCCCAATAAAATTCCTTCAGCCGTGGACAACTTGGCCATTTTCTCACAAATCTATTTCCCGTCTAAGATCCTCCAGTCTTATGTGGCCTCTTGATCCCTCAAGAGTTTTCTCACATTTATCCTATTCCTATGTGAACCTCACAATCCCCAAAGACCTAATTTTCTTTTTAGGCAAACAATTTAGCTTTCCTGCTGTTTACTTTGACCTTACAGATAATACCATAGGGCCTTACCTTTTGCATCAAACACAAACTATCAAAGTATTTTGCTACAGATATTTATCTTTTACCTTAGGGCAGAAGCTATTGTGATTAGTTGTAGTTTGAAATGATATTTTTCTCTCTTACTTGTATTTTGAAATATTCAGGAAAAAAACATTTAAGGAGTCTCTGCAAGAAGTTATAACTCTGGCACTTCCTAAAATGATTTTCAAATATAGAAAAAAATATGCCCTTGTATGAAAAAGTTTTCTTTTAGTGTCATGCTAAAAAGATAAGTAGCAGAAGAAACTAGGAAAATGTCTTAGAAATTAGTTGCCAGAGTAATTTCTTTGGATATAGAAAAAGGTTGTCATTGAATTTTTATACATCCATGACGTTTTGCTGATTTTCTGTTCTTAGCACTGTAGCAAAATAGCATGGAGAAGGGAGCCTACATATACCTCAGAGAGGCCTAAATCCTTGCAAATGACATTTCCTATTTAATTCATTAGGTTTTTCCCATAAGGTGGACTGAAAGCACAGCCTGGTGGGAATATGTGATGGGACAGGCTTAAAAAGAAGTGCAGACTGAGCAGCTTTCAAAGATTGATGAAATAGTTCTTGGAGTAGATTATAAAAGTTAAGATGTACAGCAAGCCAAACTGGCAAAAGGAAAACAGGTCTGGGAGAGATGCCAGACAGATAGAGTATTAAGGTGAAGATAGGGTCAACTCACAAATAAGGGAAATGCAGGCTGGGACTTAAAGACTGTATATTTTTTAAGTGTTTGGCAAGAATCCAGGAGGTGAACGTGGAGTGATATTTCTCTATGAACTAGGAGAGACGGTAGGAAGAAGCATTCATAGTTAAATAAAACTATTTGACAGAACCTTCCCATCTACAAGAGCATCTGGCTGACAGTACCTTACAGGCAGCATGTCCAATGTCCCACCAAAACACCTATGAAGAGTCAGTAAAATATGAAAACTCTCAGGCAAATTAAAATCTAAGATTGAGAAACAGCCTAAGGCCAAAATATGGATGAAATATTCACTAAGTCTGATTTATTTGAGTTGAGAAAATCCAGTGAGTTTTTACGTAATGACAACCTGGAAAAAGGAAGTCAGTCAGTTTGTACACCCCTTCAATTGTCTGCTCTTGATACAAAAAGCAAAGGGACTATACTCAAACTCAATCTCCAAGCAGCCAAGTGTGCAGAAGTTGGGAATTATTCTTGGCATTAAATTCTGAGCTGTGTAACTTATAATAAAGTGGCTTATGAGATTTTAGGAGAGTCTAAGTTCTGTATGAAAGACTAACAAGAGAAAAACAAGAAAGCTCCCCTAACTACATGCCAAAAATCCCAAAAGTTTGTGTGTGCTTAAAAACACTTAAAACCTGAGCACTTAAAAACCTACAACAGAAAGAAGAATTATGATTCTTGGGGCAGAATCAGCAATGCTAATAACAGTAATAGTAGTACTTGTTTTTGTTGTGGGATCAATTCAAGGCTCTTGGAATTATCCAGAACAAAGCCCGGAGATTGAGATGTGGGGGATAACAACTCTTTAAATCTGGGGCCTCCTGGACAATTCCCTTCACTTTTTAGAGCCCCAGGGACAGATTAAAACCACGAGGCTAACAAAGCTCAACTTGCATGACCTCTCACACACTTAAACCTCTTCCCAACTCCCAGGTCTAATTTTATATTCATAAATTTGCATTATTTTTCTTAAAGCAAGCTGCCAAAATTGGGTAAGCTTCAGGCCCCACAAAACCTGGATCTGCCCCTTAGAACAGATGAGAAAGTTTAAGATCATACGTCACAGCTCCATCTTTGGACAAACAAGCAGAAATCCTCTCTATCCCACTATATCACAGGCCATTACAAAGTCGGGCTTTTCTTCCTAAACAAATTTCAAGGCAAAGTCTCCCAGTTTTGTAATGAGGGACAAAAAGGTTTTAAGCATAACCTTTCTAAAGACTTCTATGCCTTCTCCCAGCCCCTCCCCATGTGTCTTATTGTTTCCACAATGCCCTATGTATATTATGTGGACATTATTATGTTTTTTTGAAAGAGTATTTTCTTATCATTAAGAAAAGAATACAGGAACAATGGAGAAAATGGAGGAAATTTGGAGAAGAAAAATATATACATTCTTTAATTCCACCACTCAGAGATAACCACCACTAAAATGTTATATTTCCTTCCAACCAATTTTCTTTGGGATTACATTTTTTCATTGAATTTATATTTTATATACAATTTTGTATATTCCTGCTTTTCATTTAACATTCTATTGTCTACCATTAATTATTCTAAACAATTAATTTTATAAACTATACACTATTCCCCTTCATATGGATGCATTATGCTTGACTTAACTATCCCCTTACTGTTGTTAGGTCATTTCCACTTTTTTTATTTCTATATATAAAGCTCTGTGAACATAGTTATCTGAAATATTTTTTCTAATTATTCCCTATGGATATAATCCTAGAAGTCAAAAATTATTAATTTATGTGTTAAGTTTTATTCAGAAATTTTGTGCCAGCTTATATGCCAAAACAAGAGTTTACATATTTCAATGTATACTTACCAGTACTGAATACTAATCTTTAATTATTTACTTTATTGCAAATAATTTTATTTTCATTTTTATTCATATTTATTAAATTACTGGCAAAGTTGAATATATGTTTATGGTTCTTTTCAGCCATTTATATTTATTATATATTCTCCAAATTCAGTACAGTCTGGCAAAATTTCTGCTGAAATAAAATACTCAAAAACCTTGTCAGTCTCACATGCATTTCATAGGAGTCCACCCCATCAGAAATGAGCATCCCCCTCAGTTCTTTCCTGGTTAACTATATCTCTATCCTGGCTTCTGCTGAGATGGTTGATTGGATCCACAAGTCACACACCTTATCTCCTTAAGAAATGGTTTTCCAGCCACATTCTTGGTTCTGTTCCCAAAACACATTACCTAGATAGGCTGGGAATTTTCCAAATCATCAACTGCTGGCTCATTTTTGCTTAACAGTTCAATCTTCCATTTATCTCTTTCCTCTCACAATTTGCTATAAGCAATAAGGAGAAACCAACCTGAATCTTTTACTCTTGCTTAGAAATCTCCTCAGCTGAATATCCAAGTTCATCACTTATAAATTCTGCCTGACCTTGGAACACAAGTCCACCAAGTTCTCTGCCACCTTATAACAAGGATCACCTTTTCTCCAGTTTCAAATAGTACATTCATCATTTCCTTTAGGCCTCAACAGAAGCACATTTAATGTTCATATTTCTACCAACAGTCTCTTCAAAGCAATCTATGTTTTTACTAGCACAACCTCACAATTCTTCCATCCTCTAACCATTACCCAATTCCAAAGTCAGTTTCACAGTTTTAAATATTTTTTACAGCAGCACTCTGCTTTCTGTTAGTAAAAACTGTCTTAGCTTCCTATGGTTGCCATGACAAAATACTACAAACTGGTGAGCTTAAGATATCAGAAATTTATTATGCCACAGATCTGCAGGCTAGAAGCCCAAAATATGTAGTCTCTAGGGAAGAATTTGTTTCATGCCCCTCTACTGATTTATGACAATGCCCAGCAATCCTTATTATCCCTTGGATTATGACATCACTCAAACTCTGCCTTTGTCATCACATAGCCCCTGTCTTATCTCCTCTTCTTATAATATCAGTCATATTGGATTAAGGACTCACCCTACTCCAGTATGACATCATTTTAACTTGCCTAATTATATCTGTAATGACCCTATTTCCCAAATGAGTTCACATTCTGAGGTACTGACTTCAGCATATATTTTGAGGGGACCCATTTCAACCCATTACAATTTGTATCTGTATTAAACTAAATGTGAGTTCATACTGATGTCTCCAGTTCTAATCCATTATCTCATGGATCATTCTTGCCTTCTCCCCTCTTTTGTCTATAACCTCCCACTCCAACAGTGAGAAACTTGACTCCTACCTTCTGCCATCCATCACTTAATTTTTCAACCACATGTATTGTGGTTTCAGAATTGTTTACCTATACCTTCATGGAAAACAACTTTATCAAATAGAGTATAGTTCTTACATACAGTTCCTTTTGCCTTCTACTCATTACAAAGTTGTTTTGGTCAATATCTTTTATCCCACCACTTTCAATGAGATTTTTTTCATACGTTTGTAATAGCCCTCAAGTTTTATGGAGGAGTAAGATAAAAATTGTAAATTTATACACTTGAATCTTCTGCCAAGTCATAGTTGAAAATGATATCACCCATTATGTTACAAATTTTATCTTTATGAAGATACATGAAGCAAATTGCTTCCCAAATTCAATGGTAACAAGAAAGTTTTAATACCAAGAAGAACATTCATGCATTCTTTTATGACTTGGTAAGAATAAATTAACTCCATGACCACTAGTTTTCCCTTTTAGCTTATTTCCCAAAACAAAGTTAAATTCAGAATTCATGTTCAATGATTAAGTTGTCTGACAGTGTCCAATAGTAGCTATCTTCTGCTTCTTTTAATTGGTTTTGATTTCTCTTTAATTTTTTTTTTTCTTTATGAGGTACTGGAGCCAAGAATTGAACTCAGGACCTCATATGTGGGAAGCCAGCACTCAACTACTGAGCCACATCATCTTCCCTGAGTTGGTTTTCCTGTTTGTTTTCTTGAGGTTTGTTTTTTTGGCTTTTAGGAGGCACCGGGAACCAAATCCAGGACCTCCCGTGTGGGAAGCAGACACTCAACTGCTTGAGCCACATTTGTTCCACTCTTTAAATTTTTTTAATCATTATGTTTAGATGTAATTACTTTTGAAGGTGTCTCAATAATTGATGAATTAGATAGCTTTAAAACATAAACTAATAATGCAATAAATAAATTTTAATCATTATGTCTCCATAGTTCTGACAGTATTTATGTCTTCATGCACATATACACCTAAAATATATAATGCTTGAAATTAATAATACCATGGAAATATAACTTTTTTCAAAATTCTGTATTGTTTTCCTACTCTGCAAATCATGCATAGACATATGAAATAATCATTCTTCAAGTCCCTACAATTTAGTTATTGTGAGGGTCCATTTGTTCATTTATCTATTTATTTTACAAATATTCATTAAGTACTTTTGACATGCCAGAGAGGTCCTTGACTAGTATTGACCTCAAGGAACAATCCTTGACCTCAGGGAACTTAAAGTCTAGACTAAGTGCCTCACATCTGACTTTAAAAATTTGGTAGCTTGGAGGAAGTATAAAAGCATTGCAGTATAGTGAGGGGCTTGGGAAACTTTATGGTTGCACAACTATCTTTGGATAACAGCAAATAGATAAATATGCCTAAGGTCAAAAGTGTCAAAATTTAGAAAATATATAACCCCGAATTGGATTAGTCAGAGAAAATCCAAGGAGTTAAAATTTGAGCTAGACATTTAAAAATGAGAGATTTGTAGAAGCAGAGGAGAATGTCAGGTAATTACACAGGAGGACAGATGTACATAAAAACAGAGATAGAAATGCAAAATACACCAATTAAATAAATGGACTCCTCTGTATGGTGAAAAAAATTAAAATATATTTTAGGACTAGAAAAATAAGTTGGGGGAAACAATGTGGCTCAAGCAATTCGGCTCCCATCTACCACACAGGAAGTCCAGGGTTCGATTCCCAGGGCCTCCTGGTGAAAGACAAGTTGGCCCACATGACGAGCTAGCCAGAATGGAGAGCCAGCCCATGTGGAGTGCTGGTCCATGCAGAGTGCTGGCCGATGCAGGAGAGCTGGCACAGCAATGTGATGCAACAAAAAGAGACAGAGGAGAGACAATAAGAGACGCAGCAGACCAGGGAACTGAGGTGGCACAAGAGATTGAGCACCTCTCTGCCACTCCAGAAGGTCCCAGAATTGGTTGCCAGTGCCGCCTAAAGGGAAGACAAACAGATACAGAAGAACACAGAAAGAGCAGACAGCGAGGGCAAAACAATGGGGGATGGGGGGACAGAAATAAATAAATAAAAATAAATCTTAAAAAAAATAATAAGTTGGAGCCAAAGTGAATATAAAATGCCTTGGTGAAAGTTATAGGAAAAAGGAAAATTAATTATCTCTGTTATGCAGAATGACTTGAAAAGGGCAGGAATGCAGGTTAATATTGTATTAATCCAGGCACAAAGTAGTGAATGTGAGGAGAAAGGAAAGGAATAGGCATGGTAGATATCAAAAGAGTCAACCAGGCAAATATGAATCTGAAATTTTGATTCTGAATGTCTAGAATAGTAAAATTAGGAAAATCGAGAGAAATGGAGATTTTGATTTTAAAAAATAATGAATTCCATTTATAAATGCTTAATTTTATATCACTGCAACTTCAATTTGCTAATATGGAAATATAGACTGGGAAGTAGGAGGAATGAGTTTGAGATGTAGACTTGGAAATCACCTGCATAGAAGATGCTGTGAAAAGGGTGAGTAGAAAGAAAAATGATAGCCAGAGGTACTTGGGTGAAGGCTGTGATGGTTTGAAAACACATGTGCCCCAGAAAAAACATGCTCTTAAACTTAATCCAGTCCTGTGGGTGTGGACCCATCTCAATCATGTGTCTTAATCCTATTACTGGAGTCTTTATAAGTGGAATGAAATTCAGACAGAGAGAGAAAGCCACCAAAGCAAGAAGCTAAAACCAACAAAACCCGGAAGAGAAGGGAGAGACCAGCAGACCCTACCATGTTCCTTGCCATGTGACAAAGGAGCCATGGATCCCCAGAAGTTGGTCTTCAGGAAGAAAGCATCACCTTGATGATGCCTTGATTTGGACAATTTCCCAGCCTCAAAATCATGAGCAAATGAATTCCCATTGTATAGCCTGACCCATTTCATGGTATTTGCTTTAAGCAGCCTAGGAAACTAAAGCAAAGGCTCAAAGAATGCCAACATCTGGGAAGAAAGTCAGAAAGGATAAATCAAGTAGACAGGAAAGGAATCCTGAATTCTCACCGTGTCAACTTGCACTGCTCCATGTTTCCAAGACAGAAATATAGAAATGAATGGATGAAAATCCTTGTGACAATCAGGTATCAGAACTAAAATAAAATTGCATATTTTCTCTAAAATGTCTAGTTAACATTTGTCAATTTTTCTTGACCCACTATTTACAGATACTCAGTAAGTTTTAGCACTCAAGAAAAGTGTCTTCATAGGTTACAGACATGAAATAGCACAGATGAATGTAAGCCTAAGGCCTCTTAAGAGACGTGGTTGTTTGCTCACCAAAAATTAAAATAAAACCCAATAAAATATCATGGAATGCTTTCCATTAGTTAAGGTAGTTTCTCCTTTCTCAAGCATCCACTAAATAAATCCTGTACTCATTCTAGAAACTTCAAAGACCCCAGCTCACCAATTTTAACCTGACCACTGACCATCACCTGAACATGATGAATTTTCACCTGTTCTTAGAGGATATGTTCACTCCCTTTCCTTCATCTTCCTCCCCAATTCTCTATACCTGTCTCATCACCTGTCTTTCTCTGATCAGAGTTGTTGGTAACACCTACCATCATGCCCAATCTGTTCTTTTGGCTATTTGAATTTAAGTTGAATTATTTTAATAAATTTGAATACAGCCATTCAATGAACATATATTCAGAAACTGCTACATGTAACAAGCTCTGTACTAAATTACAGAAATACAAAGTCACTATAAGTAGCTCAGTTTATTGCAGGATACTCCATTTTCTTGAATTCTTTTAAAATTATCAGATAGTTATGGTTATGCAAATAGCATTTCCCAACAGTGGGGTGGGAATGCTGTGTGGGCAGGTACAAGAAAGATCCAGAGAATATATTCAAATTTTAGCTACTGAAGTCATCTTTCACACCTAATTTCATTTATTAATGAATTAGCTAGGTAAGAGAGAGATTTTAATAAAGTTCTAAAAGACCCAGTGATTTCATGGCCCTAAACTCAAATCACCCACATTAAGACTTTCAAGCAACAGATAAATATATAGACACTAGACAAATCAGGATACCAATCTGAAAGACTACGGCTTGATGAACTTCACAGTCAGTACAAAAATGTATGGCAAAATTGTGTTTCCTAGAATGTTATATGCATGGAAACATTTCATCATGAATCCAGTCATTGCAAACTATATTGAAAATTGTTTGTAGGTTCTAATAGGAAACTATTTGTATCAAATCATTTTAATCTAAAATAATTCTGACCTTGCTAATTATTTCTTAACCTCCCTTATTTTCTGTTGGAATATAAGACTAATAAGGTGTCAGTTTATTAAATACTTATATAAGCCATAGTACTGTATTATTGTTTCTTGTCAGTGGATCATTTCATTACTTGCAAGTAGGTCATATAAATATCATATGTCTTATCAATTATATCTCAAGTGTTATTATTTGTCATATTTCCCATTGCTAAAGAAAATTCCATCTGAGAAATTAAGCTGCTGATAGAAAATCCACCTTTTACCAGGGCCAAATTGTATTGTCTTAATTATACAATTAATAATATTAATAATACCTTCCTCTAAAATATAAATTTTAATAATTTTCAGTTCTTATTTGTTGTTGTTTTGCATAAACTTAGACTGTAATTATTTCACCAGAATATTTTAATCCTTATTGTGCTATTAAATTTTTACCCAGTTGATAATGTTCATTTTAGTGGTTGTAATTGGTATGGTTTATAATTATGCATATCCAGGATAAACAAAATGAATGACAGGGCTAGTAATAGTGTCATATTAAGATTATAAATATATAAAAGGGAATGAATGCTATTTTAAAATCTTTTCTAGGTATAAATAACCACATTTACCAAAGGGTATTGCAGAAATCACATAAGCAAAAGATATTACAAAGTATTATTCTAAGAAACAATTGGAAGTCAGACTTCTTAATAACTACTTGCTAACTTGCTATTGCTGGCCAAATACAAAATGAGTGTAATCTACCATGATTTATGTCTTATGTTTTATCCAAACTACCTAATTTAGAAACACTGTAATCAATGATATAAATGTAACTAATGTATCTTTCGTGCACAGTCATAATAGCTCTGATTCCCTCCGACTTTTCTTGTACATAAGAGCATACCGCATTTGCAAAAAGACCTATTTCTATCACTGCTCTGGCCCCTGGTGACTTGTAAGTGAATTTTATAACACCAAGCATAAAAATATATATAAATATCAAAACATATTACATTTTTATATTCCTAGTGAATTAATATGTGCAAATGGACTTTAAACTTAAAGGACTAAAAAAAATGTAGACTATTGTTACAATATTTTAATAAAAGCACCAGAAATATAAATGACCTGATTGTTTGTATTTTGTGCAGTTTCTGAACTGTTACAGAAAAAGATTGGCTAGGGAGTTGACTTCTGCCCAGCTGATTGATGCACCTTCCACACAATCCTTCAACACGATCCTAGTTTCCCACCAGGAGTACTATTCAGGAGTCATTGACATCCAGTTGAATGACCCTTCATCACCTCCAGTCTTCTTTAAAACTTCTATTAAAAGAGGTCAAACGCTGCCTCAGAGCCTGTTAGCAGCTCCTGCCTAAATGTCACACAACTTTCATTTGCAATTTGTTAGTCATTTGTGATGTATTTTTCATCAGTGCTCTTACTTCAGCTTCCAATTCTGTCAGTGTCTTTCTCTCCACCTGTTCAGAGAAATTCCTCTGATTGGAAAGTTAAGTTGATATGGAGGAAAGTTTAATTTACTTCTTCCTTTATCCTCTAAGACTTCTTTTCTTTCTGGCTAACAGGTGATGAAATAACATTCCTAAAAACAAAGCTCACGTTTCTCTGATTGATAAATTCAGCCTCATCTTAGAACACAGTTTAATTTTTAAAAGACTATGGATAGAAATCTGTACTAACAGGTGAGATACCCCCGTACTATTATTTGAGATACCCCCGTACTATTATTTGAGAGCCATCAAACAAATAACTTTTTTCAAAATAAACCTGCAACTTTTTATCTCCTGTTACTTGATTGCTATAAATATAGAAAATGACACAAAGAATTATTTCAAAATATTAATGCTTTCTTATTTCAAGTCAAGATGGGAAAGCTGTAAGTGCATTCAAGTCATCAACTATTATATAGGTTATTATTGCAACCAATTTTTCTACTGATTTATGATTCATTACTAAAGCCCCTAGCTTAAAATGTTTACAAAATGAAAAAGCAATCTCTCTATATAAAATTTATCTCTGTAGTTATGGTAGCAGAGATAAAATTTATCATGACTTTCAATTGCAAGGCTCTGAAGCTTGCACTCACAGTCAATTGCACTTTTCAGCCAATGATCTCCAAGTGCTTTACCAATAAGGGTTATTGAAAACATTTCACATGAGAGAAAATATAAATGACTTATCAAAATCATGGAGCAAATTTCAAAGCAGCTCATGAACTAAATTTGCTATGTGTATTTATTTTAATTTTCACATTTTAGTGAATACTTCCACATTCTTTTAAATTAAGGGTTATTTATAATAATAAGTATAATAAAATTACAACATGTATTTACTTATTATCATAAGGACCACAAATATATGTTGCTAAATTTCTTGAAATTAATATGACATTGAAAAATGCATGATTCTATTTCAGGATATATTTAGTGAAAATCAGTTTTGAAATATTTTGAATTCTCGAATATCTGTCCAAATGGAAAGAACGTATAAGGGTTGTCCAAAATGAGGAACATATAAGTGTTCATATTTCCTTTAAATACATTTAAATACATTTTGGTGTTTGAATATGAAACTATTTGCATTCTGGAAATGCATACTTAACCTGAATTGCGAAAACACACTGTAAAAATGCAATAGCAGAATTCCTCTCACCCAGTTCCTTCCCTATCCCTATGCCAGCCAAAACGGGAATAATTTCTCAGACAAAAGAACCACACAAGATCTCCTCCTTCCTAAGCTTACACTTTTTCTGGCTTATGCCTTCCCTGTAGAAGAAATGGCTTTTAAATATTTTTGGTATCAAATCTGTAATTCAAATTCTCTGGACTAATAACTATAATCCAGCTCAGCACCCCTGTTCTGGTTCTATCACAGTTCATAGCATATTGCACTATTGCTCCTAGTCTTCGTGTCTCCATCTTTGTGAGACAGAAACTCCACTTATTCCTCATTGTTATCCTCCGTGCCCTGCATTGTGTCCATTGTATGGTGGCACTTGATGAGAGACTGAATATAGATGTAAGAACAACTAGGATAAGATATCATCATTACATTTGCACCTCACATCCACTTTGGGTCCATTTTCCCAAAAAACACATTCAAGGATTATGAAGACTATAAAAGCTCTTATTCAGGCCATCTCTGCAACTTATTCCACACATCTTGTAAGAAGCAGTTTAATATATCCCTAATATGTACACTCTGCCAATAACAAAATGCAAAACAAAAACAAATACTAGAGCTGCAACCAGTGTGGATATTTCATATAGTGCAATCCCTGAAAAAAGAAAAGGCATGGTGTTTATCCATACAAAAATCTAATATATATTTGGTTCGTGACTTTATTTTCAAATAGTACAAGCAAATGCAAGTCTTCCTTTTTCTTGTTCTTTTTAGTCTGCAGTTGAAGGAACTCTTCCCTCCAATCTCTACAGGGGCTACAGGGGGCTTCCTTCCAATCTTCTACAGCAGACAATTCCAGAATCACATTTCATATAACACAACTCCAGGAACCCAATGGCCCCAGAAATGCCTCCTTTCATTGTTATTATTTTCAGGACCTCTGGGATATTAATTCATCATTGTACTCTCTCATCACTTCATCCATTACGCCTGTCTATAGCTCATGTGGAGCAAAGAATGACGCAGACTCCTACTAAAGCAATAGCATGAGATTACTGATACAATTACTTTCAGTGTGAGTAGGGAATTTTCTATACCTGCAGAAATGACTACAATCTGCTTTAGAAATATCCTTGTTGCTGCAGCCTTTTAAGGGAGCTATATAACTGAGATTAGCAATATTAATCTGTTCTTTGGCAAGGAAAGATATTGCGTGTGGAAAATTAAATAGGACCATCCATTTTAGAATTGAAATGCTAAGTTAAAACCCTCTTCTACAACCTCATCCTTTTTCTAGACCCTGGTACACATGTCAATGTTATAGAAAAGCATCCTTTCTCTGTTCCTTTGTTTGGATATGGTTTTACAAACAACCATCGTATCCATTTCCTCGGCTTACAAAATCTGCAAACAAGCA
Organism: Tolypeutes matacus; assembly: GCA_026826555.1. NCBI lineage: Eukaryota > Metazoa > Chordata > Mammalia > Cingulata > Chlamyphoridae > Tolypeutes > Tolypeutes matacus. Next base: position 1,478,001 of record JAKSZT010054561.1, on the reverse strand, counting down.
AGGCAAAGAGAACCAGCCATTTTATTCTTCCTTCCAAACTAAATGAAAATATCTGCTGCCTTTTTCATGCTCAGATATAAGACACCAATGGACTGATACAGAGCAAATGAGTGTACCTAGTTTGTTTTTGTTTTTTTCATGTTACTGTGAGTTAACTTGCAAAATTTAAAAGATTACCAACCAGTCTTTGAATGAACTAGAAATGTAATTATGTCTCTCACAAATGCACAGGCTTTGTGCTAACAAAGATTGTTCTCTGAACACTGCTTTTCACCCCTTAAAATGAATGGTAATAAACAGAGGTTGTAGAACAACCAACTCACTTTTGAGACAGAAGCCTAGCGCCATCTGCTGGTATCAAGCCTTCACTACAGTCTGGACAACTTTATTTGCATTGTTCTTTTTAAGAGCAAAAAACCATTCGTGACCTATGTAAGGTAAACTTTCTGAACACTCACTTCATATTTGAGGAAGTTAACATATGAAGTGCAATGATCCCAATGAAACACACATTTCTAGATCACGGAAGTTATTGTAGTCCATTTCAGCCATTTGAAAGTTGCATTCAACTATAGTCCTCAGCATTTTCTTTGAAGATAAAGCCATTGGAGTAGAGCAGGAAGGAAAAAAAATATGTACGGAACCTCCTCCTCATGTAGGTGGATGGTAATAATGCTCACACTTGAAGCCCATTCTTTACAAATTTTCTAAACTTTTTAACTATTTAAGTAATCAAAGTATTAAAATTTCACCACTCTACACAGAAAACATAAAAATTCATAGTGCAGTCTCACCGGTATTCTTTTGTTTGGTATTTGATCGTACTTCCTATATAGTCAATTCTGGATTGTGTGTCCTTCTATAGTTTTGTGCACTGAATTGGCATTGTCAGTATTTTTCCTACAGTAAAATTCTGCTCTTTGTCTCTATCAGAACAGCTATGCAACTGCCTTGATTGTCCCACATTCCTCACATAAGAGCAAGGTTATAAAAACAAATAGTGTGAACTAAAATATATTTTTTTACTCATTCCTTATGCTATCAAAATCAGAAAACTTCTTAGATTTGGCAATATATTCAGGTAACAGAAACTAAGATGATGAGTACCTTTAAGATAAGCATTAAAAAATAAATAAAACTTCGAGTTGGTTTTTTCAGTTATTTTCCCAAAGGAAACTGCTGTAGAAGAAAACTAATGCAGAAAGTTTTAGATCTGAACAAGAAAATCCATTCTGGCAGTGGATTTACCTTGCTATAATTCTAGAGTCCAAGCCTGTCATAATAAATGCAACCATAAATTCATGGTCAGTGACTCTGAACCTATCAGCTTCACAAGGAAGCATTTCCAAACCATAAATATAGTCTGATTGAAAACCAAGGTCAAGTATTCATCATGATTTATAGAGCTATTTAAGAAAACTGTCCAGCATTTAATCCAAATGGACATGAACAATTTCCACAAATGTTAATGTGTCTTTCTCTGAAATATTTGAATAAATAGACACATAACAGAGTTTTTTCAAGCTATGTTCTCTCCATATTGTGGACAAAAGACAGTAGAGCAAAAGCTAAATAACTGATTTAAAATATCACCAGGGATAGAGATTGAAGAAATGGGACAATACCAATAAGGAGAGAGCCAAAGTCTATTTTTGTGAAGATACCATCATCCTGTCAGGGTTCACTCATCCCTGCCCTCTTCAGCTCATGAATTCCTTCTGATCAGCTCAATTATTACTTCCTCATGGAATTCTCGACTGACCTCCCTGACTAGGTCAAGTTGCTCTATTATATGCTTCATTGCACTTGTATCTCAACTGCGTACCTTTTTATCACAAATTTAGTTTTACGTAGATATATGTGATTATGTGATCAATTTCTCCTCCCAAAGCAGTAGACTTTAGGAGGATACTATTAAATCCTGAGACCCAACACAGGTTCTAGAATAAAGAATGGTCTCCAGAGACAGATGTTGAATAAGTAAATGAATGAAAGAAATAATGGAAAAAGATAAAGAATTTGTTTGACAATGACTCAAGTTTATATTTTATTTTGATCCATGTCTTTGCGTATTATACACTAAGCTCTTTCTCCCAATCTACAAATAAAAGATTTTACAGTAATAAATGGAGTTGAGCCAAATTCTCAGAAGTGAAAGATAGCCATCTGAAATTAATTAGATTCTTGAGGAAACCTTGTAAACAATCTTAGGTCATTAAGTTAGTGGCATTCTATTGTCTTCACAGACTGAATGTTGTCCCTTTCGATATTTTCTCTATGGGAACATGTCAAATGGTTGACTTATTTTTTTTTTCTCTTGTATGCTGTACTAGCAAAGATAATAAAATTTCTATTTTATGTAAAATTCATGAGTAAACTAGACACAAGACTATAAATGGACAAATAATATAAATATTTGCAGAAAGTATTGATTTTATCACACTAAGGAGGAGGCTAGGTAGGAGCAGTTGAGTTAAGCAGCATTTTTTAAAAGCTGTAAGAGAATAAGATTAAATAAAATAAAAAAATGTACCAGATAAAAATTATTACGTGAAGCCTTTTCCCAAGTACATTCATCTCTGTATATGCGTGTGAGTTCACGTAAGCTGGTAGGGATATAAAATATATCCATTACCTTAAGTCGTAATTAAAATAGTTTGAAAGCCATTGGCCTGGAGCTGGGGTCAGAAAACATTTCCTATAAAGCATCAGATAGCAACTAGGTTTTGTGGGCAATGCTGTCCCTGTCACAAACTCAACTCTGCTCTTTTAGCACAAAAGCAGTCAAAGACAATACTAGACAATACATAAACAAACAGGTGTGACTTTGTTGCAGCAAAACTTTTCTTTTTCTATAAACAGGCAGCCAGCCAATTTGAACCACAGGCAGTACTTTGTCAATGCCTGGGCTAGAGGATCAAAAAAAATGAGGTTCTTTCCACCTAGAATCTCCACAAAAGAGAAAAATAGGTATTAACTTGACCACCCCCACCACCCCCAAAAAAAACCCTGCTGCATCAATCACAAACCAGTTCACATTTAAATAAACGGGGACGGCATGTGATATATATATATATATATTTTTTTTTTTTATTGTGGGTAAAAATCAAAATTCTCACAATACATACAAACACTTGCAAAATGATATATAAATATATATGCATATATGTGTATTTGCTTACAAAAATGTTATATATATATATATATATATATATATATACACATATATTTTAAGAGGTGCTTAGATTACCCAAAATATTACCTCAGTAGGAGCTCATAGAACATCTAAGTGCCTATCACCCCACTCAGATGGGTTCCTGAGAGCTCCGGAGACACCCTGGTCCTATATAAGGGGGGATAGCCCCAGAGACTGATGCCTTATCAGTGGGTTCTATTTTGGAATCTGTGCTCCTGAGAGTGACAGAATTAGACTCAAATAAGTCCTCCCTGCACATGGTTCACCAGTCCCTTCTATTCAAACCTATATGTGATGCTGGAGTTTTTAGGTATACTTCCAGAGACTGGAGCCTCCCGCCTACCTATGTGCCAGGTGTGCATGAAATCTCGGTGGAGCTGCAACTCCTACCCTACAGCTCAATGGACTCATCCAAATCACCTAGTGAGCAGACAACGATGGGCAAAGGCCATCCCAGGGAATGTGATATTTTTTAACAGTGCCCTTACATGCTCTCTATCTCCCATCTTCCATTTTTCCTTTATGGATACAACGTTTCATATCAGCCTCCAAAAGATATCTGAAATAATTCCTACTTTTCCTTACTGAAAACCCTTTGGATTGCTGATTTCCAATTCGTTACTTTAACCTAATTCATATGCTTTTTTGAGAGTCTAATATAGCTGCCTTCTTTCTCTTTCAGCTGATGCTCATCAGCATTCTACAACTAAAGATAGAGCTTCAACTGTACCCTCAGTGCTTTCCAATTTCAAGCTCAATTATCAGACTTGATCCACTCTCTGGCATATAGTGTCTGACTTTGGGGCTTCTCAATACTCTGTGGAAAGAAATAATATAATAAATCCATAAACATGCAACCTTGACTTCTCTGTTTCTCTATTTTTTCATTGAGATCTTGATAGCTGAGAGCCCCATAGCTGCAGAAACTCAACCGGCTCAAGAAATTATCCTTTTTTTAATTAGAGAAGTTGTGAATTTACAAAACAATCATGCATAACATACAGGATTCCCATACATTTTCCCACCACCAATACCTTACATTGTTGTGACACATTTGTTACAAATGATGAAAAAACATCTTCAAAATATTCCTGCTAACTATAATCCATAGCTTCTGTTTGGTGTATTTTTCCCACAAACCACCATATTAGCAACATCATTAATTAGTATTGTATATTTGTTATAGTTCATGTGAGAGCATTCTCATATTTCTACTATTAACCGTAGTTCATCATCCACTATGGACTTCACTGTGTGATATGGTCCCATGCCTTGAACAATCCATCCAAAATGTATACTCAGTGGCTATCAGTTTCATCACAGAGTTGTGCTATCATCACCTCAGTCAATTTTAGAACATTTTCATTATTCCAAAAGAAAAAATCCCACACTCCCTTAAACTCCCCATTGCTGACCTTTAGTATTGATATAGTACCATCCTAACCATTGCTGAAAAAATATTACAATATTACTGTTAACTATAATCCATAAGTTACATTAGTTGTATTTTCTCATGTATCACCATATCTTAACACCCTATAATAGCGATGTACATTTGTTCTGTTTCATAGAAGAACTTGTGTTTGTACTATTAACCACAATCCTCATCCACCACCTAGTTCACTATGTTATACAGTCCCTAGATTATCCTCTAGCATTCTTTCAATTGACATTTATATCCCTAGGCTACCCCCTTTCAACCAGTCATTTTTATAAATCAGCCGTGTTAGTTACATTCACTATAATGTGTTACCATCAACTATATCCATTTTCACACATTTACAATCATCCTTATTAAAAATTCTACATACATTAAGCATCAGGGTTCCCCCTTCTCAACTCTTACTCTATCTCCTAGTAAACTAGACTCTAGAGTTTAACTCCATGAGTTTACTCATTGTATTTAATTAATATTAGTGAGACCATACAAGATTTGTCCTTTCGTGTCTGGCTTATTTCACTCAACATAATGTCCTCAAGATTCATCCATATTTTCATACACATCACAACTTTATTTCTTACTACAACTAAATAGTATTCCATTATATATATATATATATATATATATATATATATATATATATATATATGCACACCACACTTTGTTTTATTCATTCATTGGGTGGATATTTGGGTTGTTTCCATCTTTTAGCAATCGTGAATGATGACACTATGAACATCAGTGTGCAAATGTCTGTTCACATCCTTGCTTTCAGTTCTTCTGAATATATTCCTAGTATTGGGATTGCCAGATCATATGGCAATTCTATATTTAGCTTCCTGAGGAACTGCCAAACTATCCTCCACGGAGGCTGCACCACTGTACATTCCCAACTTGAAATTATCTGGAGATTCACTTAAATATTCCCAGCTTTTTCAGTGCATAAACAAAGCCCTTGTAACTATGATCACACACTTTTTCAGAACTTTTATCCCAAAGATTGTCAACCAGGAAGAAACCACATCTCACAGATATTACTGGGTTTATTATTACAAATTTGCTTTCCAGAATGGTTGTATTTTCATCAGCTATTTCTATGATGATTCTGTGTAACAATCTTAAAGTCTCAGCAGGTTATAAATTGCAAGCAAGTATATCTTGCCGATGTGTCTGCAGATTTTCTGGGGCACCTCTGATTCTAGAAGTCCAGTTCAGGTCTTCTCCAGTTGTCTTTTACTCTAGGATCCTGGCCACAACTACCTGGAACATGCTCTTTTCATGGTGCAGGACAAGAGCACATTAGTATGGGCAGAAGCACACAATGCCTCTTAAAGTCTCTACTCAGCTTTGGCATATGAACTTCTGCTCATATTTCATTGGACAAAGTGAGTCACATGGCCAAGACTAAAGTAAATAGGGAAGGAAATATTCTCCACCCATAAGGTAGCCACAGCAGGGCATAGAATAATTATAGAAAATACTATCCACCACAGACTATATGGAAAAATCTATTAAAATGGATTTTTAAAAAGATCTTGATGAGAATATCCGATTTTTATAAAAGACTTTTGTGGGAAAACAATATAAAACAAGTATAGGGAAGCACCAACATGATGAATTGCCAGGAAAAACAGGAAAAGAATTTTAAACTTGATAATGACAGCTTTAAGTTAGAGAAAGAGTAGAAAGTTGTTGTAGCAAGCAATTCCTTCAGGCTGAATTAGTGTATAGAGAAGGGAGAAGAAATGTAATTTGCATTTCACTGGGAAACTTTATAACACATTTGTTTCAAATAAAAAAGAAGAAAGAGACAAAAATAGTTTCAAGATGTATAGGCTGATGACAAATTAAAGGAGTCATATGGACATATAAAGAGATGGTGAGTTTGGTCTGGGACACATAATATTTGAGATATTATCAGATCATTTACTTGGGATTTTTCTGAAAACATTTGGAAAAATGGGACTGAGGCATAGCTCAGGGTTGAAGATGTAAAGATAGGACTCAAAAATCTAGCAATGATCAGCTGTGTGCATATATGTTGTCATCAATGAATTAAAAGGGGGGAAGATCACAGAGCCAATGACAAAGGTTTGAGTGACATCCTGCATTAGAATTAAAAGGAAAAGAAAGAGATAAAAATGAGAAAGAGAAAGAACCATTCAAAATATGTGTGTTCTAGGACAGGTGACTGTGAGGCAGCATAGTATACTGGACCAAGTATAGACTGTGGTGTTAGACAGACCTGGGCTTTCAATCCTAACACTGTCTACTTGTGAAACTTGGCAAAAGTGACCTTGCAGAGCTTCTGCTTCCACACAAAATGTGGCCAATACCATCTACTTAACAGTGAGGTTTAGAAAAAAAAAATTTTTTTTTTTACAAAAATAGTGGTTCTACACCAAAGTGGATATCATCCCACACAGAGGATCTCCTGAGGCCTCTGGAGACACCCAGGTCCTATATAAGGGAGGATAGCTCCAGAGATTGATGCCTTATCAGTGGGCTCTACTTTGGAATCTGTGCTCCTGAGAGTGACAGAGTTGGACTCAAATAAGTCCTCCCTGCACATGGTCCATCAGTCCCTTCTATTCAAACCTATATGTGGTGCTGGAGTTTGTAGGTGTACTTCCAGAGACTGGAGCCTCTGGCCTGCCCATGTGCCAGCTGTGCCTGGAAACTCAGTGGAGCTACAACTCCTACTCTACAGCTCAATGGACTCACCCATGTCACCAGGTGAGGAGACGATGATGGACAACAGCCTCCCAGGGAATGGAGAGAACCTGCAGCTGCAGGCAGGATAATCCCATCCACCATATCCATGAGATATAAGCCCCCTCTCACTTGGAGATGGAGCGGACATCACCATCCCAAACTCCTCAGGACTGGGGGAAGTGCTATGGACTAGAGTGGACTTAATGGAATTCTGTTGTAGACATATTGTGATTCAAGCAATGAAGAAATTACAATAGTGAGGTGGAGCCAGTGGCCACTGGACACTTTGGGGGCAGGGAAGGGAAAAGTAGTTGTAATACAGGTGCTTTTTCAGGACTTGGGAATTATCCTGAGTAACATTACAACGACAGATATAGGGCATTTTACATCAGCATACAACATGCAGAACTGTGTGGGAGAGAGTGGGGTCTACAATGTGAACTATTGTCCATGCTTAGTGGCAAAGCCCCAGGATGTGTATATCCATTGCAGGTGATGAGCCACATTAATGAAAGATGTTTATGTGGGATGTTATGGGAGGTGTGGGAGGTGGGGAAGCTGGGAATCCCTGTAATTTTTGTGTAACATCTATGTAATCTAAGCATCTTATAAAATATATATATATATATATGTAAAAAATAAATAAATGAGAGAAAGGGAGGGAAATAAATAAATAAATCTTAAAAAAAAATTAAATGCAACTCCTATGAATATGCCTGCACTCCCATCTCGAGTGTGCACTTTCACTTTACATTAGATTCTCCTGTTACTAAAAAAAAAAAAAAAAAATAGTGGTTCTAGATTCTAAAAATGCAAAAACAAATAAGACTTAGCTCCAACCTCCCAAAGGCTCTCAACAAAGTAGAAAGTGAATGCCATTAAAATAATTACTTAAAATCAGGTGTCATAGTTCCTTCTTTCTTTTTTTTATTTATTTTTGTTTGTTTTTTTTTTGTTTGTTTGTTTTTTGTTTTTTATAGTTCCTTCTTTCTGATGTGGCATGCTCTCATTATTATTTTCCTAATTCCTGTTCATTCTTTAGGTATCAATTAAACAGTTTTTCTTTCATAAAGCCTTCTCCGACCTTCAGTCTGAATTATGCAGCCTGCTTTCTCTTTCAAAATACCCTATTATTTTCCCTCAGAGCAACTATCTTTCTTTATTTGTATATGTCTATAGAATCTCTCTTCCCTATATTAGCCAGTCACCAGTAAAGGTCAGATCATTTTTAATGGAACAACGTTCATTTTTTATTTTTAACTTTTTAATGGCAACATAAAAACAACTCAAATTTTCTAAATTTAACTGCTTTCAAGGGTATAATTCAATGGTACTATTTACACTCACAGTATTGTACTGCCATCACCACCATCCATTACCCAAACATTTTCATCACCCCAAACAGAATTTTTTTTTTGATACTGCCTCCCTCTCAGCATATGAGCATGTCTCCTATATTAGAGAAAATCATGGCTATGAGATGCAAATCCTCTCAAGTTCCTACTTTACCATATTAGCCATGTTTTCATTTTCTTCTTTCTTAAAGAGGTCTTTCTTCTAATAATATTAATTCCTCACACTCCTCACATGTACTCTGTTATTTCCTGTAAGACTTTTTCATTCTCTCTCCCTCTCTCTCTTCCTTTCCGCCTTACTCTTTCCCTATATCTCTCTTCCTTTCTCTCTCCTTCTCATATTTTCAATCACACTGACTCTCTTCTAGGTCCTTCTTCAGAGATTAAAAACATGCTAGGTCTCTGTCATTTTAAAATAGTTTCTTGTCCAATCCTTTCTACCAGATAGCTAGATGTGCCTCCTTTTGTTACTTCCACATCCCCACTCCTCTCTGGAGCAGTTCAGGATTTCTGTAACTACTTCCTGGTTGCCCACTCACTGTTCAACCCACTTCAGTGAAGTTCTATCTACAACCATTCGATGAAACTACTCTGGCAAAGATCACCATTGATTTATTCATTAAAACAAAACAAAACAAAAATCTTTCATTTCTCTTTCTTGAAATATAGTAACATTTTACAGTGAAATATCCCATTCTTAAGACTCTACTTCAGTTGGCTTCTGTGATGCCACTCTCTCCTTGTTTGTGTCCCACATCTCTGACAGTTTTCAGTCAGTACCCTTTGCCGATTTATCTTCTACCTGCTCTTTAATATTGTTAATTACCAGAGATCTGCTTCTTCTTCCTTTAAAAGCATCTTTCTGACTGACACTGTGGTGTCCAAGACACAAATGTGTGTAATGAAAGAGTCCAAACAAGGAATGAAGTTAGAGCTGCTGTTTATAAATTGCACATAAAGCCATAGGCTGTCTTATTCAGGTACCTAATGGTTATTATCAAGCAATAAGAAGAGAACCATTATACCCATAATTCTAAATATTATTTCTCTAACCTAGATCTTATCTGACCTATAGACTCATATTCTCAATTTTCCATAGGCACCTCAAACTTGTGCAAAACAGAACTCATCAGCTTTTCTATGAAATTGTTCTTCCTCCAGTGTGGTCTATGTTAATAAATGATCAATTTTGCTCCCAGGCAGCAAAATAAGAAACTTGGGAGTCAATCTAGACTCCTGCTTCCCTCTATCTCCACAATCCTAACTAGGCACTAACCTAGTTGATTGGACATTCTTGGAGTTGATTATGCTGGACATGGGCTATTTTTGCTTACCCAGCCAAAGTGTGAGGATGAGGACCACCACCATAAATGACAAGGAAGTGATGATTAAAGGTGTTAAACATTGTGCTGACAAGAAGCCACTAGGTTTGACAAGAAAGAGATCATTGGAAGAATCTCTTCCATTGATTAGTGGAATCAGAATCCAGATTACAGTGACTGCAGTAGATATAAACCACACTTCTAGGCATCTTGAGAAATAAAGGAATTTAATCTGGTAGCCTCTGAAGTTGTTTAAAATGAGAAAAATTGATTCAATTTCATTTTACATATAAGAATTAAGTTAATATTAGTGTGTAATCCCTGTTTTAGATATTTAAAGGTCTTATTTCAAATAACTTCCCAGTTTGGCTTGCATATGAATAAAATTTGCAAATGCTAACTAATTCAGATTTAGAATGTTATGATGATTGTGGCTAAATGCAAACTGCAATGTTTAGGCTTATGTATTCCCTCTGAGTTTTCTTTAGAGCTTACTAATTAATTGAATCCAATTATTGTTCAAGTACTTACTATGAGTCAAGCACTTTGCTATGTACCATATATGGATTATCTTTCCGATAACTACAAAAACCTAGTGAAAGAGCTATTGTTTTATTATTAAAGACATATAGATGAGGAAACTTAGGCTTAGAGAGGACACCAGAGCTTCCTTCAATCTTTAGGTCTAACAATTCTGCTTCTATAATAATGCTCACTTCTGTTTTGGTATTTTCACTCTTCTAACTCATTTTATATTGTTGTTTCCATTTGAGTATAATAAACAGCATTGGTTTTTAACTATCTGAGTTGTGTTTTGATTAAAAATGATTTGTTTTGCTTTTTATTGTATCCTTTATTTCCCCCTCATTTTTCAAATTAGGCAAATTTTACTATATGTATTACCATGCAATTCATTTTTTTGGTATCTAAGCCTTGTGAATTTCATAAGATTTTGAAAATAGACTCTGTGCTGGCAGATACGCTAACAAATATATAGGCCTGGCCCCAGGAGATACTAATATTTATACCTATTTTTAATTAGTGTGTGTTAGCTCTGGGTAACTGTCAGATAAATTGGTTATTTGAGATCAAGATAGATGACTGATAAATCCTAAAAGCATGGTGATATTAATTTCTAAGAATTAACTTAGTTAATACAAAACATTTTACTCATCCTTACCTCAAATAGCCACAATGATAGACATAGGTTCCCTACAAAGCTCCAAACAACAGAGCAAGCAAAACTGTTAGCTATGATATTTTCTCACAAGTTAGAAACAAAGGCATAATCATAACGTGTGGAAACTGATTTTAGAATCACCTTATTATTCCTTTTGACAATTACCCACATTTCCACAGCCTCTCCCCCAATCCTCCCATCATTTTTCCTTGTTAAGAAACTAATCAACTCTAAAACACTTTAACTGGTTTTCTTCTTGAAGGACAGATTCTCCTGGAGGGGAATGAGCACAACCAAAGTAGCACAGAGTGAAACACAATTTCTCTTGCAGGTGTCAGAGTCAGAGAGATTTGGGGCACTTGCCTAGCTGGAGCTGAGCTGTCTATGACAGCAAATAGCCTGGCACAGCAGTGACTACAAAGTGCTGTTTTTCTCTGTGCATTGTGTGGGTTGGCATTTTTCATTTCATACTTCATTTGCACCTGCTGAGTGATGCCACAGAATGGCAATACTTTCCATCTCCTCCCACTTAGGAAACAGCCCATTACGTGTAGCAGTGGCACCCACGTCACTCATCAAGGCCCTGGCCTAATCCTTGCTGCAGGGTGCGTAACTATCTTCCTTTTGCTGTGCTGCATAGGTGATAAAAGAAAAATATAGTATATTTGATTAATAAGAGAACAAATCTGAAAGTATCCTGCAATGCGATTTCTCCTTTTTTAAAATTGTATCTGCTCCCCAAAAGCTGTGGTTTTCATCAAATGCTCTTTCTCATAAGGAAACAAAAAACAATGTTCTCTATACACAGAGAGTAATTAACAGGCACTCAGGAAGTAAGGATGAGAATCACACTTTTAAAAATTTGGGGACACCCAGGTTTTGATTGGTATGATAAATATTTTAAGTCTAAACATTCATCAAAGTTGTCAGAATGATTTGAAACATGAACGCACCAATGTTCACAACAACCTGACTATATTTAGAAGGCCCCACCTTTCACTTAGGATATTCTCACTTTCGCTAGTGGTAAAGCTTGCCAGGAATACAAAACCCCCGTCAGTGCTATAAATGTAGGCTTAGTGGAAGATACATATCACATTCAAATTAAGCCTTTACTGACGTAAAATCAGAAATGAAATAGATAATCCAGATATATTAGCCATGATAGATACTTTGCCTTCAAAAAGACCAAAAGACATCTTGGACTCTTGAGTGACTCCAATTAATCCAACATTTATAATATATGTATATTATGACATTAAGGAAAACAAAATAAATGCTAAAAATAATAAAGATCCACATGAAGCACAACTGTCTTTTTAAAATGCATTGAAAAGCATGTTAACACAATCTAGAAACCCTACTGAGTCCAATCCATCACATGATTAATAATATAAAAAACACTATTATAGAGTATATGAAATATATGATTGTATAACAGATGAAGCTCACTGCTTGAAATGCATGGACCATTTGATCATTTAAAAGATTCTTCATGAGTCAGGAAACCAGGGTATGGAGTAGATTTTAGACCTTCTATAGGTAGCTCTGGGAAAGAGGCTATGGAATTAACAAATATGAAAACTGAACATTTTTCTTCGTATGAAGACGGTATTTTTTTGGAGAGATTATTAGAAAAAGGTGGAATTTTTAGATTAACTATTATGATATTTTGTGATTAAGTAGAAAACAATTCATTGCTAATTATGACTTAAATTAACCTTTGAAAAAAATTAATACAAATCATCTGATGTAAATACATCTTTTCACTATTACAGTGAAATATTTAGTATTTTCAATCCTAGTGAAAATGAATTTCAAACATTTATGGATGTAAATAGCTGTAAAATGCAAGCATAGGCCTGTGGAACATGTTCCTAAACGGTGTGTCATGGAACACAAGATCCGGTACAGCAGAAACTCTCAGCAAATGACTACTGTAGTACATACACTGCACAAAGGGTCCAAAAGAGCAGGGGAAAGCCCATTATGACCCATCCACAGGCAGGCCAAACTGGTCAGGTCAGGGTTTGTGGGTGGTAGCTCCAGGCTGAGAGGAGAGGCAAATCAGTACTGCCTGAAGCTGGGGTATTTATATAACCCAGGGAGCAGGCATCCCACCACTGAGCGTTCCCACCCTGATTAGAAAGTGGAAATACTTATTCCCAGTTTCAGGTATAAGGTGAGAACAGGCAGCTGCATTAGACCTAAACAGCAACCTCAGTGTGGAAACATATTGAAATATCTGCACACGATGGGAGGTGGGAGTGGGAGATGGCCTCTAGGTGTGTCCTTGACTTCCCCAGCAAGGTCACAAGTGCATTCTAGTTAACAAAATGGTTAACTGAATGTACTAGCTAACTTTCATAAAACTCTACAAAAATGGATTATCAATTTTAAGGAATTATAATTAAATGCAGTGTATACACACTATTTGTGAGACATTGAACATAGCAGAAAGTGTGTTTGATGATTCAGAAGTTGCCTCGTTATCATGAAATTTCTTACGAGCATCATCATCCATTGTTTTGCATTCAGAACTAATATTGGTAAGTTGCCATATTTAGCTCCATTAATTCACTCATTCCTTCAACAAAGATTTATTGAGGGTCTCCTCTATTCCAAGCATTGTGTTGGAACCTGCAATAGATAGCTATACCAGTCGCTGCCCTACCCTCAAGACTTTGCACTCTAATTCAGAAGATAAATGGAAACTTGACCACTATTGTAGTTTTATAGGCTTCAAGGAATTTTATAAATCCATACACCCTCCTCAATAAGACTCATACCAAGAAATCACAATTGTAAACACTTTTCATAAATGGACCACTGTATTTCACAAACAGATTCACCAGGGAATTTCTCTGGATACAATTAAACATCCCAGATATATCAGACTAATTTATTAAAATATTAAATTCTGTTTGCTATTCCTGTATGATTCTTTCCAACTTTCTCAAGTAGGTTGCTTTTTTGCCAAGGGATTTTTGCCAGATTGAAAGGAGAATCTTCTGAGAGTCCACATTCTTCACTGCCTTTTGTATAAACCTCAACTCCTTGAAGAGATTATGCCAAGTATGTCAGACAGTGAGGGGAGGAAACTGATTCTTCTAAGGGCAGCAGGAAAAAAGAAAGAGATGAGAGAACTCGCTTTCCAGCGAGAAAAACAAAGGCAAACACAGCCTTACGATGCAGGCCCGGAGCATCTCCAACAAGGAGCTGTCGGAGCTCTTCGGTTGAGCAGCTGCAGGAGAATGCGCAACAGGTGGAGAAGAACATCGTGGACTCGGAGGCCAGGATGCCAGCGCGACCTGGCCGGGCTCCAGGAGGTCAGGCAGCAGGAGTACTGTGACCTGGCTCTGCAGAAGGTGTCGGAGTCCGAGAAGCTGCTATAGGTGCTGGAGGCCGACGGGGCATCGCCAAGCACATGAAGCACCCCCGGACATGATCGCCAAGGAGTAGGTCCCCCTGCTTCGAGTCCCAGCCTGGGCTGTGGGCAGGGGCGGGGCTGGGAGGTGACAGTCGCAACCGGCTCAGCCCGCAGGAGTGACTCCAAGTGCTGACTGCATGGCAGGCACGTTAAAATCTTCAGTGTCCTCTCTCCTTACACCCATTAAAAAAAAATTTTTTTTAATAAATTTTAAAAACCTTGAGAAGTAATAAGAAATCTACAGTCTCCTGGAAAACCTGTGTCATTTCTTCAGGGAGGTGAGAGCCCTCAGGAGGTGAACAGTATGTCCTCACCTAACAAGATTCCCTGTCACCAATGTAGCCTTGAAGACGAAGATTGGGAGATCTTAAAAGACCATGCAGGCTTTGAAAACAGCCATCTCAGAAGTAAACAGTGTAAACCTATAACTAGAGGTGATTCTACACTGCTTAAACATTTCGTAGGAACCAAAGAATTTGTACAACTTTGTATGGGGAGAGAAAATCTCAATAACTGAGGATAAACTCCCCTTAGAAAAGACTTAGGTTGAGTTAAAGAAAATGAAGTTATGTAATAGCTCTTGTTTACCTGAATTTGTGGGCTAAGATTCAAACTTTCCATGGAGTTATAACCCATTTCATCTGGTTCCATTCCTGAAAAAAAAAAAAAAATTATGGACCACATGGCATTTTTTTAAATGTTCTCTTTTAGCAGGTAATACCCACATAAAGTAAAAAATTTAAGATTTGGCAATAATTTAAATAATGTTTTCCCAGACTAAACTTAAAATTGATGATCAAGAAACTAAAACAGAGAGAAAATGAGTAAGTTACTCTTTATTCTCGTGGAGTTTTGGAATCACTAGTTGCTGAATATCTATACTTAGTCACAATCTTATAGTCTATTGTGTGTATGTATTTTTTACTTTCTCATTATTTTCTTGATTTTTTTAATATACACAAATTAGAGTACTTACTCATTTTCCTTTGTTTGGTCACATTAGGCAAGACAATTTCCAAACTGCTTTTCATTTTCACAACATAAAGTTGCCAAACATAAAATGCTTGAAATGACCTGCAATTCTGTGTTTTAGTTGATGGAATACCCTAATATAAAGATAGTTGTCTATTATAAACAGGAACTGGCAGATTTGTAAATTGTGACTAACAAATTTTGAAATATACCTAGACCACCAGTCCAGCTACTAACAGCTATAGGAGTCAGGAAACCAATGTATTGGGAAAAACAATAGACACTCAGGTTACCTGGAGAGAAGATGGGCAAACTAAACTCCAGCTCTCTATGAGCATTGACTAACTATAAGTTGCAATGAAACTACTCCTTCAATAATGTCAAAAGTTTTGAGAAGGAAATGTGAACCTCAGATTGTAGCTTAGAGACAAATTTCTACTGAAGTTCCCAAACAGCTGGAATGAATTTACCAAAGAAGAGGGTAGCGGTGCCCAGAGCTTACTGAAAGGAATATGGGAAAATGGCAGCCCCAAATCATAAGTCTGAAATCCTCACATAAGAGGAAATGTTTATGGGGATCTCCTATATACAGTTCATACTCCCAGACCTGCCCCCATAAAACAGACCCAAAGCTAGAAATACAAGAGAGTTTAGAGAATGAATGGAAAAGTTTTGCAATTTAAAAGCTAGTTCTCAGCATATAAACACACTACCCCCCCCCCAGCTTGGGACATGACTCCTGGGGATGAGCCTCCCTGGCACTGAGGGATTATTACCAAGCACCAACTAGCAATGCATCTGGAAAAAGATCTTGACCAAAAGGTGGAGATATTAAATACAAATTAATTTTTATGGCTAAGAGATTTCAAAGTCAGTCAGGAGTTCATTCCAGAGGTTACACTTATACATGTCTCAGCAGGACCTCATTGACTAACACAGTAAACAGTGCCTCAAACAGCGGGGCTCCTGAGGGCTCTAGAGATATCTAGACAGTATAAACAGGGCAGACAAGCTCAGGAATTTAGCACTCTGTCAGTGGGCCTTACTTTGGAATTTATGCTCCCCAGTGTAACAGAATTAGACTCAGTCATAGTTTCCCTACACATGGCTCTTCTGCCCCTTTTATTTGAATCTACAATCAGCCCTATACTTATTAAATATATATCCCAGAGACTTAAATCTTTGGCCTGTTCATGTGCCCGTTGAGCCCTGAATCTCAGCAGAGTTGTAGCACCTACTCTCCAGTTCATTGGACTCGCCAAGGACAACTAACCAAAAAAAGGATCACTTGGTCAAAATATCATTATTAATATACAAATTACAAAAAGGCCCTGATACTGAAATGATTAGATGAAATTAGCACTTGGTAAAAAGATTCTAATAAATCACAAGAATATCGATGGGAATTTGTAATCAGTTCAGCTTTTTAACCTTCACTAAGATGAAAAAATGTTTGCACAGAATACCTAAATTAATATATGAGGTTTATATGAAATAATTAGCATCAAACATCCCTTTAAAGCCTTTGAATCTAGTTAAAATAACTGATAATAAAAGCTTTTTTAAGCCCTTGAAATGCAATAAGAAAAGAAATATATAACGGAAGTTGGCTAAGTTATTCTTAAGAATAAGAAAGCATTTGCTGTGAAAATTGTAGTTTCAGAATCACCTCCATCTTTTTAAAAAATTAAGATACTCAGATTTTTACTGCACTGCTTTTGTTCAATACATGGATTTTTTAAAAATCTACACTAGAAGAGGCACTGAAGACCAAATAATGAATCTGGCAATAAATAGAAACTACAAATTTGTAAATTACAGAGTAGTCATTTGTGTTCCTAATCGTATGCCGTTTTGTGCTTATATTTATATAGTATTTAATTTAAAGAGTTAATGAAAGGAGGATTTGCAGCATTTTCCTTGAGCATGGCAAGCTTCAGCAATAATTTTTGGCATGCAAAACAGTCGATAGATATTTGTAAAATATTGCTTAAGCTGAGTAGAGGCAGAGGGAGGAGGGAAAGAGAGAGAGTAAAAGAGACAGAAACAGAGAAAAGAGAAGAGAGAGAAGAAAATAAAATATATGGACAATTTTGAGTCTTTTATAAGTAACATCTCTGACTATAATCATGGTCTTCATCAATTCATAGCTTAGGCACTCAATCAGCCTCTCTCACTCTCTCTCTCTCTCTCTCCACACACACACACACACACACACACACACACCAAGTGCACATACCTGTAGCCCCTGCTTTGCTTCAAGTAAACTCCCCATTAAAAAAACAGTCAGCATACATGAGTTTGGAGTATTATGTCCTCCTGAGAAATACAATTTTATCTTAATTTCATGAGTTATATATAGCTATTGAAAATAAGCTCCATGAAAAATGGCTGGATTTACTTAATAAGCATATTGCAGCTACAAGCCAAGTTTGGTTGTTTCTTTTTTGCTATTTATTTTGAGAATTTTAAAAATGGAATCGTTCAGAAATCCCCAAGCATATAAAAATAATGAATAATCATCTATGGATCAAAATACAACTTAAGAAATAAAATGTATATATAAAAACAGTGAAATGCTCTGCATCCTTCTTCCCAATTATAATCCCCTCTCTTCATCTTTGACGTAACCACGATTCTGAATTAA
Organism: Tolypeutes matacus; assembly: GCA_026826555.1. Taxonomy (NCBI): domain Eukaryota; kingdom Metazoa; phylum Chordata; class Mammalia; order Cingulata; family Chlamyphoridae; genus Tolypeutes; species Tolypeutes matacus. The sequence goes on along the minus strand of JAKSZT010054561.1, from coordinate 1,459,743 downwards.
ATGTTTATTATTTCCATAGCTACCTTTATATTGTTACTACTTAAATAGTCTTCAAAATAAATATATATTTTGAAACATATATATGAAATGATACTGTGTATATTCTTTCCATCAAGCTTTTTTTCAGTCAGCATTATGTTTTAAAGATTTTCAAAACATAATGATACAAATGGTTCTAGTGTAGGTAATTCATTTTCATTGCTTTAATATATTCTGCCCTATTACTTTTCCACGAGTTTCTTAATACATGCTCCTGATGATGGTTTCCCACATTATCTCAAAACTTTCTCTGTTTCAAACAATATGCTATGAACATTCATATACATATCTCTTTGTACACATGAGCAATAACCTTTCTAGGATACATATCTAGGAAGTGAATGCATTGTCAGGTTTATTAGGCAATAACCAACTGCTCTCTAAAGTGATTTTACCAATTTACAATCACAGTTGTACTGTACAAGTTTCCTTTGCTGCATACCCTTGACTACACATTAGACTTTTCACTTTAGGCTAAACCATGACATGGCACCTCCTTGTGATTGTAATGAGCCTGTAATTTCCTGATTATTAATGAAGTTGCATATCATTCCATTTGCTTATTGCCAGTGAAATGTGTTCTTCTCTTCTTCATATCCTTTGTCCAATTCCCATTGGGTTTTTTTTACATTTTCTTACTAATTTGTAGAAAGCATTTACATATTACTGATAGCAATTTTTTGTCAGCTCCATGCATTAAAATATCTTCATCAAACCTTTTCTCTTTTCAACAATGTCTTCTTTAACAAAATTTTATTGATGTATATCATTCATACATGAACATATATAAACAATAAGTGTGTAGTAAAAACTTGTGAACTTACAAAACAAACATGTATATCATCATACAGGGCTCCCACACATCACCCCACCACCAACACTTTGCATTGTTGTGAAACGTTTATTACAAACTATGAAAGAGCATCATCAGACTAATACTACTAACTATTGATTATATCATATTTTCGGTGTAAATTCCCCCAACCTTCCCAATTATTAACACCCTGTATTAGCATTATTCATTTGTTATGGTTTATGAAAGAACATTCTCATATTTGTCCTGTTAACCACAGTCCATCTTCCACCACTGGATTCCTTGTATTATGCAGTCCCATGTTTTGTAGAATCCATTCAAAGTGTATACTCAGTGGCTCTCACTTTCATCACAGAGTAGTGCTGTCATCATCTCAGTCAATTTTAAAATGTTTTCATTACTCCAAAAGGAAAAATCCCATACTCCCTTATACTCCCCTCTTGTTTTCTTTTAGGATTGATATATCTTCTTTGCCAATGCTGCAAAAATATCACAATATAACCATCGTCCACAAGTTACATTAGTTGTAATTTTCCCGTGCATCACCATATTTTTAACACTGTGTAAAAAAATAACATTCTTTTATTTATACTATTAACCACAAGCTTCATCTACCACAGAAATCACTATGTTATACATACCCTTGATTATTCTCTAGTTTCCTCTCAATTGACATTTACATCCACATACTACCCCTTTCAGCCACAATAACATTGATAAATCATCAGTGTTAGTTATACTCACTATAATGTGTTACCATCAACTCTCTTCATTTCTACAGTGTCTTTTAATGAGAAGTGCTTAATTTTACCCTAATCCATTTAATCACTAATGTCCTATAAGTTCTAGGCTTTCGTGCTTTGTTTAAGAAATTCTTCACTACTCCAAGATAAGGAGATATCTTCTTTGTTTTCCTCACAAAACCTTAAAATTTTGTTTTTATTTAATTCGTTAGTCAGCAATTTTTATTGTTGTTGTTTTGTGATGAAGTATAAGGATTCTACTCCATAATTTATAAAGAGTTCCTCCTTCCCCACTGATTTGCAAGATTTTTTCTCTCATGTGTCAACTTTCTATGCATATGTGGTTCTAAATCTGGGCTTCCTGTTTGTTTCCATTGCTCCTTAATCTATGCCTGTACCAATATAATTACCATTACTTTTTTTAAAATCTTGATATTTCTTGTAGAATGTCTCTCTAACTTGTTCTTTTCGTAGTTGTCTTGGCTTCTTGTCCCTTTGCTCTGAATCATTTTGTCCTGAAAACCCTGTTGACATTTTTATTGGGCTATTTCTTTGAATCATACATAAATTTGAAGATAATTTACATCATTAGTATTTTACCTCTCTCTATTACATGAGATATATCTCTCCATTTATTTGGCTGTTTTTTAGTGAATTTCAAAAAGCTTTACAATGTTCTCTATAAAAGCCTTGCACATCTTTTGTTAAGTTCATTCCTACTGCTTTACATTTCTGTTGCTACTGTAAATGCTATTCTTTTAAAATTACATTTTTAATGGTTTTTGTGGATCTTATATGTAACAAACTTGTTGAATCTCTTATTATTAACAATTTAATAGCAAATTATTTTGGTTGCCTATTGCCCTCAAATACAGATTATATTAATTCCTTTTCTTCCTTATATTTACTTATTTCTGGTCTCACTGGGCTGGTTGGTACAATGCAAAATAGGGTATCCATTTCTCATTTCTGGTTTTAAAGAGAATGCTTAATATTTCACCATTGTTGTAAGGTTTGATAGATTATGGATGTTTCTCCTACTCCTTGTTTTTCTAAGAAGTCTTATCATAAATGAACATTGAATTTCATTGACATTTTCTGTTTTTATTGAGATATGCCTGTGATTTTTTTTCTTCATTTATCTATTAATTAACAAATGTCATTATGGTTTTTCCAATAGCAGATCATCCTTGCTTTTCTGGTATAAAACCTATCTTACCATGATACCTTTTTTTATACACTGTAGATTTTAGTTGTTAATTGGTTGAGGATTTTTTGCTTCTAAATTGGTGTAGTCTGGCCTGTAATTTACTGACTTTGGTTAAACTCTTTTATTAAGAGTCAGGCAATATTCTTGCTTCTTTCAGTACCTTGAACAGTTTGTATATGATAGTATTGGAGTTATCTGTTTCTTGAATATTTGGCAGAACTTGCCTGTAAAATCAGTTTGCCTGGATGGTTTGTATGAGTGTGAGGGTAGGAGAGGAATGGATACAATAAATAAGTTATAGATGTTTTAAATACTGTTTCAAATTATTACATAGTTAGAAATCTTTTCATGTTTTTATTCGATTTTGACAAGTAATATTTTCCTAATAAATCATGCCTTTCGTCCCAGTTTTCAAAATTATTGGCAATAAGTTGACCATACTTTTTTTTTTTTTTTCTTCCGGGCTCTTACAAAACTTTATTTTAAAAGTAGGGCAGAGGGCCATGTAATCAGTGTTGTGGCACGGGAATGTTCTGGTTTATGGAGTGGTGGGTAACAGAAATGCTGTCTGGGATTAGGCATTGTAGGAAGAGGACGACACGCTGCCACCATGGCCTGTCCAGTTAGTGTGGATAAACCGCCCCGGGCTGGCTAAGAGCTCATAGGTGTGAGCACCAAAATAATCACGCTGGGCCTGGATCAGATTGGCTGGCAGCATCTCATGTCTGTATCCGTCATAGAAGGAAAGAGCGGTGGTGAAGCAGGGCAAGGGGATGCCTGCCTGGACGCCAGTGCTAATCGCCGGCCGCCAGGAGTCCTGGCAGTTTTCAACAGCGGACTTAAAGAAGTCATCTAGCAGCAGATTCTGAAGTTCTGGGTTTCGATCAAATGCATCTTTTATCTTCCCTAGGAATACACTTCTAATGATGCAGCCTCCTCTCCACATCAGGGTAATGCCACCATAGTTGAGGGTCCAGCCGAATTTGGTGGCTGCCTGTCTCAGCAGAATGAAGCCTGCGCATAAGAGATGATCTTGGAAGCATAGAGGGCCTTCCGAATGTCCTCCAGGAATGATTTCTTATCACCTTGAAACTGGATCTTTTGGGGACCCTTCAGCTTTTTGCTAGCTTTTATCCTCTCATCCTTCAGGGATGATAAGCAGCGTGCAAAGACAGCTTCTCCTATGAGGGTGACGGGGACCCCGTACTCCAGGGCCGAGATAGCAGTCCACTTCCCAGTGCCCTTCTGCCCCGCACTGTCCCTGATCTTTGGCAGCAGGTGTTTGCCATCAGTATCTTGGAACTTCAGAATATTGGCTGTGATTTCAATCAGGAATGAGTCTAGCTCTGTCTTATTCCATTCCTCAAATGCCTTGGCCATCTCATTATGCTCCATGCCCAGGACATCCTTCATCAGGTGGTAAGCCTCGCAGATCAGCTGCATGTCACCGTACTCAATCCCATTGTGCACCATCTTTACAAAATGTCCTGCTCCTTCCTCTCCCACCTAATGTCATTCAATTAGTTACTGGAGAGCCACAATTAACTTCATGTTTTTTTTCCATCTACGGTATGGATTGAGGCCAGTCACAGCAGGGTTCTCCGGTTCCTACTTTTGCAGCGATGCCTTGGAAGATTGTCTTGATGTGGGGCCAAGCTTCTTTGTTCCCTCCTGGCATGAGTGACGGGCCATACCGAGCCCCTTCCTCTCCACCACTAACGCCACTCCCCACAAACAAGATTCCCTTGGCCTTCAGGTCTTGACATCGTCTTGTGGTGTCTCTGTATTCAGAGTTTCCCCCATCGATAATGATGTCACCAGCATCCAATAACGGAACCAGTTTTTCAATGAAATCATCAACAGCTTGACCAGCCTTCACAAGAAGTATGATCCTCCGCGGCTTCTGCAGCTTGGAGACCATCTCCTCCAAGGAGTGAGCACCAACCATTTTGGTTCCCTTTGCCTCATTGGCCAAAAAATCATCAACTTTGGAGACTGTCCTGTTAAAAGCACAGACCACAAAGCCGTGGTCATTCATGTTCAAAATTAAGTTCTGGCCCATGACAGCCAATCCAATCAGTGCAATATCAGCTTGGGCCATGGCGGCGGCGGGCGAGGCACCGGCTGAGAGACCGAGGAGGGCAGCGGACGCTCGGCGCGCGGGCAGCGGCGGCTCTAACCATACTTTTTAATGTCTACTTTGTGTGCAATTATGTCACCTTGGTTATTTACGCTTGTTTATTTATACCTTCTCTGTCTATTCTTGCCTTGTTCTATTTACTTTGGATTTATTCTGTTCTATTTCGAACTTCTTAACTTGGACACTGAGCTCATATTTTTCAGCCTTTCTTAGCAATGAATTTCTTTCTGAGCACTATTTTAACCATATTCCATAACTTTTGATACATTGTGTTTTCTTTATTTTTCAGTTATATTGTCTAATTTCCATTATGATTTCTTCTTTGAGTTATATAGATGTGTGCTATTTCCAAACATACAAAAATTTCTTTTCCCATAGGGTGAATTACTTTTTAAATCAGTTCTTTGGTTGAAAATTTAAGACTTTAAGGGTTCTGGCTTTATTCAGAAAGCTCGATCCAAATACTCACATCCAAAGCCCTCACTCCTATTTCAGTGCAGCAGCCAAAACCCAAGAATTTGTGACTGGCACTGCCCACCAGTCTTTGTACTAGGGACAACTTATTGTTTTAGTTCTGGGTTCTTTCTTGATTTTTCAGCCCTTGCAGTCCTTCACTTTCTGGGAAGTCAAGTCATACATTTTTTTAATGTTTTGTGGCAGGAGGTTTTCAGACTATCTAGTCAACCACATTCCCAAATATGAAAGTCTGAGACTGGGTATTCATTTACATGTTTTAGCTTGAGGAAGGGGTAGGGGCATGACATTTTTCTAAGGCTAGGTCTTTTTTCTTAGTAAAGAAAATTCTCAAGGAGAATATTACTTTATCGATGGGATCATCACGCAGAAAACTACTACATCTATTTCAGTGTAAATTATGGCCAATCCTGATTTTCCTGGCTCTTCAGTAAATGTATTGTTATATCTATAAAGCATCTCATAGAGTATAAATTTAGCATTCCTCCCCCAAGCCATAGAATGGCACTATCTCTCCCTATGATATTAATGTACTAAGTTTCATCAAATACCTATAAGCCACATTATAAAAGTGTAGTCACTTTAGTTTTATGGTAAAAATTGGTACCAGGATTATATTCAGGCCTTCATCTATAGAAAGTGCAAGCCATGTAATATAAATTCTGTTGAGTCTTTCATCACTGACATGTTGTAATGTTATGCAAAGTTAATTACAGTATATCCTGATGCATATAAGTAGATAAAAAATAAGTACTGTGTATCTTACATTGCACACTATATATATATAATAAGTATGGTATATCTTACATTGTACACTCTAGATGTAATAGATGAAACACATTAAATAGAAGTCTTAAGCTTTATTCACTAACAGGCTGGTACATTTGGAGGGATGAAATTCATACTATTTAAACTTAAAATATGGAAAGAATTAAATAGCATTCTCAAAAGATGATACAAATATTATGTAAATCTATATACTGATGGAGATATAGATTGCAAGTAGACTAATTCCAGGTAGATTTGGTACAAGAAAAGGAAGATGACATTGAGCTACTCTAGGGTAAGTTATATTTTCAAGAAAAGACAAGATTTCAATAAACTTATAAGAAAGGGAAGAAATGGCAAAGATATGGCAGAAATGCATGGCTACAAAAAATATTTGTGAAGAAAATTATGAGAATAATTGAATTGCATGCTTGAAAACAGAAATAAGTCATCTTCACTGAGATGGAGAGAATGAGTAGGACTAATGCTTACAGAAAAGAGAATAACAAAAGGGTGGAAGGTCTTGATTTTAGAGATAGGAAGGGGTTGAAGCAAGTGATACACTTACAGTAGTCCTTAATCCTTAAGTGCTAAGTAATAGTGTTTTTCTAGTTGCATTTTGAATGCATTTTGACATCTAGAAAATTACTGAAATAAACAGATACTCATCAAAGCTCAGTCAAAAGCAATTGCCAGGGAAGGGGCAGAAGAGGGAAGAAGGATAATCTGCTTCACATTCCAAAAAAAAAAAAAATTTTTGATTCATGGTAAGGATTAGAGATACATCCTGAAAAAAGGAGGAAAGTAAATAATGTTGCCAATGTTTCAACCAAAGGGATCTGTAGGTTGTTGGTACAAATTACAGTGTGGGGAGGAGGAGAATTCTGGCTGGAAGAAGAGATGTTAAAGTTGTATTTGCAACGTCCAACTGGTCTGCATCTATTGCAGCAATGCTAAGGAAAACAAGCAGGTTTAATCTTTCAAGGAGGAAAAAGGAGCAGTTCAAAAAACTAAACAAAGTAATTTGCCGCCATCTTGTGGCAGACTTGAAAATTACAGTGTGTTTAGAATTTTTAGATTCTCCCAAAGATTTTTATAAGTATAGCTTTAAATCTTTTCTTTAAAATCACAAGACCATTTTACATGTTTTTTCAGAATAAATTTAAATGTCAACTCTATTATCAGTCAAGTACAGATAATGTTTTAGGGATACATATTCCAGTGTATTGAATACTTTTAAGGGTTTACACAAAAATTCATAAGTAAATAAAAATGCCTTGCCATGACATACTTCTTAGTCAGAAACATCATTATCTAGGATAGAAAATGTATAAGGAACAGGAATCTTTTCAAGTACATGCAATGGAAGATTATGCTTCCAAAAATTAAAATGGTGAAAAGCACTGACTTCTAGCTCTCCCTTTATATTTAATAGTTTTATGACCTAAGGGAAATTATTTAGTTGTTGGCAAATTGCCTCCTCTGTCAATATGTCTGTCTCATGGGAATGAGAATCAAATGAGATGGCATATGTGAAAACACTGTGAAAACTGCAAAGTTCTATTTAAAAAATAAAAGATAATGAAAGTAGATAGATAAAGTAGAATGTAGTGTTGGACTTGTGCCTAAGTAAAAAAGGGAAAGAAGATTTTGGTAAGACAACTTCTTCCATGTGGAGTTGAATTAGTACAGTTCAGGGTGGAGTTTATTTTAAATCAATACCAAGCACCTGTTATATATGAAGGCTGTTAAAAAAAAAATAAAATCTGAAGAGCTGCCCCCAAACACCTCACAGACTAGTGGGAAATACAATCAATATTTTTTTAATTGCAAAAAGATGTGAAAAAATGCTAAAGTAGAATGAGTAGAGTGAGAGCTTCCAAAAGAAGGGGGAATTCATTATTATTTTATTTAAAATTATGATAATGGATTCAGATAGTGGAATGAAGCATAGAAGTTAAGTTCCTGAAATAAACTTTTGCTATGTCTGTCTGATGCTGAAAATTGGGATAAAAGCTTAAACATTGTAAGTTATACAAAAATTCCAAAAACATCTGTAGATTTCATATAAAGAGTGCCAATTCTTTCTTCAAGAAAAATCATGAATTCTACTACTTAAAACAGATTAATAGGGAAAATGCACTAATTTAAGCAGATTTGATTACTCTGGGTATGCATGTACTGCCTTGTTACCCACCACCACCCCTTCAGGTCTGCCAAACATAGTTTGAGCCCACTGACTTAGATCCACCAAGAAATAATGAGAATTGATTAATCCAATTAACAATTTTTATTTAACATTTGGGAGAAAAAAATAGGATGAGATTTAAGGGAGATACAATGAAGTCTATCCGTCTCTTAAGCAGATGACAATTTCTTTGAGAAGGTGTCTTAGTTTGCCAACGGCTGCCAGAGCAAAATACCAGAAATGGGTTGGCTTATACAATAGGGATTTATTAGGTTAAAAGCTTACAGTTCTGAGGCTGTGAAAATGTCCAAATCAAGGCATCATCAGAGATGCTGTCTCACCAAAGGTAGGTGCTGGCGATCCTAGACTTCTGCCATGTGGCCAGGCAAAATGGCTGCAGCTTTCTGCCTTCTTCTTCAGGCTCACTTTCTCCCCGAGCTCAGCTGTGGGTGATCAAACATATGGCTTATCTCTTCCCTCTCCTGTGGGTCCTAGTGTTTCAGCTTCTCCGAGTTTCTCTATCTGCAGCTGTAAGCAATCCTGGAGTCCTCTCTCACATAGCAGGGTAAAATGGCAGCTTTTCTTCTCCCCTCTCCTCCATTTCTATTTCTATAGGACTCCAATAAAGGATTAAGATCCACCCTGGTCTAATCAAAAGGTCCCTTAACTAAATCTAATCAAAAGGCACTGTCTACAATGAGTTTACAGGCACGGGAATGGGTTTACTTTAAGAACAGGATTTTCTGGGGTCCACAAAAGACTTAAACCAGGACAAAAAATAAGTCATGTTAACAAGGTTTAATAGGACTATCCCTCTGCTTGCTGGCTTGCACACAGTAAATCTTCTAAAATAAATATAAACCCAATTGTAACAACTTAAAGTAAAATGCTAATCTATATGTAACAAGATATAAAAATGGGCATTTTGACTAAAATGATAAGACAATAGATTTCAGACACTAAAATGAGGTACTGAATCAAGGTGCAAATGTTCAAAGAAAAAAAAAGTTCATATCCTCTTTTCTGAAATCTGTGGGGAAAGATGCATTTCATAATTCAGATAGCTTTTTGGATTTTAGAAAGATAGTATATCATATATTATGTCACCCTCAGTGGATATTATATTTCTGCAGCAGAACGCATGCATATTCCCACCAAGTGGTTAAGTAAAGATTATAAATAGCCTCATGTTAGTTTAAGTCAGGTATTGATGCCAAATAATTACACCAGACTTTTATATATGTTTGTGTATGTATGTATGTATGTATGGATGGATGGATAGATAGATAGATAGATAGATAGATAGATAGATAGATAGATAGATAGATAGATAAATAGATAGATAGATAGATATACAGACATTGATATAAAGATTGATATTGATAGATATAGATGATAGATGTAGGTGTAGAAATAGATACAGAGATAGAGAGGATAGAGTTAGAGATAAAGATAGATATTTGTTCTGTTGGGATTATTTTTAGAACCTCTTAGATTTCAGGGTTATAGCTAAGGGATTGTAGACCAATATATACATAATACTGTGTCCTTTATCTATGTGGAAAAGAAGGAAATTTTTAAGAATATTTCTTTGGATAAGAAGTGAAAAACATAGGGAATATACTCCCTAAACCAGTCTGATGATAGAAGTTTCCATAGGAATTCTCAGAGGATTGAAATACATCCTTTTGTTCAGAGGATATTATAGACTGATGCCTAGGCTGTGCCTGGGAAATCTAAAAGGAGAGAGATAAACATTTGGAAGAAGTGGCTGCATGGAAGTCAGCCTGCAGGCTCAGAGTTAGTCAGGACAAAGGAAGCATGAGTATTTCTCATGGACCATACATAGCCATGTTGTACTTCTAGGTTTTAACCTGTAAAGCCACCTAGACGGCAGTATCAGTGTTCAACTGTTGTGTAACCACCCAAAACTGTGCCATAAAACAACCATGTATTCTTTCCTCCCAGTTCTGTGGACTGCCTGGACAGTTCTTCTGCCCATCTAACCAGGCTCACTCATTTAGCTACAGTCAGCTGTAAAACTAAAACTTTGTCCACTAAACATTTCTAGAGTCTTAGTTGAGATGGAAAAATACATGATTTACCTGTATGGTCTGTGTAGTTTGCTGAGCACATAATAACTGCTACTTCATGGAAACTCATACCTTTAAAACTTTCTAAATTTAAATGTATTTGAGAAGTTGCTTTTTTAACTTTTTCCTAACTCTAATTTTTTTGTCATATTTCCTTTTTTGGAGGATGGAGCAGGGAACTACAGCAAATTCATTTTAATGCAATCTGTTTTTCTGTTTGAAAACACTTTAGCTGTCACCTGTTATGGTTCACTATTTTCTGATCAAGCAATGCTTACTTTTGTACAAATCTATTTGATAGATCATTCTTTATGTAAAATGTATTTTCTCTACAAAAAGAGATAAAAATGTGACCTTGTTCATATTTCTGGAGCCTCAGTTGGGGTGATTGGAAACATTTTGATAGCAAAACCTCTCTTCCTCTCTCTCCAAGTTGCCTTTCATTTCAGGCTTCTTCACATGATGGCAGAAAAATTCCAATAAGTTTGGATTAGGCCAAAACATGGAAGTCACATAATATCACTTCCATCACATCCTATCATATCAAAGCAAGCCAGGTCAACCCAGATTCATAGAATAGATAAATGCATTCTGCTTCTTGATGAGAGGAACAACACAGAATTCATATTTAGTGTGCCACAAGAGGCAAAAAAGACTTCAGCTGAGAGAACCTGCCAGTGAATGACAAGATTCCCAAAGGTTAAAGTAATAGTAAAATATGACTCAGAAAAGAATTCATCCACCTGAATCTGGAAAATGGAGGCTGATGGACTCCAACAATGGCAGGTTCTTCCAAGAACTCATTTAAACACCCAGAGAAGAATCAGCCAAATCCATTCCTGCACCCCTTTCACAGCTTTCCTTCCTGTGCTTCAACAAGGTTGGGAAACTCAGTAAAATGGGAAAGGAAGAGTGAAGAGAGAAAGTTGGGAAAGAAAGACGAAGGAACAAGTTCCTTGTTCCTTTTTCATCTGTCTATCTACAGAAGGCCCCAGGTAGTAAAAAGAGACATGTAACTTTATATAAGATTCAAAGTTTGGTTATAAGCATGACAATGGCTACTTTTAATTACTGAATTATGGCTATGTTTGAAACTTAAACTGGCCATGATTTGTTTTCCAAACAGAGAGCTGAAAATATATGGTCCTGTCTGAATTTTCATCCATGGGCAGGGAATAATTTCCTTTACTGATTAAATACTAAAAGGAGGGTGGGAAACTATTAATTCTGAGACTGAAGTTTTGACATATACTTTTGGTAGTCAGGGATGGGATCTATATCCCATGAGACCTGTAGCTTCAATGTATTGATTCATTTTTCTTGAAGAAATATTGAAGGACGGGAGCACTACATTGCATAATATATATATATTCTGGAAATTACCCTTATCCATCTCCTTTCCCAGCATCTCATATTTGCTCAGATTTCCTCTGCCTGCTTCTTCAAACACCACAACCCACTTGGCTCTCCTCCTGACTCTCCTGTTCATAAAACTAGCATCTCCATTTTTCTTCTAGGGATGGCTCCTTTCCAAGCACCCATCCCCACACTCTATATAATGGAGATACTACTCACATTTGCTTGGAAAGGAAAATCCCACCTGCATTAAATTTTGAAATCTTGTACCATAGACAATGAAAGAAATCTACTGAAGTATATTTTTAATCTAGAGGAATGCTATGATAAAGGCAGTATGTTAAGAAGGTTAATCTGTGGCCAATTAAATCTATTTTTGCTGAGAAATGGGGGAAGTACTTTATCTTCAAAGTGATTGGTGGGTTGGGGGAGGGGAGAGAGAATGGGGAGTTTTCAGGCACAGGTTTCAGGAGAACAGTGAATGTTGATAGTGTAACGGTGGAGAACGTGATATAAGCCTCACCAGGAAAAAAAAGAGGAAGGTTTCGGGTTAAAATCAATTGCCCAGTTGAGTATGGAGACCAGAATTCAGAGTGGAACCAATAAAGTGACTGTTCTTAGTATATATTCATCTATTTTACCCTGAACGTGTATACTTCTTTCTTCAATGTTCGTTTTATCAATGGACGGCATCACCAAGCATGCAGCCGCTTAAACTAGAAGCATGGGTTCAACCAGGACTCAAATTCTATACTTTCTACCTCACTCATATTTCTTAAATTCATCTACTTCCTTCCAATTCCACTGTCTCTACTTTGTTCTAGGTCACCTTTAGCCCAACCTGCCTTCCTATAACAGTTTTCTATCTGATTTGACCTTTAGTTTTGTTCTTTCTAGTGCCAAGTCATTCTTTACTGCAAGCACATGAGGCTGCTTGGAAGCCTATTACTGCCATGTCAAACATGGGCCTTATAGGGGACAGAGGCGGTGAGTGCTGCATTAGAGAGTATTTGAGTCCACTTTCTCCCTTTACCCTTCAGCTATTTTGTGGTCTTGTTGTTTTTTTTTTGTTTTTTTTTTTTTAACTTTATTTTGTACATTTAATAATTGAAAGCATAAGCAATAAAAAACTAAAAAGTAAACACAGATGAATAAATATATACATTTGTCAATTAAATGTAATGGATACATGTAAATTTTTTTGTTGTTTTGTTTTTTGTTGTTTTTTTGTTTTTTTGTGTGTGTGAATCAAACAATATATTACACAATATATTTGGTTCACAGTAATGCATTCATACAGTATTTGTCCTTTTGTGTCTGGCTTGCTTCACTCAACATAATGTCCTCCAGATTCATCCATGTTGCCATATGCTTTATGACTTCATTTCTTCTTCCAGCTGCATAATATTCCATCGTGTGAATAGACCACAGTTTGTTTATCCATTCATCTGTTGATGGACACCTGGGTTGTTTCCAACTTTTGGCAATGATGAATAATGTGGCTATGAACATTGGTGTGCAGATGTCTGTTCATGTCACTGCTCTCAGTTCTTCTCGGTATATACCCAGTAGTGGTATTGCAGGGTCACGTGGCAAGTCTATATTCAACTTCTTTAGGAACTGCCAAACAGTCCTCCATGGTGGTTGTACCATCCTGCATTCCCACCAACAGTGAAGAAGTGTTCCTATCTCTCCACATCTTCTCCAACACTTGTAGTTCTCTGTCTTTTTAATAGTGGCCATTCTGATCGGTGTGAAATGATATCTCATTGTAGTTCTGATTTGCATTTCCCTAATCATGAGTGATGTTGAGCATTTCTTCATGTATTTTTTTGCCATTTGTATTTCTTCTTCGGAGAAATGTCTATTCAAGTCTTTGGCCCATTTTTTAATTGGGTCATTTGTCTTTTTATTGTTGAGCTGTAACATCTCTTTATATATCCTGGATATTAAACCCTTATCAGATATGTGATTTCCAAATATTTTTTCCCATTGAGTCGGCTGCCTTTTCACCCTTCTGACAAAGTCCTGTGAGGTGCAAAAGTGTTTAGTTTTGAGGAGGTCCCATTTATCTACTTTTTCTTTTGTTGCACGTGCTTTGGGTGTGAAGTCCAAGAAACCACCACCTACTACAAGGTCTTAAAGATGTTTCCCTACATTTTCTTCTAGTAGTTTTATGGTCCTGACTTTTATATTTAGATCTTTGATCCATTTTGAGTTGATTCTTGTATAGGGGGTGAGATAGGGGTCCTCTTTCATTCTTTTGGTTATAGGTATCCAGTTATCCCAACACCATTTGTTGAAGAGACTGTTTTTTCCCATCAGCGTGGGCTTGGTAGGTTTGTCAAAAACCAGTTGACTGTATAGGTGAGGGTTTATTTCTGGATTCTCAATTCTATTCCACTGATCGATATGTCTATCTTTATGCCAGTACCATGCTGTTTTGACCACTGTAGCTTTGTAATATGTTTCAAGGTCAGGCAGTAAAATTCCTCCCACATTGCTCTTCTTTTTTAGAATACTTTTGGCTATTCGGGTGCACTTACCCTTCCAGATGAATTTGGTAATTGCCTTCTCTAATTCTGTAAAGTAAGCTGTTGGGATTTTGATTGGTATTGCATTGAATCTATAAATCAGTTTGGGCAAGATTGACATCTTCATGATATTTATTCTTCCAATCCATGAACATGGAATGTCTTTCCATTTGTTTAGGTCTTTTTTAATTTCTTTTAGCATTGTTTTGTAGTTTTCTGCATATAGGTCCTGTACTTCCTTGGTTAAATTAACTCCTAGGTATTTGAGTCTTTTTGTTGCTATTGAAAATGGAATTTTCTTCCTGATTTCCTCCTCAGATTGTTCAGTACTAGTGTAGAAAAACATTACTGATTTTTGCGTGTTGATCTTATATCCTGCCACTTTGCTGAACTCATTTATTAGTTCAAGTAGCTTTGTTGTGGATACTTCAGGATTTTCTAAATACAGGATCATGTCATCCGCAAACAGTGAGAGTTTTACTTCCTCTTTTCCTATTTGGACGCCTTTAATTTTTTTGTATTGTCTAATTGCCCTAGCTAGAACTTTTAGTACAATGTTGAATAACAATGGTGACAGTGGTCATCCTTGTCTTGTTCCTGATCTTAGGGGGAAAGCTTTCAACCTTTCCCCATTGAGTATGATGTTGGCTGTGGGTTTTTCATATATGCCTTTTATCATATTGAGGAATTTTCCTTTTATTCCTATCTTTTGAAGTATTTTTATCAAAAAAGGATGTTGGATTTTGTTGAATGCCTTTTCTGCATCTATTGAGATGATCATGTAGTTTTTTTCCTTCAACTTGTTAATGTGGTGTATTACATTGATTGATTTTCTTATGTTGAACCAGCCTTGCATATCAGGAATAAATCCCACTTGGTCATGATGTATAAGTCTTTTGATATGCTGTTGGATTCGATTTGCAAGTATTTTGTTGAGAATTTTTGCATCTATGTTCATGAGAGAGATTGGTCTGTAATTTTCTTTTCTTGTGGAATCTTTATCTGGCTTTGGTATTAGGGTGATGTTGGCTTCATAAAATGTGTTGGGTAATTTTCCCTCCTCTTCAATTTTTTGGAAGAGTTTAAATGGGATTGGTGTTAATTCTTTTAGAAATGCTTGGTAGAACTCACCTGTGAAGCCATCTGGTCCTGGACTTTTCTTTGCTGGGAGATTTTTGATGACGGATTCAATCTCCTTAATTGTGATCGGTTTGTTAAGTTCTTGTATTTCTTGTTGTGTCAGTGTAGGTTGGTTATGAGTTTCTAGAAATTTGTCCATTTCATCCAGGTTGTCTAGTTTGTTGGCATATAGTTTCTCATAATATCCTCTTATGATTCTTTTTATTTCTGTGAGGTCATTTGTAATTCCCCCCCTTTCATTTCTGATTGTATTTATTTGCATCTTCTCTCTTTTTTTCCTTGTTAGTCTAGCGAGGGGTTTGTCAATTTTATTGATCTTCTCAAAGAACCAGCTTTTGGTTTTGTTGATTTTCTCTATTGCTTTTCTGTTCTCATTTTCGTTTATTTCCGCTCTAATCTTTATTATTTCTTTCCTTCTTTTTGCTTTGGGATTGGTTTGCTGTTCTTTTTTCTAGTTTCTCAAGTTGTTCAGTTAAATCTTTGAGTTTAGCTCTTTCTTGCTTCTTAATATAGGCATTTAGGGCTATAAATTTCCCTCTCAAGACTGCCTTTGCTGTATCCCATAAGTTTTGATATGTTGTGTTCTCATTTTCATTTGTCTCAATATATTTACTGATTTCACTTGCAATTTCTTCTTTGACCCACTGAATATTTAGGAGTGTGTTGTTCAGTTTCCACACATTTGCAAATTTCCTTTTTTCCTGTCTGTTATTGATTTCTAGTTTCATTCCATTATGATCTGAGAAGGTGCTTTGTATAATTTCAATCTTTTTATATTTATTGAGAGCTGTATTGTGACCTAACATGTGGTCTATCCTGGAGAAAGATCCATGGGCACTTGAGAAGAATGTATAATCCGCTGAGTTTGGATACAGTGTTCTGTATATGTCTATTAGGTCTAACTTGTTTATCATATTGTTCAAGTTCTCTGTTTCCTTGTTGATCTGTCTAGTTGTTCTATCTAATGATGTGAGAGGGGTGTTGAAGTCCCTGACGATTATTGTAGAAATGTTTATTTCTCCCTTCAGTTTTGCCAGAGTTTGTCTCATATATTTTGGGGCACCCTGGCTAGGTGCGTAGATATTTACGACTGTTATATCTTCCTGGAGGACCGTCCCTTTTATTAATATATAATGGCCTTCCGCAACTCTTATCACTTTTTTGCATTTGAAGTCTGTTTTGTCTGATATTAGTATAGCTACCCCTGCTCTTTTCTGTTTACTATTCGCATGGAGTATCTTTTTCCAACCTTTTACTTTCAGCCGGCTTGTATCCTTGTGTCTGAGATGAGTTTCTTGTAAGCAGCATATGGATGGCTCATGTTTTTTTATCCATTCTGTCAGCCTGTATCTTTTGATTGGGGATTTAATCCATTCACATTCAATGATATTACTGAAAATGCACTATTTATTTCCTCCATTTTATTCTTTGGTTTTCATATGTCATCTTATTTTTGTCTTTCTTTTTACTCTTTTGGTTATCCTTTCTGCTTTTCTTTCTTCTATACTCTCCTCCAAGCCTCTCTCTCCTGTCTTTTTCTTTCAGGTTTTAAGGCTTCCTTTAATATTTCCTGCAAAGGTGGATTCTTTTTTGCAAACTCTCTTAGTTTCTGTTTGTTTCTGAATACTTTATATTCACCTTCATATTTGAAGGACAGTTTTGCTGGGTAAAGAATTCTCAGCTGGCAGTGTTTCTCTTTCAGTTTCCTAATTGTATCATACCACTGTCTTCTAGCCTCCATGGTTTCTGAAGAGAAATCTGTACAAAGTCTTACTGGACGTCCTTTGTACGTGATCGTTTGCTTCTCTCTTGCTGCTCTGAGCATTTTCTCTTTATCTTTTACATTTGACATTCTGAATAATATGTGTCTTGGCGTAGGTCTATTTGGATTTATTCTTATTGGGGTACGGTGTGCTTCTTGGACATGAAAGTTCATTTCTTTCGTGAGAGTTGGGAAATTTTCAGCTATTATTTCTTCCAATACTCTTTCTGCCCCTTTTCCTTTCTCTTCTCCTTCTGGAACTCCAATGACACGTATGTTCTTGCATTTTGTATTGTCATTCAACTCTCTGAGCCCCTGCTCAATTTTTTCCATTCTTTTCTCTCTCTGTTCTTTTCTCTCTTCAATTTTAGCTGCTCTGTCTTCAGTATCACTTATTCTTTCTTCTATCATTTCGAGTCTGCTGTTGTATGCTTCAAATGTATTTTTTACTTCACCTATTGTGTCTTTCATTCCCGTGAACTCCGTTTTTTTTCTGTTCATGATTTCAAATTCTTCTTTACGTTCGCACAATGACTTCTTGATGTCATTGATCTCTTTAACTATATTCTCTTTCATCTCATTAATTTGATTTTGGAAATGTGTGCTCATCTCACTGATTAGTTCTCTCAAATTCTGCATCTCTTCTGGGACTTTGCTGTATTCCTTTTCTTGGGCCATGTCTTCTATTTTCTTAGTATGGCCCATAATTTTTTGTTGGTGCTTAGGCATCTGGTTAGTTTGTATTTTACTTAGATGCTCTATCTCTTCTCTTTTATGGGGTTTTAGTGGCAGGCGGCTGTGAGTTACCACCACTCTTTGATTTTTGGCTCAACCTTGATTGTTAAGATTGTTCTGCTGGTTGCTCAAAACTGGGCACTGGACCCAGTAATTTTCCTAGGGCCTTGGGCAGGGAGGCTATAGAGGCCAGGAAAAGACTCTCTTACTTATTAATTTTCTTATGTGTACTTCCTTGGTCTGCCAGGAGATGGCGCTTGTTGGCTGCTCTCAATTCAATGCCTGGTCGGAGCGTATTTGTTGTGACACAGACCAGATCAATGTGATAGAGCTTCCTGTCTGGGGGCTAGGAGCCCTGTGATTCAAACTTTCTGAAACAGTTCTCCAGACTTCTCTCGTAGCACCCCCCTTTTCCCAGCTAGGAAATATTTCCACTCCCTTCTGAATCCTCAACAATCAGTCCCTGTTAGTAGAGGATGAGATTGGGAGGTTTGTATATCTTTAGCCCCTTGCAGACTCCAAGACAAACAATGGCGCAGCCCCACCCAGCCTGGAAGGGCTCTCGGGACAGGGCAGACCAAACCTGGAAGTCCAAAGCAGGGACAACCCCAGGCTCTCTCTCCCCTCTCCCGTGGTGTCCTCAACAATTAGTCCAGGCTAGAAGAGAGGGAGGTTGTGAGGATCGGATTTCTCCAGTCCTTTCTGGGCTCCCAGGGCAAACCGCCGTGTGGAAGGGTCCGTGGGGCTCTGCAGCCCAAATTTCAGGTCCGAACCTGAGTCAGCCTAAGGCTGTGTCCCTCTCTCTCCCCTTTCCGGGAGTGGCAGATCCCTGAAGCCCCCTTTGTCTGTGGTCGCAGGCCCAGGGGCCCGAGAATTCTGAAGAGTGTGGGTGAGGGTGCCGGCAGCAGCAGAAGCTGCTACTTGCAACTCACGGTTCTGTAGTCGCGATTTCCCTCTTCTGTCCCTCTCTCCTCTGGGTGGTGTGCAGCCTTCACCTGGTGACCTAAACCCTAGAAGATCTTTTTCGGGGTGTTTCAGCTTGTCCTCTAGCTATTTTTCTGGAGAAGAGATTCCCGTGTCTTACTAGTCCGCCATCTTCCAGGAAGTCTGTGGTCTTCTTAAGAACAGGAACTTCTGCAGTAGAAAGAGGCAATGGAAGCTGAAGCTACACCCAGTTGTTGAGATGAGACACAGAAAATGTTGTGCGCACCCTACCTTTTGCTGTCTTACTAGGGCCACTGGCAGAGTGACTGGAGGAAATATTCATCTCTGGTAACTTTTCAGTGAATGTTTATTCATGAATTTCCTCATAAGACAGTGTCCCTTCCCTCACAGTGCTGGGGAGAGGTAGAGGAAATTTGCCTGCAAACAGAAAATTCTAGTAGATTCTGAAAAATATTACAATAGAATAAAGTCTGGTTTGCCAAGAAAAAGGAAGAACAACTCACTCAAGTGGAAGGATGGGGGTCATGATGTGTTTTCTGGAGAATATATCTGAACTGAATCATGTACTGTTAGCAAGGATTAGTAACTTTTTTCATGTACTCCATGAAAAAGTTGTATCAACAACATTAATAAAGTACAAATTACGTGTTCAATAATACTTATTGTTAAGAACACCAAATACAAAAAACACATATTAATCTTGATTATTTCTAATTTTTTAGCTAACATCTTGTCTATGAATTTTCTCTACTTTGTGTGACCGCTAAAAGAGCTTATACCCACAGTAGGCAGTGTGTGAGCTCTGTCCTTTTCTTGTCACTTGCTTGTGCTTGCAATAATAATGCTATCTTAGATCTAGAGCTTCTTTTCAAGAAACTTTTTATGCTCTTCCCCATTTTTTGAAGATTATTTTTTTTGAAGTGAAACAGTATAACCCATGATTCCACTGAACATGGATTAACTACAAAATATTGCATTATTCAGCATGTGAACAAGAGTGAGTTCTGCCACCCCATCTCCTCAGTATGGACCTTCCTCTCTTCCATAAGGCCACCAGTGTCAAGTCATAGTAAGCATTTATAAGGTTTTACTTATTTCTACTTTGGAGATAGAAATACATAAGTAGAAATTGTAATTTTTCCTCCACATTATAATGGATGATCCTGTGCACACCCTAGGATGCACAACATGACAGCCCATTTTTGAGACCACAATGGCAGGGGCTGGCCAGGCACTGGACAAAGAATGCAGTGTGTGCAAAGGCCCTGAGGCAAGAGAGAAATTATCTCTTTGGAGATACCATACTCTGAACTTTAAAGCCAGAGCTCCAGGGCTTAGTCCTGACTGACTGTGAGCCATATACTTACATTTTCAGAGCATTCATTTTCTCATTGAAATGAAAGTCAAATAATAATAATGTAGCAGAATAATATCCTTGAATACTAATTCTTATTATTTTTCTTTTCTCACTTTCTTATATGTGAATTTGTCCCCAACAAGTAAAAGGCTTCACCATTGCTTTAGGGAGAAATAGGATTGTTATAGTGAGGAAAACATTAATAGATCAAGACATAATCAACATTTGGTTTGTTTTATTTCTCAATCCCAGAGTTGACTTTTTAAATAATTTTTTTAAAAAAAAATTTTTAAAGATATAAAAGGTTTCCACAACCAAAGCAATAAATCTAGAAAGAGACTGAAGGAAGAACTAGATCATCCTACCCATATCTCCTTGAAGAACTAGAACTAATGGAAGTGGGGTGGGGAGTGGCTTTGACTTTAGTGGAAGTCAGAGATGGGAGTAGAGGAAACTGAATCTGAGAGGGCCAGGTGGAGAGGACTAGTGTCAGCATGCAAACACATGCAAACCTCTTTTTCAGTGGCCTGTTCTACGAAGCCACCTGGAAGCCAAGCCAAATCAGGGGGCACCAATATTTACCCAGACAGAAAAGCGATGCTAGCTGTCCATCTCCTCTCCTGTTGAGAGGTTCCTACATGAGAATTTGCTGAGCTCCATGCAGATCACCTATTGTTCACATATACCCTCTTTTAAAAGCTCAGAATATTACAAGATTCCCAAAATATGAAATGGAGGTCCTTATCATCCAGAAGGGTGGTAGTATTTCAGAAGAAAAACCCTGCCACTGAGCAATACTTGGGTAAACTGGATAATGGGAAATGCCATTCTACTATCATCATTATAGCCAACATTTTCGGGAGCACTGGCCATGTTACCAGGCCTCTTTAGTAAGCACCTTATGTTCAATGCACAATTTATCCCAACTTCTTGACCTCCACCCTATACTACTCTTAACTACACTATTGCAGATAAAATGAGACTTTACATGGACAGTATTTAATGCTGTGCCTAGTTTTCTAATTGTTTGCTTGTAATCATCACTTAAATATCATAAGAGGGGATGGGACAAAATAGAAAATAGCCATCTACTGTAACATAGAAAAGTGAAGACTGCATCTGAAACTTTTAATGTTTAGGCACCAAAATTCAGAGTTTATTTCATTTTTCCCAACTACTTTTTAAATTCACAGAGGCTTCAGTCTTTTTGTTTTATGCATGAACATAAAGCTACCTGAGGAGATGGGACAGGAATCCAGATGTCTCTCTTCTTGCCCAGTGGTTCTTATATGTAGCCTCCAGGTGAAAAGATGGCAAATGATTCCTGAGGCATAATGTTATCCCCCTATTCATTTATATGTTCAGGATCTCTTGATTCATTTCTAAACCCGTTATCCCCCTTGAAATGTTCCCCACTACTCAGGTATCTATTGACCTAAGGTGATCTTACTCCACTTTACTCCCAAGTAGGGATCTGCCTGTGACTGGTGGGTAAGCTTACGGTGAGTAAGGGGAAAGATTTAATAAGCCCCTATACCTAAGCCATGTCTTCCAATCCATGTCTGAGTTTTGCGTATACCTCTCAACTGATACTAAATTATTGCTCATTAGTTCCCCCCAAAACCATATGATATACACTAAGCAAAATGCCAGAAGAGTAGTGCTTGTTTTCAGAAAATTTCAAAATTATAATCAAATATTATATAATTGCACAAAGAGTAAAAAAGTAGTGCTACCTAAAATGCCTCCATTTGACAGTCACTTATTGAAACCTTCTTATAAACTAGGCACCAAGAACATAAGGATGAGAAAAACAGACATGATTCCTGTAGTACTGGAATTGGAAGGTAGTTAGAGGGACAGATATTAATCAAACAAGCAAGAATAAGTGTAAAAATGCAATGATGACACGTATTAAGAATGAGAGTGGGAGGTGTGGGAGGTGGGCAACATGGGAATCCCAGTGGGTTCCGTGTAATATTTTAGGTAATCTAAGCACCTCTTAAAATATATGTATATATATATATATATATAAATAACATTTTTGTAAGCAAATATACATATATGCATATATATTTATATATCATTTTGCAAATGTTTGTATGTATTGTGAGAATTTTGATTTTTACCCATAATTAAAAAAAAAAAAAAAGCTCCCCCAAAACAATTCCAAAAAATAAACAAAGAAAACTAAGAAAATAAAATAATAAAAATGAATAAAATACAAAAAAAAAAAAAAAAAAAAAAAAAGAATGAGAGTTACATGGTGATTTGAAAGCATATAATAGGGGGACTTGAGCTAGTCAAGACAGTCAGTTAAGGAAGGCTTCCCTAAGGAAATGGAAATTGAGCTGAAATTTGAAGAACAATCTTTCCAGTTAAAGGGACTAGGATATATTCATTACCCATACTGTAGGTCCTATTCAAATCATTTCAACAATATGAACTCTACCTTATATATTTTTAAGATGGAAACAAAATCAAAGATATGCATACATATGGATCACACTGACTTAAGAAGATTTCTTTCTAAAGTAGCTAGCAGAAAGGTAGAATGTCTAATCCTAAAGCTAGCAAAGAAAAGGCTTGATGAATATATCAATGATCCATCAATGGATCAAAAATCAAATATCCGTATGGGTCGTCAGCCTGGAAATGCAGGAGTTAGAGTAGGAGTGTTAGGAAAACTGTTGCACTCTGTAGCTAGAGTCAGGAATAAATAAAACATTGGAAAGAGAAATTTTTTTAACAATTTTAACATTTCTGTAATGTATGTGTTTTTGCTGAATTCCAGCTATTATTTGTGTTAGGGCATAGCCTTAAAAAAGGTTTCAATTAACATCAACAAATGTGCCTTTGGACATAAATGTTCATCTATGGTTATTTTCTAGGATGAAACAGTTTTTGCATCTGTACATGCAGCTGTATCCAGCACATTACTGAACCCTAAAGCGAACTGAAGAAAGTCTTGACCTATGCAAAACAAAACTGGAATCTTTCTCTAGCAAAGCCAGGCTTAGAAAAACAACTTCTAAAATAAGTGTTATATATACCAAGGGGGTAAGCAGTTCAATTTTGGTATTTATTTGTTCCTACAAGATATTGCTAATTTTCCTATTTCTGGAGTCTCTATATAGTTGTAAACTGCAAGAATATTTGGATTATGTAGTAACTGGTAAATGCAATAAAATGCTATTTTGAAAGTATTGTGCCCCCTGCCTGTTACTGCTCCCCAAGCACCTAAATAATCTTTATCAATGAACATCTGTTCCCATTGCTATTTAACAAATGAGAAACTTGAGCTAAAAAAGAAACTTTAATAAACCCAATTTTAAAACTGCTGTGCTTCATTCGACCCAAACATGACATTCAAATTAGTAGCATCTATCTACATCCCTTAGGACATATTTTTAAAATTTTTGGTGTTCATTTATTTCTGCCTTTCTTTATTAGATACGTTATTGGGAATTTTCAGTAGTGTCCTTGCAGGTCTTCCACTTCATCACCACCACGTTGAAACACAGCTTTAATAAAGTCTATTACATCTTTAAAAACTATAAATAAAACAAGCAAACAGTATCCTTGATGCCTGTAAACCAGTTTGGCTCATGAAAAGAAAAGCATAGGTAACATGTTTTTCATATGTGTCAAAAAGCATACCAGCTTTTTAGACATTTTGTAAGCTTTATAAGCAAGAGAAATAATGCATAAAAATGATATCGCATCCAATGGTTTAGCTAGTTTTGTATAAATCCTTTATTGATTACAAGCCACATAACTTCAAGGAAACAAAAGAAAAATAGTCTCTATCATGTCAAATGCCAGTCTGTGGTGTTTATGGGTACCTCCTGCTGTGCTAAACATCCACACATCTGTCAGGTGTGCTACATTATAGCCACAGAAAAATCTCAGTACAGGTCGTGTGCCAGGAAAAATGCTTTGTCTCAGACCTTGTCAATCTTGCTGATGGATGAATTCAGTAATCTAACGAATAAGAAAATAAGATTCAAAATATATTTATAGTTAGCCATATCTCCGGTTCACCTGAGCACAAAGCTCAGGCAATTGGAAGCAATAAGATCATATTTAAAGGCCAGTACCCCTCCTGACTCATACAAATCTGTGGGTTTTAAGTGTTCCTGGTGAGATGGCCTCCCCTCCCTTTGTAATCCTTTTTATTTAAGCTTCATTAAACAGACTAATTTCCATTTACTCAAAACAATTTAATTCCAAACAATTTGCAAAGACTACCAAACTTTTAAAGAGCTTAAGTTATTGGAAGCTGTACAGTTTCCATAGTGCAAAGTCTTCAATCAGTGGGTCTGCAGAAATATTTTTTAGTGAATTATATTTTAATCTGTGCTAAAAGTGACTAAAGAAAATAAAATTGTTTTAGTGGGATGGCATATGTGTGTGCCCCTTAGGTAACTTATGAGTTAATCCGGCAGCTTTTCTCATGACCTTTCACTTTCTAATACAAAACTGATTTTTTTTTTAATTGGCTTTGTGAAGAGCATTATACCAAACACACTCCCTGTTACATATAAACTATATGCCTTAAAAACTGTATTATATTCATATAATAACCATCATAGTCTATATAAGAGTGTAAGTCTTGTCCCCAAAGACAGTAGTATAAAGGAGTTTCAGATTTTGTAAAATTGACATTCAAAGTTTACTCGTTTTAAACTCTCTGTTGTGGGAATGGGTATGGCTCAAGCAGTTGAGCACCGGCTTCCCACATGGGAGGTACCAGTTCGGTTCCCAGTGCCTCCTTAAAAACAAACAAACAAACAAAAGAAAGAAAAAACAAACTCAGGGGAGTCGATGTGGCTTGGTGGTTGAGCACCAGCTTCCTACATATGAGGTCCTGGGTTCAATCACTGGCCCTGGTACCTCAAAAAAAGAAAGA